>JAPPVO010000017.1:94278559-94650661 GCA_030407325.1 Camellia japonica | reverse complement strand
GGCATTTCTAAGATGGCCTTGATTTTGGAAGAATCCACCTCAATTCCTCTTTGTGTGATTAAGAATCCCAACATTTTTCCTGTTGTTACACCCAAAGTGCTTTTTTGTGAGTTCAACCTCAATCTATACTCTCTGATTTGCTGAAAGAATTTCTCCAAGGCAGTGTAGTGGCCCTCTCGATCTTTGGACTTCACAATCATATCGTCCACGTACACCTCAACCTCTTTGTGGACATGTCGTGCAGAATGGTGGTTACAGCCCTCTAATAAGTGGCCCTAGCATTCTTCAACCCAAATGGCATCACTCTGTAACAATAGGTGCCCCACGAAGTAGTGAAAGCAGTCTTTTCCCTATCTTCGGATGCCATCAGAATTTGGTTATTCCCGGAAAATCCATCCATAAACGAGAGCAATGCATGGCCTGTGGTGAAGTCTACTAACTCATCAATGTGTGGCAGCGGGAAATCATCCTTTAGACTAGCCTTATTCAGGTTCCTGAAGTCGACACAGACTCTGATTTTGCCATCCTTCTTTGGGATTGGAACAATATTGTCCAACCACGTTGGACACTCAGACACAAGCAAGAAACCCTGCCTCAATCTGTTTGGTAACTTCTTTCTTGATCTTCAAAACCCAATTTGGGCGAACTCTACACAACTTTTGCTTAACTGGCTAGGCCTCGGGGTTAAGAGAGATCCGGTGCTGTACAATCTCAGGATGAATTCCAGGCATGTCTTCATAGGACCACGCGAAAACATCAACGAAATTTTTTAATAAAGCGATTAAACGCTCGCGTTCCTCCGAAGACAGTGTGGACCCGATTTGGACCAAGCGAAGATCTTCCTTAGTACCCACGTTAATTGATACAATTTTATCTGTATAGGGCTTAACACGCCTCTCTTCCTCATGATCAACCAAATTTTACAAAACCCGAGGAATATCTTCCTCTTCGTTTATGTCAAAATTTTGAAAATTAAGATCAGTACAACAAACCAAAGGCACAGAGAAGTAGGCAACATTCATAGCATTTCCATTCAAAAAGTCTGGATCCTCGGTTATAGTGGACTCAAAAGGAAAGCTAAAAGATGACCTGGACAGGACTTTGGTATCCAGGTTACCACTCCTAGAAGTACCAGACTCAGAGGAACTTGAATCTGACTCCGACTCCACAGACTCAGTGGAACCATATCCAGATTCACTATCTGATTTAGAATTGTTGATGACGCCTTGCTCAAACTTCCAGACCAAGTATGGAGCCTCAGACGCATCCACGACAAGATTGGAGAAATTCACTGCTAGGTTATCCCCGATCATTGAGATAGTAAAACTATCTCCCAAGTTGGTGGTCTCAGCTCCAGCAGTGGAACTCATCAATAAGTCAGCCAGTGCTTTTCCCAATAGCTCCTCCTCTTCAATGTCCAGGTTTGCAGTCTTTCCTTGATCTATATCAGTGCTTAGGTCTGCCTGCTCATCCTCACCTTCTGGTAACGGGTGCTTAAAAACGATCTCGAACCCTGAATACCTAGTCTTTGTTTCCCAGTCATACCAGGGCTCTGGGAATCCAAAGAATTGGAAATCTTCCCCTTGGCAGACAAAGTGTTCGTTCAGGGTTCCCCGTATGGGTTTGTGGACTTACCCATACTGCTTCTCGGTCCTCTTTGCTTTTAACCTCTCTCTCAACTCCTGCCCTTTCCTTTGCCAATCTGCAACAATAGGTTTGTATCCCAGCTCGAAAGCATGGGGGTTATGACTCAGCTTCTTAGTAACAGTACCTTCTTGTCTGTCACTTCGGCCTAGTCCCGAGTCAGGCATATGCCCCTGCTTGTTCATCGTGTATACAGATTTTGCACTCACATAATCTCCATCGCCTTCTGCCATGATGGTTTGGACCAATCGGGCTTCTGCTAGAGGAAAGCTGAAAAGGAACATGTCCTCTTCCCGATGTATGATTTCCAATAATGGTGCAGTGGTCCCTTAAGGAGGATGGATCGCAGAGTTACCGTACACAGTGGTGATCTCGCCTTTAAAGGGGTACTTTACTAACTGATGTACCGTTGATGATACCGCCTTCATCTGGTGTAGCCAGGGCCTTCCCAGTAGTAGGTTGAATGTGGCTGGAACATCCATAACATGGAATTCCATCTCATGTTTGGACGGGCCAATTAGAATAGCTCTTGAACGTTCCCATGACATCCCAACTTGTATTGTCATAAGCCCGGACAGCTTGGGTCGTAAAGTCAATCGGCCTCAAACCGATGGCATAGGCAGTTTTCACTAGGCACACGTTGATTGCCGATCTGGTATCTATTAACACCACCGGAATCCACTTTTTTCGACTTTCTAGGGTTACATACAAAGGCCTATTGTGGTTGGCGCCCTCGGGTGGCAATTCTTTATCCGTAAAGGATGTTACTGGCATAACGTCCCTAGAGGTGACGAACGACACCAACTGGTTAGCGGTGGGGTCAATGGGTAGTTTGGTTTGATTCATTACTTCGAGCAGGGCTTGTCTATGGTCTCGAGATGCCATTATCAGTCCCCAGATGGATATGTCAGCTTGAATCTTCTTGAGCTATTTTAAGACCATGTTTTCCTTAACATCCTTCTCTTTTGCTCTTTTAGTCTCCTTTCTAGAGGTCTCTGGCTGGTCTACCGCTGCAGGTTTGAAGTACCAACCACTCCGGGTCATGTGATTGATCTCATTGGTATACCAAGTGTCATCTGGGATATCAACTTTCCACCCTTTGTCAGTGTATGCATGACTTAGGTCACTGTCTTCCCACCACGCTTTCGAAATCATGACCGGACTGGCATCGGCTTCCATCCGGAGCATATTAACATTACGTACCTCATCATCATACCATTCTTCTTCTACCACAGCTTGGGTTTCAATATCCCTGTACTTTCTAAGTTTCCATAACATCCTCTTTTGGTCATTGGGATCTCATTCGACTTTTCTGGTTATCTGGGCATCACCCACCGCTGTTTCAGGTTCTTCTTTCCCTTTTCCTCTGCCTTGTTCCAGAGCTATCTTTGCTTGGATCTCCTTTATCTTTTCCTTTTGAAACTGTTCCAGTGCTTGTTCCTTCTCAGTAAGAGGTGGAGCCTCAACCTTACCCTTAACAACAATTTCTTCTTCTCCCCCGGTCTCTCCTGTCTATTCCTCCACATCGGACTCTTCCTCACTCAACCACTCATTACTAGTTTCTGGCTGGCTCGGGTCCCACCATCCCATCTGTACATAACTTGTATCTTCTTCCTCGAAGAAGTAAAGATCCTCCAGATCCTCTTCCAATTCTGTCAGATCCTCTTCCAATACTGTCAGATCCTCCTCTAAGTTTGCTAGGTCATTCAGGCCTTGTCGGGCCACTTATTTTGATTCTGTGCCATTTGGTCTTCCCTTATAGCATTGATGCTGAGAAAGTCCGGTAGTATGACCACTGGCTTTGGTTGATTGATGGCCACAATGTATAAGTTGGGATCATACTCCTCTACGAGCGAGAGTCCCTCTTCTATGACACGGGTATCAAACGATCATGTCTTTAGTGCATTCTTCTCTTTCTCCGTTTCTACTGCCAAAGGCCTGGGTTGTGTTGGTGGTGTTAAATCCATCATGCACATGTTTGCGCCTTCCAGAATGACCACCTCCAATTTTTGCAGGTGGGATGAGGTAATGCATATGCTATGGTTGAAGGTGGGCGGTAATGTATGGATGTGGTTAATATTTTTGGGCGGGGAAACTTGGTTATGTGTAGGGAGTGGGTTGGTTGTTACGTTGGGCTTGGAAGATGGGGCGATAACTTTGTTGTCAATGAGATCCTGTATCTCATGACGTAGAGAGTAGCACATATTTGTGGAATGGCCATGTTGTTGGTGGAAGGTAGGGTTGTGTTTGGGTGGCTATGGGTCTGGAAGAGGACGAAGATCAAGGGGTTTGAGATGCTCCTTTTGCATTAACCACTTGAGGGCGTGGGTTGGGCTCATATGGAGGGGGGTAAAGACTCTACGGTTTCAGGTTGGACCGGTACTTTGTGAAGGTTGTGAGGTTGTGGCAGTAACAAAGGGATCAGCCATCTTAGTCGTCGTGACAACATTACTGACATCTGCAGGCCATGGAAGTGCTACTACTAGCATTGGTATTTCGAGAGAATGCCTTCTTGCGAGTTCACTTGCTCTGTGGATGATACCCTTTTTAAATGCACTTTCAATTTGAACCCCCAGCTCATATAAGGAAGCAAATGTGGACAACGATGCCATTATCATTCTTTGCAGCATGTCTGGCTCTAGGTTCTGCACCACTAGACGGACTTGTTCTCTCTCGATAGGCCTATTTGTCATTCGGGCTGCCTTGGCTCTCCACCGGGTGACAAAATCGATGAATGATTCTTTGGGGTTCTGGGTAGTAGCCTCCAGCTCGCTAATGGTTACCTCTATCTGGGTGTTATATGAGTACTGATTGACAAATGCCCCAGATAGCTCCTCTTAATTCCACTTTGTGGAGTCCTCCAACTTAGCGTACCAGATGGCTGCCACATCAGATAGGGTTCTCCCAAACAACGAAAGCTTCTGCGCCCGAGACAAACCCATGGGCCTCAGTACAGCTGAAAACAATCGGACATGTACGATTGGATCCTCACTCCCATCGAATCTGTCAATGTGGGGCATCTTAAATTTCTCTGGTAATCTGACTGAAGCTTCAGTGTACCCATCTTTGATATCTGGAATGGAGTCGAAGCTCTAAGATTTCTTCAATGCTTTCTCCAATCTAGCAATCTTGACCAAGGCTGGATCAATTTTATTGATATCAGAAGGAAAAATCCCTAGAGGAGGTTGAACCGGAGGATGATAAGCTGGAGCCGGGGGAAACGTGTCCTGAGGATTTGGGACTGGTAGATTTTCTACTAGCAGGGGTAGATCCGGGTTTGGCTGAGTAGTAGGGGTTGGATGCATGGTTGATGCGGATGCCCCTGATGTATGTTGTAGATCAGCAATGACTTCATCTTATGCAGCCATTATCTGGTTTATAGTATTCATAGTCCTTTAGACGGCAATCATCATGGCAGCGAATTCCTCTGCGTTTGGTGCCGTGTTCTGTGCCATTGCTAATATGGGTGAACTAGATGCTGGTGGATTGATTGACTGAGAACAGGTAGGTGTTTGTGAGGGGCTTTGTACTGATGCTACTGACCATCTATTTCTTCTCTGTCAAGTGACTGGAGGAAGCGAGACTAGCACGGGCTGACCACCGATAAGGTCTCGAGCTTTGCATAGCCTGCCGAAACGAGTCCACACAACTTGGGGAATATTTGGTCTTTCTGAAGCTATAATGGTAAACTACCTAGCAAAAAGAAAGAAAGAAAAACAAAATCAAAAATTGGACAGCACTTCGGCTCTAATTCACAACAATTAAGACACATAGTTGAACTGTAATCTCCACTAAACTTTGTTTTCAAACTTATACTGATATGAACCATCCTGTACAGCTTCACTGTAAAAACACGTATCAAGTAAAAGAATCAAAACACCCCTATGAGGGGATAGGGTTACCTTGTCATAGATTTTTGGCTTGATCTAGGCTGCACTATTTCAAACAATGAGTTTCACACCATCCTATGAACGGGTGGCATCCTATCCTAAGTTGGAATAGTCACTATAGCTTCACTATATGCAACTAGGTCGAATTGGTCAAAAGGGTACCTCAGCAAGAATACATAATATACCTCTCACACCTAACACCGAAAAGTGAAAGGTGGATCAAACGATACGACAGTAATCAAGATCCAAGGGTTGTGTTCCCAACATGGCAAAGCCCATGACCAGTTAGCCTTTTGGCAAGCTTTTTAGGCAAGCCTCCAGCAAACTGTCCAAGAATAGTAGTCAGCAAATACAGTGACTGAAGCGCACCAATGCAATTGTAATGCAAATAACATATAAATGTAAATAACAGTTCACATCATGAGTTTCAAGTCAAGTTCTCTAAGTTCCCAGCAGAGTCGCCAAAAACTATAGCTTAACTTTCTGCACTCCTTTCGGAAGGCGAATAGCCCTACAGTTTGGACTCCATTTGTGGTTCTGAATTTGATTTCACAAGTGCAATGTGAAATAATGAAAACACAAAAAAGTCCAAATTCTGCAATTCTTTTTGGAAAATCAATGTTTGAATCAAGTGCCAAAAATGGACTGTTTTACCAGATTACAGAGTCGCCACCTAAATATTTTGGAAAATTTAGGAAACACATGACTCATGCCAAAGGCCATTAGTCCGTCATCACCAAAGTATCTCAGCTCGGGAACTTAGGTACAAGAGGGGAAGGTCATGAATTGAGCACCCCACTCGCCCAATCAAAGATCGGCCTCTACTAATCATGATGTGTTTTTTATTTACATTAGATGCTCTTATTCTAATTCATTAGCTATTTTTACTATGTGATGTGCACGCAAGGTATAGACTAGTTTGCAAGATTTGGAACACTTGATTTTCATGTTTTGTTTGAAATTGTTTTGTGAATTTGCCACTTGAAAAAGTGGGCTAAAATGGACATTTAATCAAACCATCCCAGTTCAAGCATCTAGCTTTCATCCACAGACATTCAAACAATTACATCATTTAAGCAATTAGCCTCATGGTATTCATGCTTTGACATGGCAACACAAACATTCGATGCAACATGCTAAAGCAATAAAAGCTCACCTAGTACTCCGAGCCAAAAACAGGTGAACGATTAAAAAAAATATGCATGTTCCTAACTTATGAAATATGACTAATGCAACGCACACATTATGTATTTTAATGGGCTCGACTATGAGCATGGCATATGATTCCATTCAAGACATGCGTGAGAGCATGTATTCAAGTAAATAATTTTGAACAGTTGATATTGGGTTAGCATGATGAGCCGAAGATGCATGCAAGACAAATGGATGCAAAGCATAAGAATGCTAATGAAACGCGATGCCTTACGCTAACCATCGTAAGCAAGTAAGTAAAGGGAGAAAGATGTGGGGTTGGAAGACATACAACTTATTACAACATTGCCCTTGTGCAAGAGGGTGCAAATCAAAGTCTGAAAAGTCCGAATTAAACTAATTATTTCAAAACCGAATAAATAAATAAACTAGGCAAATTAACTAGCTAATTATGCTATTACAACAAGGATAACCAAGATAAAGAAACTCGCTACTTAAACTAATTAAGTACAACAATTACAAATAAACATTATTACAACACTTTAATAATTAATGAGACTAATTACAACAAACAATATTAAATTAAATTAATTACAATGATCATAATATACGCGAGGATGCGCAAGAATTGCATGCATGCACATGTACGGTGTTCAAGAATAGCTCTGTTGCTCCTAGCTTGCTCTGTTTCACCTTAGCCACTGCCTTTTATTTTCTGCAAAAATAAACTATTGACCAAACATTGAAGGCCGGCGCGGCCTTAATGAAGCCCGGCCAGGCCTAGATAAGGCCGGTCGTGCCTCAATTTTGTACAAAACTCTATTTTGTGTTCTAAAGTGAAAACAGTGCAGACAGAGTTGTTCAAGCTCTGTTTGTCCCTTCCTTCCTTCTCTGTCATGGAAAAGCCTCGAGAGAAAGTTAGAATTGTTTCCAAAACCATCAATGAGCAAATTGATTGCCTGATGATTCCGGATGCAATTTTGGACAAAAATTAATAAATGTAATGAATATGACCACTCCTCCCTTCTTATCATGGAAGGAACTCAAAAAAGGGAAGCAGAGACGCTTCAAGAATCATCAAAATGACATGAATTAGTGCATGACCACTCTTGACCGATAAACTTGGCATAACGTCCGGCCAAGCCTAAGCAAGATGACTCATTTTCTTTATGTGTGTTGATTGCTTTTAAGCCAATTCTTTTAGTCATTTCCATTCTTTAGTCCATTTGTCCGAAATGATGATTAAGTCCTCTAAAAGGAGAGAAGCATCAAACGGAAGTGATTCTCAACATGAAAGAGAGATTACGACGTTGACAATGAATCTCTGTAGAGATTAAGCCATTAAGCGTGAATCTCTAGTTCATGTGTTAAATAACCGTCAACCGTTTGAGACAACTCTCATATGAAAGAAATGAGCGGCAAGTTAATTCTTAAAATGAGGTCATTATCATGGAAATTAAACAAAGAAAGGCTAAAAACAACATGATGCAAGCTATGTACAAAGACTAATGCTACAACAAATGAACTAATCAAATCTTGAACTAATTAAATAGAGTAGGATAGCCCTAAAACAGTCTATAATAAGCCCAAAACAGTGGCTGAAAATGTAAGAAAAGAGCTCAAAAAACTAAATAAAAGGTAAAGATAATAAAGCTATGTAACCAAAACAAGGAGGGATAGCCAACCCCTCCAATTTCAAGACTTCAAATAATGTTTTTGGCCTTAGTTCAACTCTGAAAATTAATTCAAAAATCAAAGAAAAAGAGTGTAAAGAAACCAAGGGTTGAGCTATAAAAATGGGTGCAAGTAAGGGTGTTAACCTTACCACCTTTGGTAGCTTGTCCAAACCCAAGTTCCAACACTTAAAATAGATGTAAAACAACCCAAGAATACAATAAATAGGTAGAAATGAAGTAAGCAAAAGAAAGAACAAAAGTTACAAGCTTATACCTCTCAAAATGGAATAAGCTTTGGTTGATGATCAAACTCACTCTTGACACACTCTCAAGCTTTAATTATGCTTCTCAAGGGTCAAACAAGGCTCTAAGGTGATGAGTCAAGGTTGTGTATGGTGTATATAGATGATACAAGGTTTGTAGGCTAACTCAAAGGTAGCTTGCAATGGAAGAAGGAGGAAAGAAGAGCTCTCTCTATGTGTATAGGCTTTCTTTCAATTGTTTAACCCCCAAAACAGTGGTATATGGTCGTATTTATAGAATTTGAACACAAAGGTGATAAATATCTTCAAAAATGGACAGTTGGCGGCCTCCTGCCCAGAACAGTGTTTCTCACTACTGAAGCCCGGCCGGGCCTTAATAGCCACGACTAGCCCTCAATGAGGCACGACAGGGCCTCAATGAAGTTCCCGTGTTTTCTGTTTCAGCCTCAACACAAGGTGGCACAAGGTGTTTAAAAAAAGAATTTCTTGGGTATGATCAGCGGGAATATGGAAGGTTCGGGATTGTTTCGAAGCTTGAACAAGACTCCTTTGTTGAAACCTTGAAGCACGCACAATACCACTTTCATCATCGAGTGTTCCGAGTAGAGCGCTCGAGCCTTGCGGGAGGTCAAAAATGGAGAGTCCATAGTTTCCCTCTTGAATTTGAATTTAAATATTCAAGAACTATTTAGCCATATCACCTTGCTCCTTTTGATTGTTCCAGTATTTTGTAGATCTGTTGCCATTGATCTAATTTGCCATGTGTCCTCTAATGACTGGTGACCTTTACTAATTCCTCAAGTTACCCTTGATGGACCACGTGTCAAGCTGTGATTGACTGATACAAAATATATGGCCAACAGAACCTCATCAAAATCGTCTAATAAAATTTGGCTTACTGAATATCTATAAGAATTTTTCAGATCTTTGCTGGCACACTTTAATTATATTCCTAACCTTCAAAGTGTCAAAATAGCCAACAGGTAGGTGATTTTATAGTTATGGTTCTAATTTGGAACTGAATCGGATTGTTTATATATATATAATTTGTTATTTATCGTGAACACTTGAGTTTCTTATTAGTAGCCTATATATATTTACAAGTTCTTAACCCTTTGCTCTTCCACAATGACAAAACTAGTTCTTAACAATTATTTAACTAATTATTGTTTGTAAAATGATAACATGTTGTTTGATGTTAGAGCATGTTGTGATCATATTGTGAACGATGACAAGATTTATAAAAATTGTGATTTCAAATCGAATCGAATCGAATCTCATTTTTATGGTTTAGTTTAGTTCCAAATTTCAGAGAATCATATGTAGTGGTGTTGTGTTGGTTTACTTCAAATTGAACCACCTAGTGCTATAAAATCATTAGGCCAAAGACCTTAATTATGTACATTGTGAAGCTCAAAAAATTGAAAATTATAGAGATTTTCTTAACATTTTAATATTTTTCTACAATTTTATTGAAAAATTTTCATTTGTAAATAAATTTTTAGGAGCTTGTTTTAACATTTTTCAAAAATTTTACTAAAAATTTTTATTAACAAATGAAAATTTTTAAATATTTTATATTCAGTTGGCTCCACTTATTAAAGAATGGTATGACACTCTTTAGTGAAAAAATATATATATATATATTGAAATTTTTAACATCATTAACTGTGTTATCTGTATCAATTTCATTTTATGCAAATTCAACACTAACCTGACGTGCTTAATAAATGTGGTGCTGGGTCATGTCATAGTCATGTTTACATCAAAAAATGATCAATCCTATCCCTCTAATTTTGTGAACATCACAAGTTGTGTTATGACATTGTGTTTAAGGGTGTAAATCTGGCTCGCGAGCTTTGCGGCCTGAGTGGGCCCAACCCGATTAGACCTGGACTTGAGCCCAGTCCGAGATCCTAGGCCTAGGTCGTGTGTTTTGGAGCCCAACCTGGCCCGTGAGTCTTGCTAGTGCCCCAGCCTATTGCCCACTCAAGGCCTGGCCCAACCCGCCCGATCCTTCAAAGACCCGATGTCATTTTTGGTGAAAAAATATTTAAAAATGGCTAGGCCCGCCCCAAGCCGGAGTCCAGGCTCGCTGGTCCGACCCATTAGCCCACCTACCTGAGACCCAAATACCCCTTGGGCCTAGGCCTGTGCCTGGACTTGGCCCTAATTTTCTGGTGCGAGTTAAATCCTGAATTTTGGCTGGAGCTTGCGCGACTCGACATGAGCCGAGCCAATTTTACACTCCTAATTGTGTTGAAAATTCCCACCATTAATTTAGTAATATATTTTAGCTCAAAATTAAAAATAGTTCACTAGACCAAAATTATGCCCAAAAAATAAAATAATGCTATTACCCTTAGTCCAACTAGATTTGGTGGCTGGGCCTTAATTAAAATTTTAAGCTCGTCTAAGAAAAAATGACAAAATTTTGGGTTTTCCTACAAAGTCTGTTTGCTAATAAAAACAAATATTTATAACACAATTTAAATAAAAATAATGCTATTAATTTAATAACTTGTGTATTGCTTATAATCTAAAAGTTAGCGATGGTGTTACATGCACCAATTAATTTACACGCTAGTGTACCAACTAGTGCTATGTGATTATTACTGATCTCATTTATTATACAAATTATAAATACCCAAAACCTCTAAAATTATGCTATATCATCTGTTAATATACTAATTAATACATAATTGATACATCTAGCATTATTCAATAGTAAATTCAAATATTTAAGCTAATCTCTTTGTAAGTTATTTTCACAAGGGAGGATGAGAGGCCCAATATGGGGGTATGAATATTAATCACTCTACTTGATCATTTTGTCTCTTTTCAGATACCAAGAAAATTATTTATAATTTAAAATGTGTGAATTAAATTTATTTTAAGTGTGTTGGGTACATCGTATTTTTGTTTGGTTGTAGAGTCTCTTCTTTTATTTACTTGTTTTTACTTTTCCAAGTTAGAAAATTTAACATAATTGTGAAAGGAGAATGGAGTGGGGACTTTCCTTTCATGCCAAGTTATGGGTCCATTTGCGTGCTCGTGTTGCAAAAAACTTTATGGGCTCCTTAAACAATGCTCTCTTGGACCACTGTTAGTTGAATTTGGGCTTTGGTAACCATTCACCTCGGCCCTATCAACTACTGAACAACAAGTACATTTAGGCTCTCACAATAAGTAAGCCCAAATAAAGCCATTTTTTCTTCCAAAAGCATTCATGGAAGGCCTTTGCAACTGTCTTACACATTTTTTTTTATTATTTTATATATATATACATTTTATGTATTTTTATGACAAATATTATGTATTTTTTTTTTACAAAATTAGGATAATTTGTCACTACAAGAAATCAGCTTTTTAGGAACAAATTTATTCCTTTCCTAAAAGTGTAATATTTGTTGGGAAAAACTTTAGCCAACTAATTTTCTCCGTCGCGAAGTTTGTCCCAAATGGCCCGTCCGAAAAAGCCAAAAAATGACTTTTAGAGACAAAATTTTTCATTTGTCACTATAAATAGACTTTTAGAGATAAAAATATGTGGTTGCAAAAAGTTTTGATTTTGAGACAACCAAAATTTGTCTCTAAAAGTCTAATAATAGTCCAAGGCAGCAGAAATAGTTATGGAGAAAAAAAATAATTTTTGAGACAACACAAATTGGTCTCTAAAAGTTTTAGTTTTTGCAAGGTTATAATTTTTTTGAAACAACTAAAATTGGTCTCCAAAAGTTTAATAATATTTTATTTATTTATTTATTTGGTGGCTTTTTGATTTTGTAACAATTACTCTCAAAATACTAGTTTGAATATCAACTTATATTCCTTTCTTGATTTCTCAACAACCAAACAGAAAATATCAAACACATCACCAGGCCAACTGTTCACCTCCAAATTAAAATTCAACCAAAAAAAAAAATGCTCATCACATTCAAAGAGGCTTAATCAAAAGATATTTCAATAACAAACAAATATCATGCTCCAATTCATTAGTATATAATATTTGGATTATATATCATAAACTGATAGAGACTTCAAAAGTATTATTTCCAATTTATAAGGCCAGTGCCATAAGCATTGCTTGTAGCATTCAACTATTCAATGAATAGATTGTAAATTTCAGTTATATCTACCTACAGAACAAAACAACTCATCACATCTTCTTCTCAAGGGCTTCGTTGAAATGTCATTCAAAATCTCGCAAAGAGCTCCCTAGCCTTCAAATTGATGCAAGCTTGCACAATCTGCATAGAATTGAGATCTTAGAACAAACTTTTTTCATTCAGGGGAAGCTATGTGTTGTGTTTGAGTTAAAGCCTTATTGATGCTAAGTATGTATTAGTTACATTTCTAAACAACCCTTGATATCAAAGTGCACATTTAAATTTCAATCTGCCAGATCATAACCACAACATTAGCAAGACAATAAGACAAAGTAAAGGAAATATAACTAGACAATTCATATATGTACTAAACTAAACCACATTAAAAACTTCATTTTCTATTTCTGAACACATCCCTTTTATATCTATTGTCTACTCCAAGTTCCTGTACTCATTCCATATGCAACAATCATAATTCACACACATTAACCAAAACATTAAATCATTATATCTCTGTGCAACTGTGCCTATTTTGGAATGACAAAGAAATGAATTACAAATACACCACAAACGCACAATAAATAAACTCTATTGCTATAAAAAAAAAAATCAAACTAAAAAAATTTATCCTAAATAAAGGCTAAATAAATCTTAATCATTAATTTGAAATTCTAAAACTTTTCTAATTTTTTTATTCTGAAATTGTAGCATTATTGCCTATTTTTATATGTAAATGTAATTCGAAGTACAGAACATAAAGTGACTTTGTAATTGTATGAAGGATACTTGTGAAGCCATAGTCATAATCACCCGACCTCTCACCCTATCCACAACTTTATTTTGTAATCAAATGAAAGAAGTCTCCAAACTCCAAATCCCCAATTCCGTCCCAAGTTTCACCATAGCTCTCTTCTTCACTTTCCCACTTCAAACCAGTACTAGTAAGTCATTACATTACCAATAAAAACTCCATAAAAATGTCAAAATAATTCTATCAACCGAAAGGTGATCAACCATTTGCATTATGCCACAAAAAATTTCAAAGTTTACCATAATGGAATTTTTTCCTCTGGAATTAACTTGAACCACTGGCATAACAACTTACCCTGAATAATTACATCAATTACATGAAACGAACAAAAACTAGCGTATATTTGCAATCCAATCATATTAATATCCTAAGATTCAGCAAATTTATTGAATGAAACAAATATCAATTACTCAAACATTCTGAAAAGATAACTTACTAAGAAGAAGAATCAGTAGAGGGTCCCCTTCAACTGATCTATTGCATCAAGAAGTTAACTTGGCATTGTATTCCGTGTGATCGGACTCCAAGATTTGAATTCTTTCCACCAGCTCCTCATTGATTCTTCATTGCTCTTCAGCCTCCCTTGTAGCAGCCTTGTTATCCCTCTCGAGTTGGGCACGGGTACGTTTTCTAGATAATGTTGTACTTGGTTTTCTACCATGCCTTAAGCCTTGTATATAGCCAGCTTTTTGTCCAAATACCTCAATAGAAAGTTGCTCATCGGATAGCAGGCCGGATCCGTCTACAATAGTTTTGTCCTGCGCTTTTCAAGCTTGTACTACAATATTCATTAATTGAGATAAATTTAAGTATCCATCCACATTTTATTAAGTATATAAGGAACGAAAGTACATAAATATTGATGTCTTACATGTCTAATCTTAGCATCAGCATGCACCTATGACTTTTTTTTTCTCACTAAAATGCGTCTTTTTTTATAACTCAACAAGTCCAAGTTCCTCTCTAATGGCACGGTATCGTTGTGCCATTTATAGCACACATTAAACATCAATATAGATTACGTTGTTCAATTACAATTGCAAAACGTAAATTATAGATTCTATAATTAATACCTCATCACATTGCACTTTTCTGAAGGCCTTCGAGCCAGCAGTGTAGAGGACTTTCAACTTCTCCCGATTCAACTTATTCTTGCCACATCTCACCTATTATTAAATGCATAAGTCAGAGTACGAAGTGTTTCTTTTATTATTAAACATTTATCATCTACAGGAAATATAGAATTGGAGATAACAGGTTGATTTGGGTTAAGTACATCCCAAATCAGAGTTCAAAGTGTTTTATTATTAAGTCAGAGTACAAAGTGTTTTATAAGAAGAGAGTCAGCTCAGTTTATCCTAAGGTGATGTGTTTTGAAATTTTGTGTTGCTAGTGCTATTGATTTGCGTTAAGTACATCCCACCCAAAGTCCAATTCTTTGGGTGGTTAGTTTGGAAAAATAGAATTAAAACCACTGTGTTTTTGCAAAGAATTGGAGCACTTCATATTTAAACCACTGTGTTTTTCCATATTTTTCAGGTGGATCTGCAAGGGCAGATTCCATTGTAGGGAAACTTTTTAAAGCATTGTCATAGGTCATGGAAATAGTTCTTATACTGGTCGTGCATCAAATTGAGGATTGATTCGATAGCATAGGGTTCATTGGTAAACTTAAAACCTTCCTGTCATATGAGACAAGAAAAAATTAAATCACATTAAAAAAGAGTTCTTCTTCTCATCATTTCTTATCAAGCAGAAGTTGAAGGAGTACTAACAACCAATGTAGAAACCCCATTTAGCATAATTATCAAATCAATATCAAAATCGTATAAAAAACTGCATGTTAGAGTTTGTTGTTGGAGTGTTGAATAAATGTAACATCAGAACAATAGACAAGTCACATAAGCAAGCAAGAAATGAAAGAAATTTTGTCGTAGAAAATGAAGCTTCATTTGATTTCCACAGAACAAACTCAGCCAATCTAAATCTCAGTAGTTGTACCACTTACCTGAAGGTATGCAATCAATATTTCTTTATCCTCTTCGCTAATATCAGTCCACGATGGAACATTATGTAGGGCAAATTGCCTAGTGACAATCCCTAATTCACTAGTAAAATTTTCATATGCTTCACCATATGGTCGTCCATTAACCTTACAAATCTAAATAGGCAGTCGCACCCCTTGATTTTTTAGCTTGGCCAATTTGAGGCTTCGTGACGTCCCACGTCCTCTCTTAACCTTGGATGTGCCTACTAGAAACAATGAAAAAGTATCATGTTAATATATAGATTGAAAAGAATAGACCACTAACCAAAACAAAACATAAACTTAAAATATTTACAAACCATCAGTGCTACAATGTGTGCTAGAAGTATTCGATTGTGAAACTTGTGACGTAACTTCATGTACCGATTCTAATGTAAATGGGTGTAGCATAGATGATCGAACTAATTTAATAGATGCATGGGGTCCAGGTGTTGATTGAATGGATGAGCGAACTAATTTAGTGGATGCATGGGATGCAGGCACATGGGGTCTAAGTACATACACTTTTCGTCCTCTACCTCTTGTAGACATACTTGTTTAGAAGCTGAGGGTATATATATCATATATTTCTGCACTACATATATACTTATGCATATATATTAATAGATGGTATATATAAGTGAGGGTATATATATCATATATTTCTACATTGCATATATACTTATGTATATATATTAATAGACAATATATATATATATATATATATATATTTTCTACACTATAACAAACTGCAGAATGTGTCGTCTCTAAAATATAAAAATACCAATTGGCTTAAAAAATGCAAGGGTAATGCCAAAATACGTGCAACAATTGGTCATAAGAAAATATTGCAAGACAGGCACTCACTAGCCCACCAGTGGCAAATCTAGAATCATCAATAATAAAAGCTAAGCATTTCTGAGGACCAACACCTTTTTTTTATTTATTTATAAGATTAAAAAAAATTAACAATTTTAACAACTCTAAATCGAAACAAATCAAATCCAATTAGAACAGCTTAATTTCAAGTTCACAACAAGTAAAGGCTAAATCATATCATCATTGACTACCATCATCAATCATATCGTCTTTATCAATTTCATCTTCATGATCGCTATCATCATCAATCATATCACCATTGACTTCATCATCTATGTGAGTCTCACCCTCTTCTCTATTATTATCGTCCACTTCAAGTCATCCTCATGCAATTTGCCATCAATATCAACACATATCATTTCCATGTCTTCTTTGCATAATTCTGTGGGTTGATCATCCATGTGCACTGCATTTCCAAGACCAAATGATTCAAACTCTTTGTATGGTTCATCATTGTCTTTTTCTCCCTCTTCGACCTTCTCTTCATTTTCATCCCCTTTCACTAGAATGTCATATATTGCCTCGATAATTGTTGCCAAATTTTATGTCCTTCATATAAAATACTTGCTCAGCTTGGCATGTTAGCACAAACGGTTCATCCTGGTACTAAGTTCTCGTAATATTCACACTAATATAGTTATAATCATCAAATTTCATTCCATTTTTTTCATTGCCAACATCCCACCAATCACACTTAAAGAGGAACACCAAATTTCTCCCTAGTTATTTCAACTCAACTATATCTCTAATAACTCCATAAAAATCGATAGCTTCTCCTTTATGGTCACCCTTAACAACTACACCACTATTTTGAGTTTTTCGGTTCATGTCACGATCTTGAGTGTGAAATCTAGTCCCATTGATAATGCAACCACTGTAGCGTGTCACTTGACTATCAGGACCTCGGGCTAGGTTCATAAGTTGATTGGAAGCGTCCATGGTCCCTTCAAGTTGTTGCTTTGTGACCTAATTCCTTTTATGATGTGAAATATATTAGCATATACTTACCTAGATTATTTAAATGCACAAATAAGGTTAAAATTTTATAGCTCTTATGTATTTTAGAAACTATGTGTGGAACTCTGATTCTAGCCTCTCTTGCATATTGCTCAAACCTTGTCTCTCAAGTTCATCCATGTATTGCTTATAAATTATTACACAACATTATTTGACACATATAGTTCTAAAAATAGTAAAAATCAAAAAGAAAATTTTTCTAGTGAATATATTCATATGGTGGTTTACTTACCTCACATACAGTTGAACTTCATCACAATTATTCAACACATACGATCGAGCTTTCTTCAAATCTTTTAAATTCAACACATCATTAACCGCAACTCCTATTTCATGTACTTTTTGCTTATATACAAAAATATTTCCATATTGTGTAGCTTTAACAGGCCCATCATAATTCCACTCTGTCTATTAAATTTTGTCTCACCTTCATTGAAGTACATAAAGAAAAAGGTAAGAGCCTCATTATCAATGTAACCTTCAGCAATAGAGCCTTCTGGACGGGCTTTGCTACGCACATAGCCCTTAAGAATATGCATGTACCTCTTAAATGCATACATCCACCAATATTACACCGGTCTTGCAAGGATTGCTTCACGTGATAAGTGTACACATAAATGGATCATAATATCGAAAAAAGATGGTGGAAATATCTTCTCAAGCTTGCACAAAATTAAAACGACATATTTCTCAAGTTGTTCTAAGACATCAACTCACAATGTTTTTTTCCGATAACTCCTTAAAGAACAAGAAATCTCAATTAAAGCCTTGCTCACATCCTTTTTCAAACATCCACATAGGGCAACATGAAGCAATCTCTGCAAGATAACATGGCAATCATGGCTTTTCAACCCTGTAATTCGACAATCACTAGTGCTCACACAATGTGATATGTTTGATGAATAGCCATCTAGCAACTTAACTGTACTCAAGAATTCACAAAAACTTCTTTTTTTCAGTTGGAGAGAACATCAAGCAAGGAGTGGGTAGGAAAGTTTTTCCATGTACTTGCCTTAGGTGTTATTCAGGCGTTATACCCATAGCCACTAGATCAAGACAAGCCTTGTATGAGTCCTTGGTTTTTCCATCAACGTTCATCAATGTTCCCATCACACTATCGCATACATTCTTTTCAATGTGCATAACATCGAGATTGTGGCAAACTTTGAGGGCTTTCCAATAAGGTAACTCGGTAACTCAAAGAAGATGCTTCTCCTTGTCCAATTTAAATTTGAAGAGAACATTTTCGCTTCTTCCCACATTTATCTATCTTCTCAAATACTGTCGAGTCAAGATGCTCCAATTGTCTGAAAACCTCCTCCCCAGACAACGACTTGGGTTCAGATCTATGCTCTGGCTCACCATTGAATGCCTTGCTTTTTCGTAAAACATGATTATGTGGCAAAAAATGACTATGTCTCGTGTAACAAGTTTTCTTCCAATGATGCAAGTATTGGTGAGATGCATCCTCATTACATGAAGGACAAGCCAATTTCCCTTTGGTGCTCCAATCGGATAGGTTACCATATGTAGGGAAATCGTTGATGGTCCATAATAATGCGGCACATAATTGAAAATTCTGGCCATTTGATGCATCATGTGTCTCTACTCTTACCTCCAATAACTCATTTGACTCATCTATCAATGGCCATAAAAACACATCAATGTCAAACCTGGGAGCCCTACGCCCAGGAATAAGTAAAGGCATCATAAAAAATGGATCCTTCATACATTTCCATGGTGGTAAATTTTATGGGACAAGAAAAACTGACCATGTGCTATATGAGTTACTCATGTTTCCAAATGGGTTAAAACCGTCGCTAGCTAGTCTGAGCCTAACATTACGAGGATCTTTGGCGAATGACTCATGCTTTTTGTCAAAGTCTTTCCACGCTTCAGAGTCAGCCGGATGACGCAATACATTTTCCTCCTCTACACGTTTATCCTTGTGCCACTTCATATCAATAGCCATCTTCCTTGATATGAATAGACTTTGTAGCCTTGGTTTTAAAGGAAAGTATCACAGAACCTCGTGGGGGATCTTTTTACCTTTACCTTTACCTTTACCTTTACCTTTAGGAACTTTGTATCTTGGCTCTTTGCAAGTAGGACACTCATCTTCATTTTCATACTCCTTCCAAAGTACGCAATCGTTCTTAGATACATGTCTTTTTTGATAGTCGAGGTCCAAATCTCGAATTATTTGTTTAGCCTCATTGTAAGAGCATGGAAGCGTTTCACCAATGGGAAGTGCCTCCTTCAACAATTCCAGCAACATTGTGAGTGATTTGTTGCTCCATCTATTAAATATCTTTAGATGTAGTAACTTAACCATGAATGATAGTTTGGAGAATCGTTCGCAATCCGGATACAAATCTTGCTCCGTATCCCTCATTATTCTTGCAAATTTATTTGTTTCTCCACCACAACTACTAGGTAAGTCAGGATTACGACTACTAGATGCTTCTTCCACATAACCAAATGTAGTTGTTCCACTTCGTATATCATGAATAACTTCTCGCACCTCAGTATTGGGGCTATTTGACTTCTCTGTCACATTGTCGAGATATTCGTCATTTTCATTTTGTGAGTCATCATTGTCATTCAACTCAAAACCTTCCCCATGATACACCCATCTAGTGTAACTCGTGACCACCTCATATGCATTCAAATGAATTTCAACTTCCTCTATGGTTTTTTGAATATGGTTGTTGCATCTATGACATGGACACCAAATCTTATCTGCCCCTGGTGTCATATGATCACGAGTAAACATGATTAATTCCCTCACCCCATCAATGTACTGAGGTGACCTTTTATTATGAAGTTGCATCCAACTCCTATCCATGGTGCAAAAGAAAAAAAAAATAAAAAAAAGGGAGGAGGCGGGTAAAAGCTTAAAAAATAAGATATACTAAAAATAGGAAATATGATGCTAGAATTTCCAACTCTAAGAAAACAAGTGAATCTGTTGGAACAATCTTCTATGTAAATAAAATAACTTGAAATAATTCAAACAAAATAAATAAATAACATACCGAATTTATTTCGTTGAACCGAATAAAAAAAAATTTAAGACCAAGTCGAGTGTGTGACACTCTGTCCTTAAGACAGATTCGCCCCACTACGATACTTACGGTTGAGTGGCGTCTATCTCCCAAGATAATGATCTTCACAAATTGTAGTAGTACTCAAACAATTTGTCCGGCGAACCAAACCTGTGTTCTAATACTCTCTTTATTTATCTTTCCTAAAACTAGAATGAGGAATAAAAATGCAAAAAAAAAGAAAAAAAAAACCAAGACAGCAGTTTTTTCATGATGCGACTCTTTTTTCCGATATTTTGCAGACTAATCTTCACCAACTACTGGATTGCAAGGAAAAGGGTCTATATATAGGCACTAGGTGACCAAAACAAATTTTACCCGAACAGGTAGAATTTGTAAATGAACAGGTACCAAAAGAAAACTGAATCACACCAATGTTTCTAGAACATATTTCAAATAGTTTGAAAATAGGACCGTGTTGACGTTTGTGAAACAATTACCTGTTGGAACTATAGGTTCATTTATTATTTAAATTATTTCAAATATATATTATATATATATTAAACTAAATAAATAAATAAATATATTATTAAACTATTGAAATAGTTAAATAAATAAATAAATAAAGAGGTACAAACTTTAGGAAACTTTAAGGAACCTAAATTTTGAATTTAGAATTAAATTAAATTCTCCACAATTACAAATTTAGAAACCACTTAGGAACTCAAAATTTGAATTTAGAATTAAATTAAATTCTCACAATAATTTTTATTGAAAAAATTCAAATGAATTTTATCTAAATAAAAATTAATGTTAGACCCGAAAACGACGTCAACTTCCCATTCACTCATAAATGGTTTTGACGTTCCGTCTTCACCGTGTGACTTGCCACGCGGCAAGGAACACTTCACCTCTTCGGACCCACCCCAAAAGACGTTTGGGGCCCACTCAATTGGGCTCAAAAAAATGCCTATATAAACCATTTTTTCCAACAATCCCCCACATGAATGGAATTTGACGGAGAGAAAATGCAACAACATGATCTAATTACAGAGAGTACAAAATTGGAAATATTCTGCAAAGGATAGGTAGCTTTTGGCTTTGAACCTTCCCTTGTGAGACACTATCGGATTTACTAGCTAACCAGTGAACATGATGTCTTGAACTGTTCAGCCGTTTGTGTAAACCAAGACAATAGAACTCACACAGTATATTCCCAGACACAGTTTAGTTCTCACTATTGTGTTCATTTTGGCCCTGAACAACCTGGTCTTTCATGAGTGCTCTAGAGAATTGTAGCCCTTCACAAATCTCATAGAACCGGCCCAGTTCACACTCACATAGGTGATTCTTATGAAGAGTATCCTGCCATACTCCACTAGGTTTACCTAGATATAAGAATCATTAAATTTATTAACCTCAACGCTGCAGACATCACTATTTCATCAAAGAAATGGGTAGGAGTTGACTCCAGTGATCCTTCTGAGTCATCACAACTCGGTTGTCCCTTTGAACCTAGATCTTGGGATCTCCAGTCAACTAGGTTGGGTTGCCGTTGTGGTAACTCTTATTTAATAGGCTTAAGTCCCATTCCCCTCGATGAATTCTCAACTAACTCTCTTGCTAACCCTTTGGTTAGTGGATCCGCTATGTTGTCTTTAGACTTAACATATTCTATGGAAATAATTCCATTAGAGAGTAGTTGTCTTACGGTGTTATGTCGACGACGAATGTGTCGTGACTTACCGTTATACATATGACTCTGTGCTCTACCTATATTGCTGATTGACTATCGCAATGTATGCATATAGCAGGCACCGGTTTTGGCCATATTGGAATATCTTCAAGGAAGTGGCGAAGCCATTCTGCCTCTTCCCCTGCTTTGTCTAAGCTATGAATTCAGATTCCATAGTAGACCTAGCAATACAAGTCTGTTTGGAAGATTTCCAAGATACAGCCGCCCCACCAAGAGTAAAGACATACCCACTGGTGGACTTCGAGTCTCTAGTATCCGATATCCAATTTGCATCACAGTATCCTTCAAGTACTGCTGGATATCTAGTATAATTAAGCCCAATGTTACGAGTAAATCGGAGATATCTTAGAACCCTTATAATTGCTTTCCAGTGTTCTACTCCCGGATTACTCGTATATCTACTTAATTTACTTACTGCATAAGCTATATCTGGGCGAGTGCAGTTCATCAAGTACATTAAGCTTCCAATAATTTGGGCATACTCTAATTGAGAAATACTTTCCTGTACATTCTTAGAAAGATACAAATTAACATCTACAGGAGTTCTAGCAAGATGATCATCATCTTTGCTGAATTTGTCAAGTATTTTCTCAATGTAATGAGATTGTGACAAAGCATATCCTTCTGATGTTTTGGTAATTTTCATACCAAGAATTACATCAGCAATGCCCATGTCCTTCATGTCAAAATGTTTATTCAACATTTTCTTGGTAGTTTTAATCATGTCATTATTACTACCATGATGAGCATATCATCTACATAAAGACATACAATGACATAACCTTTGTCTGTTTTTAATATAAACACATTTGTCACACTCATTAATTTTAAATCCATTTGACATCATTGCCTTGTCAAATTTCTCATGCCATTGCTTTGGCGCTTGTTTTAAACCATATAATGATTTAACCAATTTACACACTTTCTTTTCTTTCCCTGGAACAGAAAACCCTTCTTGGTTTTCCATGTAAATTTCTTTCATTTAACTCAACCATTTAAGAAAGCGGTTTTAACATCTATTTGATGAATTTCTAGATTGTATAGAGATGCAATGGCAATTAGCATTCTAATGGATCTTATTCTAATAACCGGTGAGTATGTATCAAAGTAATCTAGACCTTCTTTTTGTCTAAAACCTTTTACTACAAGTCTTGCCTTGTATTTGTCTATTGATCCATCCGCTTTCAATTTTCTTTTGAAAATCCACTTGTACCCAAGAGGTTTACAACCTGGTGGCAAGTCCACTAATTCCCAAGTGTGATTTTGCAAGATGGATTCAACTTCACTGTTGACAACTTTTTTCCATAAAGAGCTTCAGGACTGGACAAGCATCTTTAAAGTTAAAGGCTCATTTTCTAACAAATATGTTAGAAAATCTGGACCAAAGATTTTGAGGTTCTAGCACGTTTACTACGCCTAAGTTCCTCTTCCTCATTTTGATCTAACTCTTGTTCTTGATCATGTTCTTGATCCTGACTAGTAATAGCATCAAAAGATCTTTTATTAGTACTAGTCTCTTGTCCAGTCTTCTTTGGAATACATGTTTCAAAGAAGATGCATTCCGAGACTCATAATAGTATTTACATGCATTCGGTATGTTCTGATTTATGAATCAAAAACCGATATGCACTACTATTCTTAGCATAACCAATGAAAATGCAATCAATGGTCTTAGAACCTATCTTAGTCTTTTTAGGACTAGGAATAGCCACTTTAGGCCAAACCCCCCACACTTTTAAGTATTTATAGGATGGTACTCTTCCATGCCACAATTCATAAGGTGTTTGATTTATTTTCTTTCGGGGTACTTTATTTAAAATATAATTAGCAGAAAGTATTGCTTCCCGCCACAAGTTCTGAGGTAATCCAGAACTGATCAACATAGCATTCATCATTTCTTTTAAAGTCCTATTTTTCCTTTCAGCAATGCCATTTTGCTGTGGTGAGTAAGGAGCGGTGGTTTGATGAATTATTCCATGTTCTTTACAAAACTCACCAAAAGGTGATTCATATTCTCCACCTCTATCACTTCTTATTTTCTTGATTTTCTTACCAAGTTGATTTTCAACTTCATTCTTATATTGAATGAAAGTTTCCAAAGCTTCATCCTTGGTTCAAATTAAATAAACATAACTATATCTAGTATAGTCATCTATAAAAGTGATTACATACTTTTTCCCACCTCTGGTTTGAATTGATTTAAAATCATAAATGTCACTATGAATTAATTTAAGTGGTTTCGTATTTCTTTCAATTGAATGAAAAGGAGTTTTAGATAATTTTGCCTCAACACAAATTTCACATTTATGATTTGAATCAATGTCAAATTTAGGTAAACATTCCATATTAATTAATCTACGCAAAGATCCATAATTAACATGTCCTAGTCTACCATGCCATAAATTTGAAGACTCAAGCAAGTAAGAAGAAGATGTAGTATTATTAATAACTGAGGGTACAACGGTCATTACATTTAACTTGAAAAGGCCATCAGACATGTAACCTTTTCCTACATACATCCCATTCTTAGTAAGTACAAATTTATCACTCTCAAATACTAGCCTAAACCCATTCTTACTCAATAAAGATCCGGAAACAAGATTCTTGCGAATGTCCGGTACATGCAGCACATTGTTGAGAGTGAGTTCCTTTCCTAATGTCATCTTGAGAACAATCTTTCCTTGTCGTTCAACTTTGGAAGTTGAGGAGTTGCCCATAAAAAGTTGTTCACTATTGTCCACTGTAGAGTAAGATGTGAACATCTTTTTGTCGGCACAAATATGGCGAGTAGCACCAGTGTTCACCCACCATTCTTTAGGATTTCCGACAAGATTTGCCTCGGAAACAACTACAGAAAGATTGATGTCATCTACACCATTGGAAATCTTGTCCACTTCGGTCATATGGGCTTGTGCAGGCTTCTTGCTTGTTCTTCTTTTGCTTTTGCTTTTGCTACGGCAATCTTTGGCCTGATGTCCCTCTTTGTCACAGATGTAACATTTGCCATTAAACTTGTACTTTTTATTATCCCCCCCCCCCCCTTTAGAGCCTTGTGATGAACTTTCTCCAGAAGACTTTCGTTTCTTGGTTTTTGAAGCATGTTCCACCACATTTGCCTTAGACTCCATAGGAAGCTTACCAGCCCGCTTTTCAGAATTGCGGTTGTCCTCCTCAATCCTTAAACGCACAATTAACTCGTCCATAGAAATTTCTTTGCGCTTGTGTTTGAGGTAGTTCTTGAATTCCTTCCATCCTTTTGGTAATTTTTTAATTAAGGCTGCAACTTGGAAGGATTCACTGAGAGACATACCTTCTGCGTGAATGTCATGCAGAATGAGTTGGAAATCTTGAGCTTGGCTAATCACAGTTTTTGAATCAACCATTACAAAATCTAGGAATCTGCCAACCACAAATTTCTTTGAGCCGGCATCTTCCGTTTTGTACGTTTTCTCCAATGATTCCCAAAGTTCATTTGCTGTCTTGATTGGACTGTAGACGTTGTATAATGTGTTGTCAAGTCTGTTCAAGACGTAATTCCGGCAAAGGAAATCGGCATGTTTCCAGGCATCAACCGCAACAACCACTTGCCGGTCGGTTTCATCCTCTTTCAGGATAGGAGCATCTTCACGGAGGAAACGAGCCAGGTTCAGAGCCAGGTTCAGAGTTGTAAGATAGAACAACATTTTCTGTTGTCATCTTTTAAAGTCAGTTCCTGAGAACTTCTCTGGCTTCTCTCCATGATTTATTGGTACTGTCATCACAGGAGAGGGGGTTGGCATCATTGCAGCCACCACAGTAGTACTTGTTAAGGCATTCGTTTCAGTAGCCATCAATTCTAATATATAAAACAAAATTATAATTAGAATTTACACTACACAGAAAATTAAACCAAATTCACAGAATTAAATTCTGTAAAAATAAAAGAAACAAGAATGTAACTTTTATTTTCCAATTAATTTGAAAATAAAATAAAATTTATTTAAACAAATTAATTCCACACAGAAAATAAAAGAAATAAAAACTATAACTTTTATTTTTCAATTAATTTGGAAATAAAATAAAATTTTATTTAACCAAAATAATTCCACACAAGAAATTAAATTCTGTAAAATAAAAAAAATAAAAATATAACTTTTATTTTTCAATTAATTTGGAAAAATAAAATTTTATTTAACCAAATTAATTTCACACAGAAATTTAAATCTCTTGTTACACTCCAATAATTAAAATACTGAAAACAGAATTTTAATTAATGAAACAGAAAATAATTTCTAAAACCCAAAATTAATTTCTGAAAAAATTCCACAAAAATATATTCTGAATTGTTAATGACACCAGTATCGTACTACTAGTTGTTGTCAAAGAAAAGAGACAGTATATTACTACTATCTGTCAAATAGTATATAATCACTATTTGTTTTTCCAACCAGAATATTATTTTGTAAATCCACAGAAAATAATTTTCTTTCGAAATTATTTACGAAGAATGAAAAAGGGAAACAAACGAAAATTCTGTAAATAGAATAATTCGATTCTGTCTTAAGATTGTTGGAACAATCTTCTGTGTAAATAAAATAACTTGAAATAATTCAAACAAAATAAATAAATAACATACCGAATTTATTTCGTTGAACCGAATAAAAAAAATTTAAGACCAAGTCGAGTGTGTGACACTCTGTCCTTAAGATAGATTCGCCCCTCTACGGTACTTACGGTTGAGTGGCGTCTATCTCCCAGGATACGATGATCTTCACAAATTGTAGTAGTACTTCAAACAATATGTTCGACGAACCAAACCTTGTGTTCTAATACTCTCTTTAATTTATCTCTAAAACTAGAATGACGAATAAAAATGCAAAAAAGAAAAAAAAAAACCAAGACAGCAGTTTTTTCTATGATGCAGACTCTTTTTTCCGGATATTTTGCAGACTAATCTTCCCAACTATTGGATTGCAAGGAAAAGGGTCTATATATAGGCACTAGGTGACCAAACAAATTTTACCCGAACAGGTAGAATTTGTAAATGAACAGGTACCAAAAGAAAACTGAATCACACCAATGTTTCTAGAACATATTTTCAAATAGTTTGAAAATAGGACCGTTGGCCGTTGGTGAAACAATTAACCTGTTGGAACTATAGGTTCATTTATTATTTAAATTATTTCAAATATATATATATATATTAAACTAAATAAATAAATATATATATATATATATTAAACTATTGAAATAGTTAAATAAATAAATAAATAAATAGGTACAAACTTTAGGAAACTTTTAAAGAACCTAAATTTTGAATTTAGAATTAAATTAAATTCTTACAATTACAAATTTTAAGAAACTACGTAGGAACTCAAAATTTGAATTTAGAATTAAATTAAATTCCCACAATAATTTTTATTGAAAAAATTCAAAAGAATTTTATCTAAATAAAAATTAATGTTAGACCCGAAAACGACGTCAACTTCCCATTCACTCATAAATGGTTTTGACGTTCCGTCTTCACCGTGTGACTTGCCACGCGGCAAGGAACACTTCACCTCTTCGGACCCACCCCAAAAGACGTTTGAGGCCCACTCAACTTGGGCTCAAAAAAATGCCTATAATAAACCATTTTTTTCCAACATAATCAAAATAAATTTAACAATGTGATCAATCGAATTGGCACCTACATTTCCAAACAAAAAATCAAGTAGATAAAGACCAAACAAAAAAAATCAAATTTCTAAGAAAGGGATGAAAGAATGAAATCCATGGACTGATTTGGCTGGATCTGAAATCCTTATGTCATGTGATCAACTGAGTGGGGTGCAAGGATTGTAAAATCAGATTTCAAATCTACTTCATTTGAAATCCTTAAGTTAAAAAATAGAGCCTTAAACTATTTAAGAAAGATTAAAAATGTACTCACATAATCATTAATTCATATAGATTCTACAAAATTCTAATCAAATTCAGAATAAAAGAAAATAAAAAGCCACAAAATAACAAAATTTATAAGAGCAACAAAATCATATGTTCAGAATTGTAAAATTTTCCAATAATTCAAACCTAAGGAATCCAATTCTTCAAGCAATAGCAAAAAATAACTTAATCAAAAGCCACACACACACACACCAAAAAAAAAAAAAAGAAGGTAGAGATAAAGATAGAATAGACATGAGACAGATCTCCTTAGCTTTTTCTACAACTCTAGCAGCAATCTTCTTTAGATCTGCTTCGACGTAAGCAAAACATCAGCAGCCCTTGCAATTCAGAAGAAGAAAAAAACTATATATCAAAATAATCAATTCACTACATGAATTTGTATATATAGGATTCAATGGAGCTAATACCCTCAAGGATGGAATTGTTGCCGAGATCAGAAGCAATCAACGAGATATGTAGAGAAGAACCATTGCATTTGCGAGAGAAAAAGAAATTAGGGATTTGAGAGAGAGAGAGAGAGAGAGAGAGAGAGAGAGAGAGAGAATGAGTGAGTGAGTGATCGATCTATCACAATTTCGATCAAGCTATCCTTCCCAACTATTGAGTTAAAAAATGAATATATAAAATAATGTATGATTTGGGTTTATTATGGAGCAACTAAAATTGCAGGTAAAAGTGGTTGATCCTTTTACAACCAAATAGTCTTGTCTACAAAATGTAATAATATGATTAAATATATATATTTTTAAATTCTTTCATTTTTTCCTTATAAGTATAATTTTTGCAGACAAATAATTTTTGTCCCTAAAAATTTGTGTTTAAAACCTTAATTTCTTGTAGTGTGTGATTAAGAAATAAACACATTTTTGTGATTAAAAAAATTTTTGATGAAAAAATGTGCATCATTACCACAAAAACCCATTACATCATTTTTATAATTACAAATTATCGTAACTCTATCAGAGGATTGCGCACCATTTGCTATAAAAATGTCTAATATTACTGCAAAATTGCAAAACAAGATGCATATGGTATCCTTTTAGGGGTGTAGAACAAAGGGATTTTCTTTTAGTTGTGATTATTGTGGAGCGGATGCTATAACTCTTATATCATTTTCCTTCTTAAAAATATCAAAATATAGAAAAAGAAAATTATATTTACACACCACGGCTTGTCTAAGTACACACCATTAGAACATTACATTTATATTACAATAACATTCTCAAATAAAATGGCTATTAAGAACAATAATGGTATGCCTTCTACCAATTTAAAGAATTTACACCTCAAAGCATAAAACTCTCTTTGCAGACCATCACCTATAGACATATATCCTATCTCTTTATCATCTCCCAACACTTATCATCTTTTTCATTATAGTTTAACACACTGCATCATAATATCTTTTATTATCAATTAGTCCACCCTATTCTCTTTTCCATTCTTCCTCCAACTCAAAAACATTATTATCTTTGAAGATTTAGAGTTTAAGAATATTGAAATAAATCGATTTTAAAGATTTGCATACCATGGATAACACTGAAATTGTTGCTTTGGAACTATGCAACAACGAAAAATACAATTTCTAACTTTTTTTTTTTCCTCATATAATCATTGAGAGGATAATTTCGTTCATCAGACATTCAGATAACTAGAGTTGAACATTTAAACAATGTTTGACTATTTACATGTGAACAAAAATATTTTGTTTCAACTATTAAGTTTGAACAACTACAAAATGCTTATATGTAAACAATCGAACATTTTGGGTTCGTTCGGAGAAACAAAATTTGTCATGCCCCGAATTTTAATTACTCGGAAACATTACCAAAAGCCTTTAATTTAGGTCCATTGTTTTTAAAAAATATCTATTACCTTTGAGTAATAGAAACATAATAACACTTGTTCTCTCTTTCAATGAATACAACAATGATAATAATACATGTCAAGCTTCCGCTACGGAGTTACCAATAAATAATTACAACGTCAATGTACAGAATTCATTTCTTTCACATCTACTATGAAATTACACATAACAGATACATGAACTTCTTAACTCTCCAACCAATCAATCCAAATTCTCTTCCTATAAAAAAATGAAACAACAAGGGATGAGCACAATTTCTCAGTAGGAATCTCATAGTTCTAAAAAAATAATCATCCTATAGATAGAAATGATTATGCATGCAGGGTGATACCATATAGTAGGTGATGTTTTGTAATTTCAAAATATCATTCATAGAGTACTTTTTCTCAAAATTTATTTGAACAATTAAGGAAAACCTTCAGCCATAAAAAATTTTCCTTATCATCAGGAGACCATACATCCGAATCCTTTGTGAAAGAAAATTTGTTTGAGGAACAACATCATTTTAAATTTATTAACCCATTCCAAAATATTCCTCGTTTAATTTCCATCTTAACATTCCACCTTTTATTTCCATTTTTCCTTCTTAGTAATTAAATTTATTATAACATCATGACCTCAAGTTCAAGTTCTCTTAATACTCCAAAACAGTTCTCATACACTCTATTCCCACTAGTCTATTCATATTTGTTGTAACTCCTTAACGTAGAAATTCAAATCTCCTTTATATTTAATAATAGTTATCCTACACTCAATTCCTACTTGTCTAACAACTACATCACATCCACACTTGTATTATCAATTATAACTCAACATATCACAACTAAATCACATCCACATTTATGTTACCAATTATAATTCAACATATCACAAGGACAGTAAACCCTTTTAATTCAACTTCTTCATTAATTACAAAACAAAACTCTTAATCTTTCCTTATAGTTAGTTGCAAACAACCTAGTGAATTCATTATCACCAACTCCTTATCCAGCTACAATTTCATTATCCATTATTTTAAAATAATTTCAATATACATTCCCCTTCCATACCAAGGTACACATCAAATTTTAATTTCATCAGTTCATCACCAAGTTACACATATTGTCACCAACTCAACACATTTCTCAACACATTCCACCTTTTGCTGACTTGATACGGCGGGATAGCAGGCACCCAAGTCATGGCATATTCCACCTTTTGCCGGCTATTATATGATGAGAAGTGAACTCCTAAAAACCCTTTTCTCAAAAATCATATTTTTTCAAAAACCATGTTTTTCGACATTTACCAACTGTCATACGACAGGGCGTGTACTCCCAAAAACATTTTCATCTTTAAAACAATCCCTATATTTGCCGGCTATTATACGACATGAAGTGGGCACCCAAAACCATTTTCAAAACCATCCGTTTTTTCACTTTTGCAGGCTATTATACGGCAGGATTGTGTGGACACCCAAAAATCATTTTTCCATTTTTGCCAGCTATTATACGGCTGGATTGTGTGGACACCCAAAAACATTATTCTCACATTCGTCTAACGATAAGCCTAAACAGGGCATTTGGGCACCTTTAATTCCAAAACCATCCCCACATTTGCCGGCTATTATACGACAGGACGTGGGCTCCCATAAAAACATTTTTCAATTTTCAATTTTCAAACCATCCCCCACATTTGCCGATTATTATACGATGGGGACGTGGGCCCTCAAAAACATTTTCGACTCCCCGCGCTGGTACCAACCACGACACAACCCAACCCAACACAACTCAACTCCACACAACACAACTCAACCAAACTCAACACAACTCAACTCAACTAAACTCAACACAACTCAACTCAACATAATTTAATATAACTCAATACAATTCAACATAATACACAACAAAATTCAACAAAACCATTTCAACACCATTCAATACAAACTCGGCATAATTCAATACAACTCTTAGACCTCCACATCATCATTTCATCACAAAGCTCATATCATCCATACTATTAGTAATTTCTTTCCCCCAAGTTTGATTTCATATTATAACATAATTTAAAATATCAACATTGAGGCCTCAATCGTAACTTTTACATAAATTTTCAAACTCTTTAAAATTTCAATTAAACTTGTACTTGTGTAATTTAACACCTCAATTTCATGATTCTACTATTGATTTAAGCAAAACCATCATTTATTTTCATGAGCCAAACTAGGATTTTTAAGAGAAATTAAAACTTTTCACAAAAACACTTTTTATTCCAACACTTCTATTGCTTTTACACTCAAACTCATGGCCCAAACCATAACCCAACAAATAAACCCTAACCCCCAATCTTCTGATTAATCACAATATGTATAAAAATATGAACTTTGTATTTATATAAAGAAAATACCACAAATCTATCTACGAATGAGGGTACTAAAGGAGAACTAGAAATCCCTATCTCTTGAAGCAAAGAGATGACGACCCAAAATCACCGGCAACGAAACCACGAACTATTCGGACCAAAAGGAAGTCCTTGACGAGCTGTACAATATTTCTCAAAGGATCAAGGTGAAAAGAACACTCTAGGTGAGTAGATCTAAAGATCTTAGGTGAAAAAACTTGAGTTTAGAGAGAGAGAGAAGAGAACTCACGGTGTAGAGAGAGAAAAGAGGAGAAAAAGTGAAATGAATATATGTTTGGAGCCTATTTATAGTGGCAATGTAAGAATAGAACATTAGCCCCAAAGTCAAGTGAAAAGAATAAGTCAAAAATCTCTAAAAAGTAGGGCCCAAACCAGCCCAAAAATCTGAAAATTACACATAGGTGTCGACCCTTCAGGCAGATGTGTCGACCCTTTAAGAGGAAAAGCAATGGTGCAACAGGCAAGGTGTCAATACCTCCCAGACTGGTGTCGACACTAAATTTCAGCAAGCAACATACAAGGATCGACCCTTTCCATACCAGTGTCGACCCTTGAGGCCAACAACAAAAGGCAAGTGTTGACACCACCGAGATTGGTGTCGACCCCAGAACAAGATTTTTATGTTCCCAAACAACTTTTCAACGTAAACAAGCATGAATGAACAATCCTAACAAGTTTAAATCGATTTGTACTCCTCCAAAACCAAGATACAACAACTCCAAAGACTCCCAAGAAAGAAAATAAAAGAAATTAGATACACCCTCCAATAGATTAAAGGGCACGAGTATTACAAAATTATTATTTTCTTTGTTTGAATACAGTGGCAGAGTTGTGAATTTAGTATAGAGTGAACACTTATTAATCAATACAATAATATAATAATAATTTTTTCAGTTAATATTAAATACAAAAAATTAATATTCATTACAAAAAGTTTTTAATTTTAAACTTTTACAATTGACCTCGACTCCATGATAGTATCATTATCAATGTCATCAAAAATGTTTCTCTCTCTTTATGTAAACAACCAAGCTATTGAAATCTCCAATTTTAACAAAAATCAAAATTCTTAAATTTAGCACAAATCACAACAAATCAAAATTCTTGATTTTATCAGAAATTATAAGAAATCAAAATTCTAATTTAAATATAAATCACCATAAATTAATATTTTTAATTTTAACATAAATTAAATCCCAAATTTTAGCACAAATAACAATAAAAATAAAATAAAATGAAGCACCATTAGTAAGGTATGGAAACCAAACTCTCCTCTTAAGTGTTTAGAGTTTAGGAGACTTGATGAAATTGGGTGGGCCTATGGCACGTGGTGTGGCGGGCTACTGCTGTAAGTGTTTAATAGGGTTAAAACTTTTATTTTTTATTTTTTAATTTTAAGAAGAACAGAGCTAAACTTTAAAAAATAAAAATAAAAATAAAAATAAAATAATAAAAAGTTAGGGGCGCGTGACCCATAGGCCCCTATTAGATCCATCCCTGTTCGGATATAAACTTTTAAACATATTAATTTTGTTATTGGACTCTATATTTCTAAAGAGTTCTAAAAAAGATTGTTAAAATTCTTGCAGAAGTATGTATCCATCAATATAACAATGTTAGAACTACTGTGTTGTCGACTATATAAACAATTGTTCGAACAACTTTTCTTTAGTCCCAACAAACAAAACTATTCATTCAGTTATTAAAAAACTTTTATTTGTTGTTATATTTGGATTTTAAATTAGTAAAAATAATAATTTAATGTAGTTCTATACATTTTTTTTTCTTTTTCTTTTTTAATCTATTAGTTAAATTGCTTCTTTTTATTTTCAAATTTAATTTAATTTAATTTCTTAAAAATTCTATACCTCAAATTTAATTTAATTTAATTCTGATATTTTTTCTTTTCTTTTACAAAGAGTGGTGGTTGAGGAGGTGTGTTCAAATTTTTGGAAATTAACAAATAACGCATGTTCAATGGAATAAAAATTAGCATATAAGAAATGTTTAACATAATGAGTTCGAACGAGTTGAATTTTTTCAGTATAAAAGGTCAGAACTTATTAATTGTGTCCAACGTAAATAGTTTGGACATGTTTAATTTATCCAATTTTATTTTGTTGTACAATAACACTATGTTCAAACAATTAGTGTCAAGCCAATTTGAAATTGAAGCTACTATTGGAAGATGAGAATCAATAACCAAATCAAAACTAGATGAGAAAAATTAACATATGTGAGATTTAGAGGTGAGAATCACAAATCTTTGGTGCCAACAATACACCATTTCAAGCCAGAAATAGTCCTTCAATAATGGCGACGGTAGTGTCGGTATCATTTAACCCTTCAATGTCGGCAATGCATCGATTTGAGCCAGCGCTGTATTGCGTGATTACCTCAACCATCGATGTGAGCTATAGAGCATGGTGTATGTGTGTGTACTCAGATCTATTTTTCGTGTGTCTTAGGTTATAAAAGAAATAATATGGCATACTTTGAGAAATCAAAGGTTCAAAATATCATATGTGATGGTATGTACTAAGACAAATCATAGTGTGTAAATAGGATTTTCCTATGAAAAAACAACCAACAAAATTACCACTAAATTAATTGGCTTATATGAACTTGAGCTGAGCACCTTATGGTTGATTAATTCATAACTAGTTTTCTCATGGCAGAAATACCACCACAGTGATCCAACTCCAACATTGGAAATAGACATGAATGGTTGGACCTATTACATTAAGAATGATTTTACATATACTAACAATCTTATGAAAAGTATTGATGGAAATGCAAAGCCAGAGTACAGAAAAAATATAAAGAGAAAGAATCTGAAAAAAAATATTTCTATTCACTTGTTCAAAATCCTGAGGATCAAGTTAGCTACTATATATATATACACACAACGAAATATCTACCTAAGTTCTAACTGCCTTAGAGTTTGTTACAACAGAATTAATATGCTGCAGCAACTCCATAGTGTTGTGATACAGTTGCAGTACCATTTGAACATCTCTTGCATTTGTTTGCAGAACTAGCCTCATCATGCCCAACAGTCTTAGCTACAGCTGCAGCTATACTTGCTCTGCTCTTAACTCTGTTTTCACCCTTCTTAGACTTGTTGTCATGTTCCTCTTTAGATCTAGTAGGCACAGTATAGTTATCAGCCCCTCTCAAGCTGAATGGTGGATGACCAACCAAAAGCTTGGATTGTATAAAGAGAAACCGAGCCACAAGTCTTTTGTACCTCTCAAGTATTGGTTTGAGGCTCTTGCTACTGTGACTTATTTGATCAATAGAATGACCAGTCCTAAACTAGGCCATCTTAGTCCATTTTAAGTCCTCTTCCATACACCTCCTGATTATGCTTTTCTCAAAGTTTTTGGTTGCAAGTGTTACCCCTGGTTAAGGCCTTACACCTCTCACAAACTTCAACCTAGATCTAAAGCCTGTGTGTTTCTTGGTTATCATTCTAGTTACAAAGGATACAGGTGTTTGGATCCTCTCACTGGTACTGTGTATGTTTCTCGACATGTTGTGTTTGATGAAAACTTTTTTCCTTTTGCTTCTTCTACTTCTACTTCTACTTCTCTAGCTCTTCTTTCTTCTAAAGTTGCTATCAAGGTTTTTTTTTTTTTTTTTTTTCTGGGGTGCTTCTCCTTCTGTCTATTCTTCATCTTTTTCTTCTTCTTCTTCTCCTCCCCAAATTTCAGACAGTTTTTCTTCTCCTGCTAGTTCCTTTGATTCTGATTCCTCTATACCTAGTAGTCTTTCTTCTCCTCTATCTCATTCTCCCTTTGGTATTAATGTGACTATTCCTATCTTACCTTCTCCTTCTCCTCCTCCTCTTTCTTCTCTCAATTCTCACCCCATGATTACTAGATCAAAAGCTGTTTGTCTTTCTGATTTTCTTCTTACCTCTGAACCCTCAGGAGTTTCAGGCCCTTCAAAATCAACGTACTTGGACACTAGTTCCTTCTCCTGGTCATCAACATGTGGTGGGCTGTAAATGGGTCTTTCGCATTAAAAAGGACTCCAATGGCACTATTGTCAGGTACAAATCTAGGCTTGTTGCCAAAGGTTTCAATCAAGAGGCTAGCATTGATTTCTTGGATACCTTCAGTCCTGTTGCTAAATAGCCCACCATCAGGGTTTTCTTGTGTATTGCTCTTCACAATAGTTGGCCTATTCAACTGCTAGGTTTGTCTAATGCTTTTCTCCATGGAAAGCTTGAAGAGGATGTTTTTATGGCTCAACCTCTTGGTTTTGAAGACTCTCAATTTCCCACTTATGTTTGCAAGCTTAACAAGGCCCTTTATGGTCTCAAGCAAGCTCCAAGAGCTTGGTTTTCTACTTTTCCTTCTTTCTTCTTACATTGGGTTTTGTCAATAGTCATTGTGATCACTCTCTCTTTGTTTGGGCTTCTTCTTCTTCTTCTTTCACATATCTCTTAGTCTTTGTTAATGATATTCTTGTTATAGGCAATTCTCCCTCTCATATTCAGTCCCATCATCTCTCAGTTACACTCAGCTTTTTCCCTCAAAGAACTAGGATCTCTCTCTTATTTCCTAGGAATTTAGTCTCCTCTCATTCTACTAGTACTTTTGTTTATTTTTTTTTATTTATTATCTCAATCTCATTATGCTTCTACACTTCTTCACAGAGCTGGCATATTTGAGTGTAAGCCTGCTCCCTCTCCTCTTTTTATCAAAGCTTCTTCTTTTTCTTTTTCCTCTTCTTTTGTTCCTTGTTCTAATCCTTTTCTCTATACCAATGCCAGAGTTGTGGATATGAAGAGTGTTTCCATCTCCAATCAATACTTGATCCTAACATTGAGAAGGCTGGTGCAAATGCAAGTTACTCAGATCATTGGTGAGATGAGAGATAGCTCTTGAATCAACATACCATGGAGTAGAGAAATTGGGAGGCGTTGGGGGAAATCAAGATTGAGCAGTAAAGGCTCTAGGATTTGCAGAAGAAGGACCCATAGTGTATGACGGAAATACTGGTTGGAAATTTGCATTCATTCTATGTCTACATTCCAAAGCAGAGTGATTGTTCTTGCCACAAATTTGACAAACCAAACCATACCTTTATGGTTTGCTACCTTTTCTACCTCCTCTGTAATTGGTGCATCTGCCTTCTCTAGGTTGGAATTTTTGACCACGTCCACTTCTGTTATTATATGAATAATTTTGGGTAGAGTTAGTACTACCATAAACACTTAGTGATGATCCACCAGAAGAAGCAAATGGAATGTTTTGAGAACCAGTAGTAGTAGCATTGAAGGCTACTGTGAGATCTGAAGAAGCTCCTTGCTTATGACTTTGTTCAACCTGAATTGCTTCTGAACAAAGCGAAGCACACAACTCATCCATGGTTAGAACTTCAGATTTAGTACGTATAGTTGTTTCAAAAGCATTGTATTCATCAGGTAGTCCATTGAGAACAAGAAGAATAAGATCTTTATCACAAATAGGAGACGAAACTAGGGCTAGTTGATCAACAAGATCTTTGACTTCTTGAAGATATTCTTCCACAGATCGTGTTTTCTTTGAAATAGTGTTCAATTTATTTTTGAGTTGATGAATATGAGAACATGAGAGATGTAAATCTCTTTTCAAGAGCAAACCACAGATCTTTACAGTGCTTCAAATGAAGTACTGAAGAGAAAATTGAAGGTGTGAGTATGGCTGTTATGTAGTGTAATAACCCTCACTACTGATTACCGATTAACTACCGAATACTGCTAAATGAGACTGATTATGATAAGTAGTGGAACTGATTGAAATACTGAACAGACTGACTGAAATCTGAAGCTGATTGATTGACTGTATCTGTTTAAATGTATTTCTATCTGTTTGACTGTTTGACTATCTGTTCATATTTTTATGTTTAAACTGCAAATTGAAGGCCTTATCGGCGGCCGAACCAGAAATTGATTGATGTTTTGAGATCATTGGAATTTATATGATTTTATGGTATATTTAATTGAAAACTGATTTGGTATGATTAAATTAGATTAAATAAAGCTAATTAAAGAGTTGGGCTTAATTACAATAATGCCATGTTAGTGGGCCACTTAGGCAACTCATTTGAGAGCCTTATTACATCTTGTTATACACTTTCCTCAGCCATTTCCATGAGTCCCCACCGAAATATATAGAGAGAGAGAGAGAGAGAGTTAGGAGAGAATTTGGCCTCATCTTGTGGATTGTTTGAGAACTTGAAGAAATTGAAGTGTAGATTGTCAATTGAGCTTCTAGACTTGCATTTGAGGACTTAGGTAAGGAACCTATCCTTTTAATTGTGTATTCAAAGCTTGTTCTTGCATGATTCATGAGCCTCTAGTAATCTAAGGCAAGATTTAGTCTAGTAATGTTGAATTGAAGCCCATTCCATGCATGCATGTTTGTATTGTTGAGTTTAAGTTGTTTTCATGGCAAAATGTTACATGCATGCTCATAATTATGTTTAAGACCATGATTCCGTCTTGTTTTGAAAAGAATTGGCTCATTAGAACATGTTTTGAAGCTTTGAAATGATTTGAGTCCATGCATGTTGCATGTTCATCTTGTTCATGAAAATTGGTTTGAAATTGGATTTAATTGAAATACCCTTGGGCTTTGATTTATCAAATTGATCTTTGAAACATGTGATATTATGGGTTTTGAAGTGTTTTCCAGAAAATTAGCCCAAGAGAATCGAAATTTGTGCATTTGAACTTGTTTTGAGCTTGGAAGTTCAAATCTGGAAATTCCAGATTTTGGACTCCCGCTCGAGCGGGGAAAGTGGCGCTCGAGCGGGAAATTCGTGCTCCCAGTACTTTGCACTGTTTTGAAGTCCACTCGAGCGAAAGGATTGACGCTCGAGCGGGACCTTGTGTCTTACGCTAGAGTGGCTATCGAGCGCCCATCGAGTGTGATTTTTGAGCATCCAGTACTTTTGACTGTTTTGCAGACCGCTCGAGCGCGGGAAGTGATGCTCGAGCGGGAACCTTTGTCTGCATGTACGCTCGAGCGGGGAAATCCACGCTTAAGCGGGACTCTGTTTTCTGTAAATTTTGTAAAGTGTTTAAAAGTGCATCTTTGCATCCTCTTTCCATCCTAGGCATTCCTAGGGCATGTTTAAGACATCTTAATGAGGACATAGATGTAGAACACACCGAGGCAATTAGGGATTTGGTTATTATCTTTCCCAACTGTGTAGCTTAGTGTGTGTTCAATCTGTAAACTGTGTAGGGTTGGCGAATGGGGACGCGCTCTAGCTTTACTGTAGCCCAGAACTCTGTGAGTAACAACTGTGTAAAGATATGTTCAAAAATGATTATCTTCTGAACAATTGAATTGTACTGTTTCTGAACTGATACTGTTAACTGAATGAATGTATGTCCTATATTCTGAATTGTATTGTGGCATCCTTAGCAACTACTGTTACTGACTGTTACTATTACAGAGATCTCTGTCGATTCCCTCGTTGGAACCACTACTGTTTACTGATTGATGGCCATCATTTACTGTTCGGTCTTTTAAGACGTACTGTTTACTATACTGCTATGCTAATGGATGTACCACATATGACTGTTTTAACTGAATGACTGAACGACCGAAATACTGAGTTAACGAACTGTTTTCATTACTGTAAGGACATTCATTCTTAACCTCTTTACGCATTATGTTATTCACTGGGTTTTAGCTCACTGTTTATATATATATATATGTAGGTGTTCAGGCACTAGACCGGAGCTAGAAGCGTGGGTTAGACTCCAGTTTTGTCAAGCCAACCACTGTGCCTCACTGCGAGGTTCCGAGCCTGCCAAGCTATGGCTTAGGGGTGTTTTTATTTCCCCCTGTCTGTCTCTGTGTCTATTTTGTATAATTGTATAGACTGATAGCACTGTACCGTACTGTTTAATAGGGATTCGGCCCCTGTCCTGAATGATTGTGAATATTGTGCATACTGTTCTGTACCGTTTGTATATATATGTATGAGAAGTCTTTTTGCATACAGACTGTCATAGCTCATTCGACATTGTTTATTTACTATTTTGGCTTCCGCTATGCCCGTGTACTCTGTTAAAGATTAGATCAACAACAGAACCAACAGCCCCCACCTCCTCCTCCGGTACAGCCGGAACAGAATGTGAATGTTAATGATGGGGACATTATTGCTCTCACCCAGAAGTTCAGCAAAATGAAACCGCCATCCTTTCAGGGAGGCCTTGAACCGCTAAAGGCTGAAGCTCGGGTTCTTGAGACAGAAAAATTGTTTGAGGTGTTTCCGTGCTCGGAGGCACATAAAGTACTGTTAGCCACCTTCACCTTGCAAGAAGAGACCAGAAGGTGGTGGATGCTAGTTCGTGACACCAGCACTGTAATGACTTGGGCTCAATTCAAGGGAGCCTTCTTCGAAAAATATTTCCCACAGTGTGTCAGAGACAGAAAAGTTACTAAATTTGAATAGCTGAGACAGGGCACAATGTCCGTTGCTGAATATGAAACAAAGTTCACCGAGCTGGCTAGATATGCACCACACATGGTGGACACTGATTACAAGAAGGCCAGAAAGTTTGAAGGCGGCCTGAATGTTGCCATACTGGACAAAATTAATGTTCTGAAATTACCGAACTATGTAAATGTTCTTGACTGAGCTTTGATGGCTGAATCGAACGTCGAGGCACTGAAAACTGAAACACCAGCGTCTGAATGGCGTGGTAAAAGGCAGGGTTTCAAGTTCAAGAAAGGCAAGCATAACCCATTGAACAAGAAGCAAAATACAGGGTCAACGACCACTTCTAGTCAAGGAAACCGTTCTATACTGCCCTGTTCCGAATGTGGTAAGAACCATAAGGGAGTTTGTTATAAAATTTATGGTGCTTGTTACAGGTGTGGCAAGGTGGGCCACATGGTCAAAGATTGCCCTTCCACTTCACAAGGCAATAGTAAAGCTGCACCAAGCACAGCAGCATCAACTGCTACACCAAAACTGAACCCCAAAGCTACCGGAAAGAGCCTTGAAGGGCCGAGTGTCGCCCTACCGGAGACGTACAAATACGAGACCGTAGTGTCAGGTATTCTCTCTATTTGTACTCAAAATGCATATGTACTGATTGATTCGGGGTCTAACCTTCTTATGTATCGCATGCTTTTTCGCGAAATTGAATAGACCCTTAAACCCATGAATTATCTGTTAGCTGTATAAATCACCCGTTGGGGGATCCATGACTTGTGCATACATGTACCCTGCTTGTGAAATTATTGTTGGAGATGCACATTTGTTTATTGACTTACTGCCTCTGAACATTGATCATTTTGATATAATATTGGGAATGGACTGGTTAACGAAATATTATGTCACCATAGACTGTGTAATGAAACAAGTAGTTTTCCGTCCACCTGGTTTGCCTGAATTTGTGTTTAATGGAAGTGGAGTGGTACCTCCCCCACACTTGATTTCATCTGTGAAGGCTGTTAAATTGATTAGAAAGGGATGTAAGGGGTATTTCTGTTCTGTATTGACTGTACCTACTGATGTTAAAACTAATGTGAACTGTATTCCTATAGTCAGAGAATTCCCAGATGTTTTTCCAGATAATTTGCCAGGGGATTTGATTGATAGGGAGATTGAGTTCACTGTTGATGTGGTTCCGGGAACACAGCCAGTATCTAAAGCTCCTTACTGAATGGCTCCAACTGAACTGAAAGAATTGAAAGTGCAACTGCAAGAACTGTTAGACAAAAAGTTCATCAGGCCTAGTACTTCACCGTGGGGCGCACCTGTTTTGTTTGTGAAAAAAGAAAGATGGCTCACTGAGACTATGTATTGACTACCGTGAACTGAACAAGGTAACCGTGAAAAATAAATACCCATTACCGCGTATTGATGACTTATTTGATCAGTTACAGGGTGCTCAAGTGTTCTCTAAGATCGATCTCAGATCCGGGTATCATCAGTTGAAAGTTAAACTAGAGGACATTGATAAAACTGCTTTTCGAATGAGGTATGGACACTACGAATTTTTAGTTATGCCTTTTGGAGTTACCAATGCACCTGCTGCATTTATGGACCTCATGAACAGAATCTTTAAACCATACCTTGATGACTTTATTGTTGTATTCATTGATGACATTCTGATTTATTCCAAAAGTATAGCAGAACATGAACATCATCTGAGACTTGCTCTACAGACCCTAAGAGAACAGAAACTTTATGCTAAACTGTCTAAATGTGAGTTTTGGCTTGATCATGTTATGTTTTTGGGACATGTTGTTAGCAAAGATGGAATTTCTGTTGATCCGCAGAAAATTGAAGCTGTAGTAAACTGGCCTAGACCAACAAATGTGACAGAAGTCCGAAGCTTTTTGGGATTAGCCGGGTATTACAGGAGATTTGTCAAAGATTTCTCCAAAACTACCTTACCGTTGAGTTAACTCAGAAGGGGATGTCATTTGACTGGACCGACCAAAGGGAATCGGCTTTCCAAGAGTTGAAAACTCGACTTGTGATTGCACCGGTTCTTACCCTACCTTCAGGTACGGATGGATTTACCATTTTTAATGATGCTTCTCATAAGGGTTTGGGATGTGTTTTAATACAGAATGGAAGAGTTATTGCCTATGCTTCCCGACAACTGAGACCGCACGAAAAGAACTACCCGACCCATGACTTGGAACTTGCTGCAGTGGTATTTGCATTGAAAATCTGGCGTCACTACCTTTATGGGGCGACATGTGAAGTATATACCGACCACAAGAGTCTGAAATATTTCTTTACACAGAAAGAACTGAACATGAGACAGCGGAGATGGCTAGAACTGATTAAACACTATGACCTACAGATTTTGTATCATCCGGGAAAAGCCAACACCGTTGCCGATGCATTGAGTCGGAAATCGATTAGGAACTTAGCCTGTTTGCTTACCGGGCAGAGATAGTTGCTTTGTGACCTTGAAAAATCTGAAATTGAAATTGTTTTGCGAGAACAAGGCGGAACAATAGCTGCTATTTCTGCTCAACCGGCACTGATTGAAGAAATTAAAGAGAAACAGCAACTGGATGACTTTTTGAAGAAGGTCATCGAAGAAAGGGAATCTAAACCGAGACCGGGGTTCAAATTTGAAAGTAATGTACTGAAATTTCAAGAAAGACTGTGTGTATCAAATGATACTGAACTGAAAAGAAGAGTTCTGCAAGAGGGCCACAATTCAAAATTTTCTATCCATCCAAGGAACACGAAAATGTACCAAGATTTGAAATTGAATTTCTGGTGGCCGGGAATGAAGAAAGAAATTACTGATTTTGTACCAAAATGTCTTCATTGCCAACAAGTTAAAGCTGAACATCAACGACCCGCAGGCTTATTGCAGCCCTTATCGATACCGGAGTGGAAATGGGAACATATTACCATGGATTTTATTGTGGGATTGCCTCGCTCCAGTAAAGGTATGGACTCAATTTGGGTTATTGTTGATAGACTGACTAAATCTGCTCACTTCTTACCTGTCAAAACCATTTATAATGCGGACAAATTGGCTACGATTTATATTGATGAGATTATTAGATTGCATGGGGTGCCTGTGTCCATTGTTTCTGACAGGGATTCGAAGTTTACATCGAGATTTTGGCAAAGCTTACAGACTACATTGGGTATTGAACTGAGACTGAGTAGTGCCTATCATCCTCAGATAGATGGTCAGTCAGAAAGGACCATCCAGACTCTGGAGGATTTATTGAGAATGTGTGTCCTTGATTTTCAGGGAAACTGGGAAAGCCATTTGCCTTTAGCTGAATTCGCCTACAACAACAGTTATCATTCGAGTATTGGTATGGCGCCTTTCGAGGCATTGTATGGCAAAAAATGTAGATCTCCGATTTGTTGGGCAGAAGTTGGAGATGGGCTTTTGCTTGGGCCCGAGATTGTGTGTGAGATGACTGAGAAAGTAAAACTAATACAACAAAGACTGAAAACTGCACAGAGCCGACAGAAAAGTTATGTAGATGTCAGAAGGCGAGACAGAGAATATGAAGTGGGTGATCACGTTTTTGTGAAAGTGACACCGATGAAAGGCCAGACTCATTTTGGAATCAAAGGCAAGTTAGCGCCAAGATATGTCGGACTGTATGAGATTATTGAGAAAATCAATCCGGTGGCGTATCAAGTTGCGCTTCCTCCTGAAATGGAGCATATGCACAACGTCTTCTACATTTCTATGTTGAGGGACTGCCTCCGAGATCCTTTTCATGTGATAGAGCCGACTCGCGTAGTGCTGAGCAATGACTACACTTATGAAGAACGGCCTATACAGATTGTAAACAGATGGATCAAGAAGTTGAGGAATAAAGAGATCCCGTTAGTGAAAGTTGACTGGCAAAACCATGGTGGCGTGTATGCCACTTGGGAAAGGGAAGATGACATGGCCAAGAGATATCCTGAACTATTTCCACTGAATCCTGTTTTCTTCTAGAATGAAGGTAACTCGAGTTTAGAGGACTAAACTCTTTTTAAGGAGGGGAGAATGTAATAACCCTCACTACTGATTACTGATTAACTACCGAATACTGCTAAACTGAGACTGATTATGATAAGTAGTGGAACTGATTGAAATACTGAACAGACTGACTGAAATCTGAAACTGATTGATTGACTGTATCTGTTTAAATGCATTTCTATCTGTTTGACTGTTTGACTATCTGTTCATATTTTTATGTTTAAACTGCAAATTGAAGGCCCTATCGGCGGCCGAACCAGAAATTGATTGATGTTTTGAGATCACTGGAATTTATATGATTTCATGGTATATTTAATTGAAAACTGATTTGGTATGATTAAATTAGATTAAATAAAGCTAATTAAAGAGTTGGGCTTAATTACAATAATGCCATGTTAGTGGGCCACTTAGGCAACTCATTTGAGAGCCTTATTACATCTTGTTATACACTTTCCTCAGCCATTTCCTTGAGTCCCCACCGAAATATAGAGAGAGAGAGAGAGAGAGAGAGAGAGAGAGAGAGTTAGGAGAGAATTTGGCCTCATCTTGTGGATTGTTTGAGAACTTGAAGAAATTGAAGTGTAGATTGTCAATTGAGCTTCTAGACTTGCATTTGAGGACTTAGGTAAGGAACCTATCCTTTTAATTGTGTATTCAAAGCTTGTTCTTGCATGATTCATGAGCCTCTAGTAATCTAAGGCAAGATTTAGTCTAGTAATGTTGAATTGAAGCCCATTCCATGCATGCATGTTTGTATTGTTGAGTTTAAGTTGTTTTCATGGCAAAATGTTATATGCATTCATAATTGTGTTTAAGACCATGATTCCGTCTGTTTTTGAAAAGAATTGGCTCATTAGAGCATGTTTTGAAGCTTTGAAATGATTTGAGTCCATGCATGTTGCATGTTCATCTTGTTCATGAAAATTGGTTTGAAATTGGATTTAATTGAAATACCCTTGGGCTTTGATTTATCAAATTGATCTTTGAAACATGTGATATTATGGGTTTTGAAGTGTTTTCCAGAAAATTAGCCCAAGAGAATCGAAATTTGTGCATTTGAACTTGTTTTGAGCTTGGAAGTTCAAATCTGGAAATTCCAGATTTTGGACTCCCACTCGAGCGGGGAAAGTGGCGCTCGAGCAGGAAATTCGTGCTCCCAGTACTTTGCACTGTTTTGAAGTCCGCTCGAGCGAAAGGATTGACGCTCGAGCGGGACCTTGTGTCTTACGCTCGAACGGCTATCGAGCGCCCATCGAGCGTGATTTTTGAGCATCCAGTACTTTTGATTGTTTTGCAGAACGCTCGAGCGCGGGAAGTGATGCTCGAGCGGGAACCTTTGTCTGCATGTACGCTCGAGCGGGGAAATCCACGCTCGAGCAGGACTCTGTTTTCTGTAAATTTTGTAAAGTGTTTAAAAGTGCATCTTTGCATCATCTTTCCATCCTAGGCATTCCTAGGGCATGTTTAAGACATCTTAATGAGGACATAGATGTTGAACACACCGAGGCAATTAGGGATTTGGTTATTATCTTTCCCAACTGTGTAGCTTAGTGTGTGTTCAATCTGTAAACTGTGTAGGGTTGGCGAATGGGGACGCGCTCTAGCTTTACTGTAGCCCAGAACTCTGTGAGTAACAACTGTGTAAAGATATGTTCAAAAATGATTATCTTCTGAACAATTGAATTGTACTGTTTCTGAACTGATACTGTTAACTGAATGAATGTATGTCCTATATTCTGAATTGTATTGTGGCATCCTTAGCAACTACTGTTACTGACTGTTACTGTTACAGAGATCTCTGTCGATTCCCTCGTTGGAACCACTACTGTTTACTGATTGATGGCCATCATTTACTGTTCGGTCTTTTAAGACCTACTGTTTACTATACTGCTATGCTAATGGATGTACCACATATGACTGTTTTAACTGAATGACTGAACGACCGAAATACTGAGTTAACGAACTGTTTTCATTACTGTAAGGACATTCATTCTTAACCTCTTTACGTATTATGTTATTCACTGGGTTTTAGCTCACTGTTTATATATATATGTAGGTGTTCAGGCACCAGACCGGAGCTAGGAGCGTGGGTTAGACTCCAGTTTTGTCAAGCCAACCACTGTGCCTCACTGCGAGGTTTCGAGCCTGCGAAGCTATGGCTTAGGGGTGTTTTTATTTCCCCCTGTCTGTCTTTGTGTCTGTTTTGTATAATTGTATAGACTGATAGCACTGTACCGTACTGTTTAATAGGGATTCGGTCCCTGTCCTGAATGATTGTGAATATTGTGCATACTGTTCTGTACTGTTTGTATATATATGTATGAGAAGTCTTTTTGCATACAAACTGTCACAGCTCATTGGACATTGTTTATTTACTGTTTTGGCTTCCGCTATGCCCATGTACTCAGTTTTACTGTCTTACTGTTAAGCAGGCCTTCGGTAATCTCAGATTACTGGCCGGTTACGGTGCTAAACCCATAGGGGCGGGTTTGGGTCGTGACATGTAGCTAAGAAGACATGAATCTGTGAGTTTTCATTTCAGAAATTTAGGATTAGCAATTGTTTGATTATTTGCATCCAAGACTGTAGCAGATGGACATACAGATGAGCCATCAACAAATCCAAAAAGCTCAGTAGTTTCAAAGAAATTTTGAATTTGTTTTCTCCAAATAGAATAATTTCCAGATTCAAGCTTTACTGTGATTAACGAATTTAGATTTGCAACCAGTAGAAGAAAGATTTGCAACTAGTAGAAGAACATTAGAAGGCAATGAAGCATTCTCAAATTAGATCGTCACTGTTGCTCGTGAGAGCTCAGATTAGCTCTGATACCATTATGGAAATGCAAAACCAGAGAACAGACAAAATAGAAAGAGAAAGAATCTAAAATTTTTCTTTCTATTCAGTTGTTCAAATTCCTGAGGATCAAGTTAGCTACTATATATATATATAGATACACATAACGAAATACCTAACTAAGTTCTAACTGTCTTGGAGTTTGTTACAAGAGAATTAATATGCTGCAGCAACCCTATAGTGTTGTGACACAGTTGCAGTACCATTTGAACATCTTTTGCATTTGTCTGTAGAACTAGCCTCAACATGCCCAACAGTCTTAGCTACAGCTGCAGCTATACCTGCTCTGCTCTTAACTTTGTTTTCACCCTTCTTAGACTTGTTGTCCTCTTCCTCTTTAGATCCAGTAGGCACAATACTGTTATCAAGTACAAGAGATTCAAATGTGATTAATTATCAAAAAAAGTAATGATATTTAAGCACTCAATGATGTTGAAACATGCATGTTTTTAATAAGATTGTTTGTATATGATTTTAAGTATATGTAACATTACTCTTACATTAATAATGTGTTGGCAGATATGTACATAAAGTGATACAAAAAATAGTATAAAAAAATGATAAGTGTAGTATTACACTTAAAATATTAATCTCGTTCTTCAATATACTATAGTATTCGTAATTGTGAGATTGAAAGCAATTAATCTAATTCTCATAACTAGAAAAAAAAATAAAATTCTTTCTATTTGGATATCACTAATTCCACGATCATTTTTTTTTTTTTTTGATGATTTCACATTCTCTCACGTATGAGACGCGCGCTCATATATAAGTGGGGCCATTGGTTCCATTTAGAAGAATAGAAATTCTCTATTTTTAAATTTTTTATTTTATTTTTGTTTTTCAATTAACATAGTATTAATTGTTGAATTATATATAAGAATATTAAGTTATAAAAATATCACGAGAATATTATCACGAGAATATTATAATTAAAAGTATATTAAGATAGAACAAAAATTAAAAAATGAGAATAAAATCCCAATATGGCTGCAGAAGGGTCGTGAAATACTTCAATTCCCTTCTAATTTGAGTCATTCGACAATTAATTAGGAGTGTGGTTGTTTGGACGGACTAGATAAGGGGGGATTGAAATCTATCGGACTGTTAGTCTTGGGATACATTATCCCCGGACTATTTAGTTATACTAGATTTGTATTCCATGTTTGTTTAGTCATAGGATTAGATGTCAAGAAATGACTACTTAGTTTGATCAGATATGAATCCTATGTTTGTTTGGTATATTATGGAAAAAGATAAATATTCAAACGACTATTTTAACATTTTCAATTATTTACTAAGTAATAGCAATATTAAACATATCTTTAATATTGTAATTATATTTAACTAGATTAAATAAAAATTTATTTTATTTTATTTTTTACAGAATGAAATAAATTTATTTTTTAAAAATTAAATAAATAAAATATCAATAAAAATATATTTTTTTTTTAATTAAAATTTTAAATAAATTTATTTTTAAAAAAAATAATAATTAAATAAAGAAATTTTATTGAGACATTTAAATTTTATTAAAATTATTTTATTTTTAAACTGAGACATTTAAATTTTATTAAATTTTACTAAATATAATACATAATTAAATAGTTGAGGGTTAAAATGATCATTTTACCACCTAATCCCATATCCCCCTATCCCTTCATTTTACCCCCATGAAACATAATAGTTCAATAAATTTAAAACTATTAATGCAAAAATTTTAAACTAAATAACAGATTATTAATCTGAATAAACTAATAGTCTACTCCCATATAATAATTCTCCAAAACAAACACCATCTAGAAGTATAATCTTATCGCACTACTTTAGTGGGAACGTAGAAAGGCATGACTATTGTCTTCTTCTGAGATTTTGTCATACATTTGCACTTCGTTTCCAACATTATGTCCACAACCAGGAACCACTAAAGCGTTCAAAAATAAATAAATAAATAAAAAGCCGTTCAAGACCAAGAGCCACTAAACAAAATGATTATTTGTTATTTGCCTTGGGTGAACCACCGTCATTGAAGGCCCCCACAAATATCAGACAAATTATTTAGTAGATGTGGACAGTTGTTGGCGTTTTTGTGGTGAATCTGTTCAGACAGTTCATATATTGCTATAGATGTGTGTGTTTGGAAAGTGATTATTTTAATAGATTATTTTAGTGTTTAGTTATTTTATAGTTTAAAATTTTTATGTTTAAAATGATAGTTGAATTTTTTATAATTAGATGTGATATTTGTGAGAGGAAAAGTGAAATAATTATAAGTTTGATGTGATATTTATTTTAATCTATTTTATCTTTTTTGTAAATTTTAATCTAAAAAATCAAAAAATAACTTTTGCCAAATACCTCCACTGTAGTTTTGAAAGTGTTGTTTAGAGTGGTTGTGTTTATCTTGGGTTGTCTACCAAACGTTACCCAGCCAGCTTGCGGTTCGGTGGTTTGCCTCCAAGTTTATTTAAAGAGTTCATATGGGTGTCTTTTTTCTATGAAGTTGCACTATAACAAGATGCACATTTGGCGATTAAATTTTTTGTCGCCAAAAGTATAATTTTTAGTCACCAAAAATTTTGTCCGACTAAATATTTCTGGTCGCCGAATTGGTCGTGGGAAACTTGTCGGGGAAGATATTAGCAACTAAATATTTTTTAGGCGCCAAAAGTCCTATAAATGGCGACTAATATTTGTAGTCGTCAAAAATCTTATTTTCCGCTACTAAAACTTTGGTCGCCAAAACTTGAAGTATCTATGGCGACGAAAGTTTTAGTCGCCAAAGGATTTTTTCATCTTTTTATTTTTTTATTTTTTTCATTTTATTTTTTTTAGTTACTAAATTCTTAGTCGCCTAAAGTTTGCTTTTATTTTAGCTACTAAATATTTAGTAGCCAAAAGTTTTTCTCCATTTTATTAATAAAATTATCTATATACTGATAAAATTAGCAACCATTCCACAACATACACACATTTCACTTTCAACCATTAAAAAAAAAAAAATCATATTTAACATCAAATTAATATTTTCAAAAAAAATTCCATACAAATAAAGTATAATCTAATATCAAAAATATAATTCCATACATAACAAAGGATTAAACAAAATTAATATCCAATTGTTAATTTGGCAAGAAACCAACTAACAAAAACACCAAAACATAAAAAAAAAGTAAAGGCCATAAAAAAAAAAAAAGTAAAGGCCATAAAATAAAATAAAATAAATAAAACGAGTGTGATGAAGCCAGTTGCAGTCTAACCCTCAAAGCATTACTGAAGCAAAGCTGAAAGTTACATACATAAATTAATAAAATCAGTAACACAGATCACAAACAGTTGCTAACAGAAGATAGCACAAACAGATACATAGTTTTTATCCATCATCAATTCACTGATCAACTTTTCTCATTTTATTCTCAAACCAAGTACAAAATAATTATATAGAGCAGAAATGAAAGGCATACTAGAGTAATGACCATTCAAAAAATAGTCTATTTTAGTGAAACATTTAATCCTAACCCTCAACTTCAACCACATTACCATAACAAAAAGGAAAAGGAGAAATAGAATGGTTACTGGCAAGTGTACATAAGTAAACAACAGTTGCTAAACATGGCAATAGTGCACATTATTCAATTCAAGATAAAGAAGAAGGAAAAAAATAAAATATGATCAACTATGTATGAAGTCATAAATTTGGGTATTACTATAAACCACAACACAAAAAAAAAAAAAAAAGTGCACACAACACAAATAGAAAAAGAAAGGGGGAATTTCAGTAGAGAGCGTTTTATGCAGACAACCTATACAAATCATCAGACAATCTTTTGGTAGGTATTAATTGACACAGGGTTCAGACAGTTGCATGAATGAAAGGTTTGTCAGATGCTAGAATGCTAGAAGCAGCAAGGAACCCCACTTCATGAATGTCTGTGAATGAAGAAGAGTACAGCTAAAGCAAAAAAGAATCAGGCAAATTGACTGATTACACGTACGTTTAAGCACTTGGAATGCAAAGGCTTTATTACATAAACCCAAGAACGGGGCACAAAAATCAGTTAAGACAATATAGCTCGTCTTTAGAAGTCTTGAGTATGTTATTCATAAGATGGAAACATTTTTTAGCACAAATGAAAATTAAGAAGGAAAAATTTTCAAGGTCAGTTAAACAACTTATAGGAGAAACTAATATCATTTGTTGAATAAATATTAGAACCCGAAAACTTCATCCAATAATAGATCTCCACACTAACTTCCAGAAAATCACCTTTGACCTAACGGAATTTAAACATTTGCCTCCGACTAAAAACCTTCCTTAAATAGGCATGAAGATTTGGACTAGTACCAAACGCAGAATAAGGACACGGTATAATCAACTACTTGAGGCCCAAACCCAATTTTATCTAAATAATCTCTTCCTCAGCCTGTCCAAAACCAGGATGGAGGGGCTTGTTGAATAGGTTGGTGGAAAAAATTGCAACTCCAATCAATAAGCAAGGTAATTACCAATCATGCAAAACATCAGATAAAGACATCAAGCATCCTTTGCCAGAAGAAAAAAAATTATTTCAATATTATAGCTGGAAAATGATACAAGTTTTAATGATTGTTCAACATTGTCTGAGTGACCATGTAGATTGAAGACAAAACAACAAATAGATTTATATGCTGTGTTGTTGGGAATCATTTCTTTTCCTGTTTTAAGTTCTCATTTTCCTGAAAACATAGAACCTTACTTGGAGAACTGTTTCTGCAAAAAATTTCTGAAAAATCCGTCTTTTAAGAAAACACCAAAATGGTTTTTTCAAATTTTCAAAAATTAATTTCAAGTAATAACAAAAAATAAAAAAAATGAAAACAAAAAGTGTTTCAAACTTTTCATTATGTTTGTTTCCGAAAACACGAATACAAAAGACAAAAACCATCCAAACATACATACTTTTGATGAGTAAAAACAAGAACATTTACTAATACGTGTAAGACAATAACCCAATGCTCTGTGTGGGCCTAAAAGAAAATATCCCCACAATTCAATTAACAAATGAATAAATGAATTACAAAAATAAGCATAATAATAGCAATATTAATCCAAGAAATAACAAAAACTAAGAATTGGAAAAGAGTAATAAGTTAATAACATTAAAATAAGCAACTATTTTCTCAAAACTCAAGGCGTAAATAGCATAAGAATTAAGAGAATGCAACATAAATATGTGTAGCATTTCATATGAAGCTATTGTCCATAAGAAAATTAAAAATAGAATGAAACATATCATCTAGAAGGAGATCAACGACCTTCTTCAATGTTGGTACTGTGCATATCATCCATTCATTCAAATTGTGACTCAACTGTTGATACTCTGCCAGTGGCATCAAATGGTGTTGAAAAGACCACAGCTACAAAAGTAGATTAGATTTTTGAGAAGCGTAAGAGACGTTTTACCAAACAGTTTGAAGGCAAGAAAAAATAAAAAACAAACAAACAAACAAACATGTGATGCACAAGCTCAACTGATAAAGAGAGAAGAACATATCAAATAGAACACAATCAGAATTGAGAATACCTGGTGAAATTCAACAAGAAGATTGTTGCTGGTAAGATATCTCTCAATTGATAAAGCAACAATGCATCTTGAACCAGCTGCAGTTACGGCTTGCCTCCATTCATGGTCCTATACAAAGATCAAGAAACTAAAATACAAAATAGTCTCAAATAATTACAAGTTCAATGACAAATACAAATATGTAAGAGCTTGATATATATGTTGAGTCCATGCCCTAACAGATTAAACTTTTGAGGCAACTGGTTGCTTAACATGTTACTAGAGCTTTAGTTCTAGACATCACACGTTCAAATATCATTGTATTTGTTTGTACCTTATAATATGTTTGTCAGTGTGTCAGTTTAGCTTGTGTTAATTTGTATCTTCATGTTGGATAGGGGGTCACAAATAAAGGGAGGGTGTGAGAGCTTAAAAATGTGTTGGGCTTATTTCCTAATAGGTTAAGCTTTTAAAGCAACTAGTTACATTACAAAACCCAAAGAGTATCATGAAAATTCTTATCAAACTAGGATTTATTCATCTCTTCAATCAAATATATGAATTGGGCAAGTGTCCCTACAGCAGGCAAAACTAACTTGTTCTACACCTGTACTGATGGAGTATCAGTACGAAAATAGGTAAACGCATCCATTTTGAAAGAAGCAGAGTAAGTGACACATAATGAACCTGGAGAGTTTCATAAAACATAGAATAAAAGCAGATGGAGAGTTTCATAAAACATACAATAGAACCAAAAATTGGGTTCCTTTTGTTCATTAAGGCTATGAATTAAATGAAAGCCAAAGTTTCCTAAACTTGATTGAATTCATGGACCCAAAAAAAAAAAAGAAAAGAGAAAACTAGAATCGAGACAAATATATCAATTCAAATTATAATTTTATAATTATTTTGATTTTTTTTCATTAATTTAGAATTTCCAAAATTTAATAATTAATCAACTTTAGGTTGAAATGTGTCATAGATTTCAGACAATGGATATGGAGGAGATGCATGTGAAAAACTCAGCGCACTGTTTTTTTAAGACTGTCTTAACCTCAGTGAAACATGTGGTGATGCAGTACTCATTATACATGTATATTTCATTTTATTCATCCAAACATGTATGCCTTAGTTGATGAGACATTTACACATTCATGAGAAAACACCGCAAAACCTGTCTCTATTTCTTTTATGTTCCCACAGCCTTTCTTACCAGCTCAGTGTTTGGATTCCTGCAATTTTTTCCCCCTATTTAATGCAAAATGAGTTTTAATCTTTTCTCTTTGGAGTTTATTTTATTTTGTAGTTTATAAGTTCTTTTTACAAAAAGCATGAGTTGTTTCACATCACAGCATGGAGGCTATTGACAAGTTGCAGATATGCCTTCCATAATTCACTTGAATCCAACCCACCAAAATTCTGATATGTTTTAATCAATACCACCATAGTTTGAGACATTTTGTCAAATACCTAGTAGGCATGAATATCAGATATGCTTTATTCCTTCTTTTCTACACATAGATAGGGATAAACACCAAAGAAAAGAACAACAAAACATAATTACATACCAAACTGATAAAAATAAAAACACATATAAAGATCTAGCACCACTTTTTGAAGAATTGAACTAAAACTGAACAAGTAGTTGTGGCACTCCACAGAGAACAACGTGTGGATTCTCCATGGAGCTTCTGGGGCCGTTTCTTGGCAATACCCACCATTGATCAAACCCAAAATCACCACCACCAGAACCACAAGATTCGCCATTGAAGCTCAGTTCAATGAAAGATTTGAAACGGGTAGTGTCGTGTAGATCTGAATTTCATGATTGGCTATGGAGTTTAGAGAGAGAAAATAGGACAAATCTAGGTGAATCGGTGCTCCGGTTGTCCGCGACGGCGAGGAGGAGCGGCGGTGAGAGAGGGAGAGAGGAGCGGCGGCGAGAGAGGGAGAGGGAGAGGCAGAGGGAGAGAGAGACGTGAAGAGAGAGAGACAGAGGTGCTGATTAGTCGCCAATTAGTTTTTTAAAATCCCTCCAAAATTTGAAATAAATCCCTCCAAATATTTTAATTTTGGCGACTAAAAATTTTTTTTTGTCTTTGAAAATATATTTTTGACGACCAAATTTTTAGTCGTCAAAGATAAAAAATATTTTTTTAATTTTACACTCGGCGACTAAATGATTTTAGTAGTCAAAACGCAACATACAACGACTAAACTAATTTATTGTCGCTGAAAATATGTTTTTGGCGACCAAACCTTTGGTGGCCAAAGATAAAAAAATAATTTTTTATTTTACATTCGGCAACTAAATGATTTTGGTATCCAAAACTTAGGCCAAGTTTGGCATCTACTAAATAATATAAAAAGTCAAAAAGTCACTATCCTATTTAAGTCACATCATCTTATTTAAATCACGAGTCCGGATCCTCGGCCGCACAATCCTGCGGCCCTCCCTGCCGCACCCCCAAAACGACGTCGTTTTGGGGGAAATTTCAATTAAAAAAAAAAAAAAAAAAGCTACCCCTCTCCTGGATTCGAGGCTCCATTGACGAACCTTGGAGCGATGTCGAAGCTTTCATCGTCCCTCTTCCACTTCAGGTAAACAAAACTCAATACCCTACCCTAAACCCAACTCATACTTGTCTCAGAAATCTCCTTAACTTCCTCAATCTCTACGAAATCTATCGACGCCTTTTCTTCATCACTGGAAAAGAATTTATTCAGAAAATGACAAAATTTTCAGCTGTAAAGAAGAAAGAAGACACTCCCCAAACATCCTCCCAAAAAAGAAGACACTCCTCATTTCCCACATTAAGTCAAGTAAATTGAAAAAAAAAAAAAAAAAAAAAAAAAAAAAACAACGTTTAAAGATTTTGAGGGAGAAATTTCCATGGATATTGGTAGTTCCCCCAATCAACCACACTAAATAGCCCAAACATAAAAGTGAAGTGAAGCAACTGCCCAAACTTATCTTGCAAAAACCCTGAACTTCCCAGGAACAACAAGCAACTGCAGAATAACAGAGCCAACATCAACTACTAATCTCTTCACACATTTCCTGCTCAAAATCAAAACTTTATAAAGTAAAAAAAAATAAAATAAAATTAAAAATATCTTTTAAAATTAAAAATTAAAGGGTGTGGTCTTGTATGAAGCATCCACAAATCATTTTCCTTAAAGAAGCATCCAGAAATCTCTTTTTCCCCTCTGGTTTTGGAACCGCCCGGCTTGCTGAGGACATCGTCGGGGTCGAGCGGAAGTGGCGGTGTCGCCAGGGAGGTGGGTTGCCGGACAATGGGTTGCACCGCCACGACCGAGATAGCGAGGAAGAAAAGGAGCAGCGTTTCGTCACCTCCGTTGATCTATTTAGAGTTCAAAATAGGAAAGGGGAAACCAAAATAAGAAACGAAGGAGAAAAAAAAAAAAATTTGTACAAAACGGCGTCGTTTTGTAGTGTGGCAGGGAGGGCTGCAGGCTTGTGCGGTCGAAGATCCGAACACTTTAAATCACATCACCTCTCTAACACATCATATCAAACTCAACCCAAACCGAACTCATATAAGCCAATAAGTCAAAAAGTGTACTTTTTTAGAACATCCCAAACCAACCCTTAATATACGGCGACTAAATTTTTTTTTTTGTCGCTAATTCTGGTATTTTTAGCGACTAAATTTTTTTTTTAGTCACCAATAATGAATATATCCTGACTAAAAAAAAATTAGTAGCTAAATATTTACTTTTAGCGACCAAAAAAATTTTAATTGCTAATTCCATAACTTTTGACGACTAAATTTTTTTAATCGCCAATTTTAATCGTCAAAATTGCATTTTGTTGCAGTGTTGTGAGCCACGACAGAGCTAGGGATCGCGCACGTATCTGCCTGACTTTTTTTTTTTTTTTTCTTTTTTTTAAAGTCTTAGCTCTATTCTTTTAAAAAAAAAAAGTTTTAGCTCTATTAAACACTTACAATAGCAGAAAAATCTCCTAAACTCTAAAAACTTACAGGTGACAGTGGTTCATTTTTTTTTTATTTGTTGTTGTTTTTTGTGCTAAAATTAAGGACTTAATTTGTCCTAAAATTAAAATATTAATTTGTGGTGATTTATATTTAAATTAGGAATTTTGATTTCTTATGACTTGTGTCAAAATTTAAAATTTTAATTTGTTGTGGTTTGTGCTAAATTTAAGAATTTTGATTTGTGTTAAAAGTAGAGATTTTGATGGTTGTCTACATAGAGGAAGACGTTTTTTTATAACATTGCTAATGATACTATCATGGAGTCGGGATCAATTGTAAAAGTTTACATTTAAAAACATTTTAGAATGAATATTTAAGTTTTTTATTAGTTTGAAAATTTATTATTATATTATTATTATTGATTAAAAAAGAAAATTTTTAAGATCGTAATTAATAAGTGGGCCCCATACTAAATTCTCTACTCTGCCAATGCGAGGAACTAAATATTTTATCTGTTATGCTAATGTTTGTTGGTTTAAAGTGATTGAATTACGCTCCGTTTGTTTAATCGAAAAATATGCTTTATATTTGGTGATAGTAATGGTGGTATGAATGTGCAGGCGGTGGCATAGTAGTAGTAAGGTGGCAATGGTGGTGATGACAACAGTGATAGTGGCGGTAGCCACGGTGATGGTAGTATGATAGTGCAGTGATATTGGTAAAATTTTAGTATGGAAAACGTCTCCATCGATAAAAGTAAAAAATATTTTCTGTCCAAATATATTTATTTTCAGTTGTTCATAGAAAATGTTTTCCTTAGACTTTTATTTTCGTTTTTTGTTGTACCAAACATTAGAAAATATTAAAAATCTTTTTAGCCCAAACAAACGGAGTGTTAGTTGAAGTAGCAGTGGCTTCTTTTTATTTTTTATGAGAAAAAATAAGAAATTTATTGATGTAATGATTACGAGTATATATACGGATGGATTCAAGATTCTAAATTTCGGATAAAATTAATCATAAAAATGAATTGTTAGAAAATTATATGCTTTTATCTATAGTTGAAACATGTAAAATTAACAATAAATCAATTTATGAATAAGGGAATAATTCGCCTCAATCGATAATATCAAATTTCATAAACTCAATTTTAAAAATATCATGTTAAATGTAGACAATATTTTCATGTGATACAATAGGAAAGTTGAAAGAAAAAAAATAATAATAATAAAAATCTACAAATGATTTACGGATATAAAACAAAAATGGAAAAAAATAAAGACAATTTGACAAATACAATAAGAGAAGCAGCTTTGAACTATATATATATATATATATATATCTAGGGTGTGTACCATATGTGTCACATCCCAAATCTGCCCCTAAAAATTTGGGCATGACCGACCCATAATGGGTATCAAAGCTCAATTAGTCAAAAGTATGACCAACTTATATAATACGAGGCCTGAACGGAAGCAATTCGTAACTTTAAAATGACATCCATTGAGCCAGTGTTTAAATGCCAAGATCACAAACATTTCGTCGCATAACCCAACACATAAAGAAGCATATACATAAGTGACAACTATATACATACATCTATACAATCTCAACCCCGTAATTGGGATATAACTAAAACATCGGTTATGAAGTTATACAGGTTTATTAACATTTAACAAAAGGCTAGTGACCAATGCTAAGAGCTATGAAAGGAATTCCACAAAAATGAATAGCTTCATTTAACTACTTGGACACAACGGGGTTAACAAAAGCTAAGTTGCCAGGGCTAGACTAGGATTGACCTCCAAGCTGATTATCTACAAAGACATACATAACACGGAGTGAGCAGGGCTCAGTGAATAATAGTATGTAGGTAATTCAAGTGAATAAACATAAATCACACCGTACATAAGTACATGGTTCACATATCTGATCTTGTTCTGTGGTCATTTCCAGAACGGCCTTGGGGCCAATATTAATGCAAAACGGCCTCAGGCCCAATATTATACAGAACGGCCTCGGGCCCACATATCATACAGAACGGCCTTAGGCCCACATATCAACAGCTGTTTGCACACTAGAGGGTAGGTAGAACATCGACATGTACGCTACCTCCCTCAGCCTTAGGCCATGAGTCATAATCAATTCAAATCAAATGCAACTTATATCTGAACGGCCTCAGGCCCAACAATAGCAAAACAGAACGACCTCAGGTCCATAAGTATACCATTGTCCAATATCACACATAAGTTTTCCAATTGTTCATTATATAGAGACATAGCTTATTCACGATTAACGGTATGCTAACAATAACTATTAGCAGCAAATAAGCATATCACTATAGTACTATTACTCACAATGTTGTGTCGGAGTGATAGTCCCTTCTTGTATGTGACCTACACACATATGTAACTCATAAATTAGTCCCTTTTCTTTTTGCATCGATAACCGATTCGTTCAACATTCATTAATTACAAGCATTTTAAAAGCTTCAAACACACATTTTAGCGATCCCAGAGGGTGAAACAGAGGAAGAGAAACACACAGGATTTTTCTCTATGGGCCGCACGTGCGGAGGCCGTTCATCGCACGTGCGGGAAGGTGGGCCGCACGTGCGCCCCGTACGTGCATTTATTTCAGAATTCCCACTTCGCACTCCGCTGTTTTCCGCACGTGCGGCTGTGAGCCCCGCACGTGTGGTGGTGCTTTCCGCACGTGCGGCCATGACCCCCGTACATGCAATCGCAGCCCCTGTTTTGGGCAGTCCGAATCAAGGCACAAATTCAACAAGGCAAACATATCACAAAGGAAAAAAATAGGGAAATCACCTCAATACTATAACATAATATTACCATAACATGAATCATAAATGATAATACCACAACGAACATGAATTACAAGTTTATTTAGATCATAATCTTTTCTAGATTCACATACACAATTCAATTCCCTCATGGTTGTGGTTGGATTTGATATATGAACAATACATGTGTATAATCATGTGAGTTCCAATATGAAAAATCAAAGAATAGGATGTATTGCCCCATATAGCTCAAATTAATTTCAAAACAACCAAATGATAAGCACATCCTTCCAATTAGTCAAATATCACACACAAGGCCTCAATTACAAATCCTAACTTGCATGAATATCAAGGAAATTCTTACTCAAGTCCAAGAGAGAGGTTATTCAAAGTCGGTTATACATACCTTGAGCTCAAATCTCTACAATCCTTCACAATTTCCCAATTTTCTTCCTTGTTGAAGCTTCCTCCCTCTTGCTCTCCCTCTCTAACCCTCTCCTTCTCCCAGGAGATATTTTTGTTTTGATATAACAAGTGACCAACATAAGAGTTTTAAAGGTTTATTTAAGGGTTAGTCATAAATTAATCAATTTAATCGTTCCGAATCAAATTTTTATGAAAATTCATATTATGATCTAAAAATCATGCTTTTTACAATTATAAAGTCAATTTCGAGTTATCAAGCTTCTAAGGCTTCCAATTATTGATTCAAACATCGCAATTGTAACAGATTTTTCTCCTAATTAATAGATATAAACCCATAATCATATAATTCACACAATTAAACTTAATTTCGCATGGAATTTTACATTAAACATATAAGTGCACCTAATAAAAGACCGAAAGCATACCAGAAAGCATATAAAAGGGTCGGGTTATTACAATATGTGTATTTGGTTACGACGTTTGTTGTATTTGGATATAACTATCATGGTGTTAATTATGACTCATAGTGATATATTGGTTTTAAAGTCTATAAAAACACGACCCAACTTCAGTTTTAAGGGTTACAAAAATTTAAAAGGCCAAGAGACTTGTTTTGAGAGTTTATCACCCTACCTCTATGCCAACTTTTATTTTTCACACATCAACCACCCAAACTCCATTAATGCTCAACGCCAAGTGTCACACCCCGGCTTTTATTATTCAAATCCATTACCAAATTCATTATAATAATACCATTTAGTTGAAAACATGAATATGAATAACTAATAACATTCTCTCACGGCAACAATGATGATATAAATAAGACATAGTACAATGCCCTTAGGCTTACATTGAATAACAATAAATGAAACTGAAGGGGTTTACCCTCATACAATACATGGCACACGGCCAACAAGTAAAGAGCCCCGTGGCCAACAATTAAAAGACTTCAAGTCATACACGATTCCTCCAGCCTTGTACCTAAAAAAGTTTATCAATACGGGGGATGAGCACTAAGCCCAGTAGAGATTCCAAGGATCCTAACCAATCACAAAATATAGATAAAAAAGATGATAAATGCACCATGACATACCATATAAGTAGTGTGACATTTAATATCCAAATATATACATCTAACTGCGATTTTTCTCAAAACATTCCTCTTGACACAATTTAGTATAAAAAAAATCAATTCATCTCTTCACATTCCATTCCCATCATTACTTCCAAAAGAAAATGTTTTAAAGCCTCATTCTTTCTTTGACCAAAACTTCTCACGTTAACATAAAAGATTCTCACTTAAATAACCATTCTAAAAATATAACCCCACATGCAAATCGTAATCCCCATCCTGCCTCTCAATACACCATAAGTATTTACATCCTGACGTATATATCTTTAACCTTGCCTGACCATAGGCCCACAGATTTTAAAAAGTGACCGGTATGAAGCTATTAACACTTAAATACATTCAAACGAGACAACTAAAGTAATACATACTACTGATTCCATCTCCATCGGCCAACAGCACGGATGGCAGATTCAACAATACCAATAACACATAATACTTTACCGGCCTCACTCGAAAGGAGGTGCGCCTCAGGTCATACTTTACCGGGCGCAAACCAGAAGGGAACAAAGAACCTATCACAATGCGCCCCGATTTACCGGCTAAGATATGGTGGGAAATGGACCCCCAAACAACATCACATTAGGCATAACAAACTAACCAACATTGATATTACACGGGTGTAATACATACACCTAGTCTAACCATCACAATCCTGACTATTAGCAGTTGAATACATTAACTCATTTCTATCAAAATGTGCTCCTCGCACCGCCGTTCAACAACGAGTTTTCTTTCATTCTTAAAGTGTTTCCAAACACAACCCGAATTACTAAACATCAAAATCATACTATCCGACAACTGTCTCACAATACAAATACACTTATAAGCGTTGTAGTTATCTCTTTAACAACATACTCCATAATTCAACAATGGAATTGTCTATTCACAATGTTCATTTACCATTGACAACACATCGTGTTACATTACATAGCCCATCCAACAATAGTACTCATAGTCTATATCTAGTAACAAGCAATACCATTCTCCACCGATGGCCAAGGACGAAATTCTAGACACCAATCACATAATCCGAAATAATAAATACACCCTTAGGTAATTCCAAATTCTTGTTCATTACAAACTCTCATGTTTTATAAAAAGGTAGCTGATCCCAATTTGTTTTATAAAGATAGAACTCCTCTACTCCAATTCACAACGCACACAACAATAACCAAAATCCACTATCATTAACCCAAAAATCCTAATTTGGTAAACAACCAAAACATAACCCCAATTTCCAATTAATATCAAGCTTTCCTCCAAACCCTTCCAATCCGTATCCCAAACAAGCTTTTACAATGCAGAATGAGTAATAAACATAACCCATAAATCCACCAATTAAACCTAAATCAAACCATATGCTTTTTAACAAAATCAACCGTAAATTATGCTTTTAAATTTAGTAAAAATACCACAAGTCTATCTATAGCGAGGTATTGAAAAGAAGCTTAAGAATCCCTACCTCTTAGAGCGAAGAGGAGAAAAGCCGAAAATCCACCTACGACGAAAACACGATTTGCTCAAATCAAAAGGAAGCCCTCGCAACCCTCTACGTTTTGATCTATAGGACTAGGGGTAGAAAATGGGTGTAACTATATGAAACCCAAGCTTTTAGGTCCAAGAAACCATAAAATGGCGAAAAGAGAAAGAGAGGAGAGAAAGAAAAGTAAAAAGTGACTTTTTCAGTGCACTACGGCCTTATATAGACTCGCAGTCTGCTCAAGCGTAAGAAGTGAAGCTCGAGTGTCCAGACACAAAAAGTGTGACCGCTTGAGCGCAGGAAGTGTCACTCGAGCATAGAATACAAACTCTGAGAAGTTTTACAGACAAGAGACCACCGCTCGAGCACAAGAAGTACTGCTCAAGTGAAGAATGATAACTCTCAGTATCTCTGCAGGCCTGCAAAAGTGGAGGAAGTTCACAATGACCGCTCGAGCGCAGGAAGTGCCGCTGAAGTGTAGAAGCAAAATTCTGGGCGACGCAGTTTGAAAAACAAGTTACTAACCTGTTCCCAATGCAACCAAGACTCTCCGAAAACTAAACCCAATTAAGAATGAGTAGAAGCAAGACATGAACAACCATAAAAAGCAATAAAACCTAGATCTAAAACATCAATGGGTCAGATTCAAACTGTCGTCGCTATAACCTTCTCCTCTTAATGAATTTCGTTCTCGAAATTAGATAGGATGGTAAAACACAAGGTACCCAATGATGAAAAGAAAACACCTACCAAAACCAAAGTTAGATCCATAGGCAGGATACTTTCCCTGGATCTCGGTCCAACGCCTCGGTGCCCCAAAGACCCCTAAGCAACACCCAACAAGAAAGAAGTCACAACTAACTCTCCGATCCACATACTCGATGGGATCCAAGAGGCTAAACCAAACAATCATGTGACCCGCACCCCAAACGCCAACCGCGTTCCGACCGCACGCAACCAACCAAACAAAAATCGAGCTCCCCATACTTGAACATTATAGGAAGCACCACACTCACAACCAAAAACTCTTAAGGAACTCTCGCCAAAGAGCAATACACCTCCAAATCACGGTCTATGGAGACAACTCTCTGGCACCACCAAAAACAACCAACGTCGAGCTCATAAGAAAATTAAAACACATAACAAGCAACTGAGACCAAACCATAACTCAACTCACCCCTACAAGGTTGAACATAATAATCACATAATCCAGTTAAAATAATAGTTTTTCTTATTATTTCGAAAACTCTTTTGTCGCTTACCCCGTTTTCCTCAGAAGTTATTCAAACTCACACCATTTTCCAACAAAACTTTGTTCCAAAATTCCAAGAAGATCAGTTTTTTTTTCAAATATTTTCTCCAAACAACCCTGAAATTTCAAACCCAGAGTTTTCAGTTGAAATGAAATGCCCTAAAAGGCCATAAAACCAAACTCATTTTCTAGTTTATTTCTCAACAACATCCAATGAACCTCAACCATCACCCAATCAGAACCATCACACCCATGGTGATTCCACAGTTCAATACATACATAACAATAAATAGAAATAAATATAGTACCAAAAGATATAATACAATGCAAATAGCTTCCCAAATCCCGGAAGTTTCAAACCAACACAACACCAGTAATATTAATCAACATAATTCAATGGCGCGAAAGCGCTTGCAAAATCTGCACATTAACACGTTACCCCAACTCAATGGGTTCTGCACACCCATACCTACCAAACAACACTCATAAGTGAGGCCCCACACCCCCAAGTACAACTAGAAATGCCCCTCAACCTTACAACTATTAGCTCAAACCGAAAACGATTCCCGAGGTGACTATGTGTCAACCAACTTCGAATACCATACAACCAAACCACCAACCCTCTATTCCCATGACTCAAAGCCCAAAACAAAACATTATTGCTATACCAAGCACAATACAAAACACACCCCTGCCACTCAACAAGGCATACGAGACCAACCTAAGACATCACAAGCCAACACGCTTCCCCAAGACATCAATATGGCATAATAAAACTAGGATTTCCAATTCTTACAACATCTTTTAACACATTACAAATGAATACAAAGTTAATTACATAACCATACCATTTGGGTTTACAACCATATGCACTATGCATAAACAACATTCGTAGGCATACAGCCTTACATAAAATAACATCATACGACATTACAAAGCATCAAAACTCCTTCACACTTCCAACCTCACTACTGTCCCGCCTAGACTACTGAAACTGGCTCTACTCCCGCAGAGGGCAACGACGCCGAACATGGCCTGCCTAACCACATCTAGAACACCAAGGCGGTCGCCTATTCTGAGATTGACTCGAGGACGCCTGAGTTTGACTAGACCCTCCATAGGATGAGTCTGAAGAAATGAAAGTAGTTTGAGGCGTCAACTATGCCTGTGCCTGAGATCTTGCCCACCTCTAATTCTTCCTAGGTCTACTACCGCCCCGAATAGTCAAACTTGTCGGTATGGACTCCTCCTCCTCACCCTGACCAACACTATCAATAACGGTTTCCACATGAGCCGCTGCTTTTACCAAGGCATGATAATCTCTATACATTGCCTTGGCAACCTTTCTTCGAATATCATCACACAACTTGCTCTTGAACTCAAGACAATGCCACTCCTCTATTGCAACTAACTCTAGAGAAAATTTTGACAAACTAGCAAATCTCGCCTCAAACTGTGCCAAAGGAGTATCCTCCTGGCACAACTCAACAAACTGGTTCCTCAATCTTTCCCAAGCGGAAGGAGGAAAATACTTAGCCAAAAAGGCCTCAGTAAAAGCACTCCAAGTAGTGTGCACAGAAACTCGCGTAGACTTCCACCAATAACTGACATCTCCCTTCAGTTGGAAACCAGCTAACACAACCCTCAACTCCTTGTCTTCAACTCTAAGTATATCAAGAGTCTTGGTAATCTATTCTAAACCAGTCATCAGCCTCATACGGCTTAGGCTCCCCCAAAAACATAGGTGGATTGGAGCGAAGAAAATCCTTGGTCAACTTAAGGTTATGCCCATGGTCCCTCTTATTCGAGCTAGAGCATCCCTTACTGCTCTCACAATCTCGCGTGCAACTTCCTCGTCCACAGCCGACGCTGCAGGGGCAGGTACTAACGGAACAACTATGCCTCTACCGACACGCCTACTTCTCCCACGACCTCTACTCCCTTGAGAAGACATCCTATAAAACCAAAACTGAAACAAACTTAGTAAACAGCACAGCAGCCTTGCCCGAGGCACACACTAACCCCTGCTAAGTTACAAGACACACTTAGCCCCAAAAATATATAATTCTATCACATAGAGGCAATTGAATCTAACCACATAATTGAATCAAGTCCAAGAGATAATTACTTTCCCTAGAACTCTCAAGGAATCCCTATCAGAAACCACGTTGATCAGGCGTGTTTCCAATAGAATCTCAAAGTAAGTTCACCGCTGACAAGCATTATCCAGGAAACTTAACCCCATGCTCACACAAGTCCAACATATAAGGTCCTAACACATAAATCATCTATATGCAACGTCCTGTCCAAGCATAACAAACCCACTATGGCAAAACCACTTCCCACGAGCCAAAGTATTCGACTCGGCTCACTCTGATACCAAGTTGTCACACCTCGACTTTTATTATTGGAATCCATTACCAAATCCATTATAACAATACCATTTAGTTGAAAACATGAACAGGAATAACTAATAACATTCTCCTATGACAACAATGATGATATAAATAAGGCATGGTACAATGCTCTTCGGCTTACATTGAATAACAATAAATGAAATCGAAGGGGTTTACCTTATACAATACATGGCACACGGCCAACAAGTAGAGGGCCCGGTGGCTAACAATTAAAAGACTTCAAGTCATACACGATTCCTCTAGCCTTGTACCTCAAAAAGTTTATCAACACATGGGATAGGCACTAAGCCCAGTAGAGATTCCAAAGATCCTAACCAATCACAACATCTAGATAAAAAAGATCATGAATGAACCATGAAATACCATATAAGTAGTGTGACATTTAATATCCAAATATACACATATAACTGTGATTTTTCTCAAAACATTCCTCTTGACACAATTTAGTATAAAAAAAAATCAATTTGTCTCTTTCACATTCCCATCATTACTTCCAAAAGAAAACGCTTTGAACGCTCATTCTTTCTTTGACCAAAACTTCTCACATTAACATAAAAGAATCTCACTTGAACAACCGTTCTGAAAATATAACCGCACATACAAATCGTAATCCCCATCCTGCCTCTCAATACACCATAACTATTTACATCCCGACGTATATATCTATAACCTTCCCAGACCATAGGCCCAAGGATTTCAAAAAGTGACCGATATGAAACCGTTAACACATATATACATTCAAATGAGATAATTGAAGTAATACATACTACCGATTCCATCTCCACTGGCTGACAGCATGGATGGCATATTCAATAATACCAATAACACATAACACTTTACCGACCTCACCCGGAAGGAGGTGCTCCTCAGGTTATACTTTATCAGGGCGCAAACCGAAAGGGAACGAAGAACCTATCACAGTGCGGCACACTTTGCCGACTAAGATACGGCGGGAAATGGACCCCCTTTTCACACTTTACCAGGCACAAATTGGAAGGGATGAGGAAACCTTTATCAAGGCGCCACGCTTTGTCAGCTCAACACGGCGGGTAACGGACCCCCAAACAACATCACATTAAAGGCATAACAAACTAACCAACATCGATATTACACGGGTGTAATACATACACCTAGTCCAACCATAACAATCCTAACTATTAGCAGTTAAATACATTAACCCATTTCTATCAAAACGTGCTCCTCGCACTATCATTCAACAACGGATTTTCTTTCATTCTTAAAGTTTTTCCAAACACAGCCCAAATTACTAAACATCAAAATCATACTATTCGATAGCTGTCTCACAATACAAATACACTTATAAGCGTTGCAGTTATCTCTTTAACAACATACTCCATAGCTCAACAATGGAATTGTCTATTCACAATGTTCATTTACCATTGACAACACATCGTGTTACATCACATAGCCCATCCAACAATAGTACTCATAGTTTATATCTAGCAATAAGCAATACCATCCTCTACCGATGGCCAAGGACAAAACTCTAGACACCAATCACATAATGCAAAATAATAAATACACCCTTAGGTAATTCCAAATTCCCGTTCACTACAAACTGTCATGTTTTATAAAAAGGTAGCTAATCCCAATTTGTTTTATAAAGATGGAACTCCTCTACTCCAACTCACAATGCACGCAACAATAACCAAAATCCACTATCATTAGCCCAAAAATCCCAATTTGGTAAACAACTAAAACATAACCCCAATTTGCAATTAACATCAAGCTTTCCTCCAACGTTCTAAAATTTACGAATAGAACACCAAACACTTCCAATCCCAAATCCCAAACATGCTTTTACAATGTAGAATGAGTAATAAACATAACCCATAAATCCACTAATTAAACCCAAATCAAACCATATGCTTTTTACCAAAATCAACCATAAATTATGCTTTTGAATGTAGTGAAACTACCACAAGTCTATCTATAGAGAGGTATTGAAAAGAAACTCAAGAATCCCTACCTCTTAGAGCGAAGAGGAGAAAAGCTGAAAATCCACCGGCGACAAAAACATGATTTGCTTAGATCAAAAGGAAGTCCTCGCGAACCTCTACGTTTTGATCTATAGGACTAGGGGTAGAAAATGGGTGTAACTAGATGAAACCCAAGCTTTTAGGTCCAAGAAACCCTACGATAAGAGGAAGAGATGAGAGAGAGAGAAAAGTAAAAAGTGACTTTTTCAGTGCACTATGGCCTTATATGGACAAGAAGTGACACTTGAGCGTCCAGACACAAAAAGTGTGACCACTCAAGCTCAGAAAGTGTCACTCGAGCGTACAATATAAACTCTTAGAAGTTTTACAGACAAGAGACCACCGCTCGAGCACAAGCAGTACCACTCAAGCGAACACCGCTCGAACGCAAGAATGGCCGCTTGTGTAAAGAATGAAAACTCTCAGTATCTCTGCAGACTTGCAAAAGTGGTGGAAGCTCTCAATGACTGATCAAGCACATGAAGTGCCGCTCGAGTGCAGAAGCAAAATTCTAAGCGACGCAGTTTAAAAAAAAAAGTTACCAACCTGTTCCCAACGTAACCAAGACACTCCCAAAACTAAACCCAACCAACAATGAGTAAAAGCAAGACATGAACAACCGTAAAAGGCAATGAAACCCGGATCTAAAACATCAACGGGTTGGATTCAAACCATGGTCGCTATACTAAGCTTTCTCATTGAGGATTATAAGGACCCTAGGACCCTAAGCAATATCTAAAGGACCTTGAGGTGCTAAAAAGAAGTTTGACAACCAAGAAGCTCAACCTCCTTTTAGAGGTGAAACTGTTGAACATTTCTCACTTTTTCTATCTCTTTCTTCATTTTTAGGCTATGAATTTTGTTACTAGTGTGTTGCGATCATGTGATAAGTCCTCGTGGATGGGTTGGGAAGTAAAAAGTAGCCACACATCCATTGAGTTGATTGTTTCTTTCATTTTTCTACATGTTGGTACTCATTTTTTCTTTTTAGAGGTACAATTCATTGTTATTGTATGTAAATGTATTGATTGGAACCTTGTGGATGGGCTGGGAATTAGAAAGCAACCACTCATCCATAAGTTTCTTTACATAGTGTATTTCTTTTAATGTTCTTGAACTATCTCATCACTTATCTACTCATTCAAGCATATTGGTTCATGTGCTTCAATCTCCACTCAATCTTGATGAGTTGGTATGGTTATTGCACGGAGCCATTTGAATGATCCTTTAGATTTGATGTTCAGAAGGTTGTTGGGTTTGTTATTTTGATTGATTTTTCCTTTTAAGTAAAATAAGAGATTTTAGGTAAAAATGTTGAAAACTCTCCCCTCAATCATTTGTGAACACTAAGAGGGATGTAAACATCATTGTTCCATGAATAAGAGAGGAGTTTTCAACAGGAATCTCTTACTTTAAAGGCAAAGCTTCCACCAAGAAATAGTGAGCATTAATTTATTCCCTACAATTAATATCATGGATTTGGGTATTAACCTACCCTTATTCACAAAGAGATGATTGTAGGTTCTTACTAATTTTTTGGGCTTGAATTTCTTCCAATCTCTAATTCTTTTCATTTGATTGATTGTTGTTAATATCATGTTGTATATAGTTTGTCGTGTTGCTAATTGTGGATTAAGGCTTCTCTACCACTTTCTTGAGTTTACCTATGAAAGAGGGAAGTGGAGTGGATGAGCACACCTCCTACAAGGTGTGTTTTGGTTCTGCTTTGTTGTTTTTGCACAAAACAGTGTTCATGCTAGAGGTTAGGACCGGTTTGACCTATTTCCATTTGGCTAGATGATTTTGTGTATGGCCTAGTGAAGCTTGTTCCAGGAAGAGTAGAGCAAAATGGGGCAGTTTCTGGGAAGTGCTCTCCTAGGCATTTTGTGGTTACTGTTTATAATTTACTTTTAATTTTAGTATGATTTGTTCGATTCAGCTTAATTTAGCTGAATAAATTCCTTGTTGTAATAACCTCCAATCCCACGTCTTTTATTCAATTCATTTGTTGTAATAAGTCACAACCCCACGTCTCCCATTCAATTCATTTATTGTAATTACCTCCCAACCCCACATGTTCTAATCAATTAATTTGTTGTAATAACTTCAAACCCCCGTCTTTCTATTCCTTTTATTTCAACGCTTTCCATATATGTTGTAGCCCATCATGTTTTATTCATCATACTTATGTTGTGCATCAATTTTTCATGCATATGGATTCGGTTAATTTATATTTATGGATTTTATCAATTAAAAGGTGATTTCGTGCTCTAATCACATGCCTTGAAATGATACACATGTCACATGATAGTAGTTGAATCCTTAGTTGCATTTTGTAGGTGTATAGCATTAGCTATTGGTATGTAAGATCATGCATGTATGTATAGTATATTATTTTGGCTTACCACAGAGGAATACTAGGTGAGCATTTTATTTGTTTATTTATTTTTTTGGTTTTAGCAAGTTGCATTCTACATGTTACTTACTATGTGGCTAAATGCTTAAGTGTATGAATGCCTGCAGATGAAGGTTGTGTTACTTGTATTGAAATGCGGTTGATTCTTACGTTTTTGTGACAACCCCGACCTGTGATTAGCCTATAATCCTTGATTAAGAATTCTTAACAAGTAATTAAGATGAAGTCCTAAGTAAATTGCATGTGCCACGTGTTATTTGTTTTTATATCTGTTTGCTCTAGAAATATTTGTCGATAATTCTGCTTGAATCTGTGAATTGAAGGCTTTATCGGCCATTGAACATGAAATTGACTGTGCCAATGTGTTGATTCAGATTTTTAGGATTTTATGGTGGGTTTAATTGAAATTTGATTCGGAATCAAATAATTAGAATAAATTAATTAGAACTAGTCACACTTAATTAGCCTAATGATAATGAAGCCTATATAAGGCATAAGTGACTTCTAGACCATCTTATACACATACTTTTCCTCATCTTTGTGAGCTCTAAACCGTGAGAAAGAGGGAGAAGAGAGAGATTGGGACCAAAATTTGAAGATGAAGAGAGATCAAGCTAGGAGAATTACTAGACAAGTGAAGGAAATTGGACAAGATGTACTAGAATTCAGGGGAATTAAAGCTTCTAGGTAAGAATTCAACTCTGAATCTATGACATGAAGTTAGTTTCCATGTGAATTCAAGAGAATTTAAAGATTTAAAAAACAAGAATTGAGCTTAGAAGATAGAATTGAGATCAATTCATGCATGCATGCATAAGTGACCATGATTTTAAGTTGATTTCCAAGAATTCTCTCTTGCATGTCCTTATTTCAATTTGGTTTTGGAAATTCATCATGTTCTATGTCATTTTGTTTTACTTGATTATGTTTTCAAAGTGAAGAACTTGGATGATTACATGCAAATTCATACCATGTATAGAAAAACATAGTTTTGATTTGGTTTTGAAGAATTACCAAGCTTTTGGGCCTTGATTTTGTGAATTGGTCTTTATTTCATGTTTTACTATAAGTTTTCAAGTATTTCTTCATGTTTTTGACCCAAAAGAGCAGGTTTGAAGCTTTAAACTCATGTTTTGAACTTGGAACAGGAATATGGAAATTCCAGAATTTGGTCGCTTCGCTCGAGCGTAAATTGCAAGCTCTCAGAAGTTTTTGCAAAGTTTGATGGTTGGCTCGAGCGACCAAAAGACAGCTCAAGCGACCATCCTTTATTTTCAGCCTTGGCTCGAGCAACCAAAAGTTAGCTCGAGTGTGAAATGAGAGCTCTTAGTACTTTTGCAGACTTTGCAGACTGCTCAAGCGACCAAAGCTTTGCTCGAGCGAACTGCCCTGTTTTCAGAAATTTTGCAAAGTGTTTCAAAGTGCATAAGTGCATCCTCATTTCATCTTAGGCATTCTTAAGCCATGGTTTGGGCCATATTAATGAGGATACGAATTACAAACAAACTAAGAAAGAAAATAATAAGTTAAGTGTTTGCCGAGCGTGTGTTTCAATATGTCTTTGTCACGTGTTTGTGTGTAGGTCATGCGCCTTTATCCGATTGATCTGTCTAAGTTATTTGCTCAGCTTCTGAAGTTATCTGTGAGTAACAACTCTATAAAACTATGTTTGATTATCGGTATTTTCTGAATGATAAGATATGATCTGTTTTATGAAATGTTGTTTTGTGAATCATGAATGATTGTCTAGCTTTTCTAAAATGTATTCATGATGGAACTAGTTATGGATAACCGTTTATATGATCTGCACATGGGTCTTTATGACCATCTCAAGTGAAAGTGGGTCTCTATGACCATTCCAAGTGAATGTGCGTCTTTATGACCAAGTGAATTGTTAGCTAATGGATGTACTACATATAACTATTTAAGAAATCTGTATAAGTATATGAATCTGACTCTGTTCTGATATGAAATTTGATTTCTGAATCTGTTTGGACATCATTCATAAACCCTTTACTCTGTTGTTATTCACTCGGCTCCAGCTCACCGTATTATTTATGTATGTAGGTGATCAGGGGTGTGATCAGGCCTAAGTTGCTGCCTGGATCTGTTTTGTGTCGGCCAACCTATGCGCTTCCCGAGGAGGTTTTTATAATGCTTCAAGTGGTCAAAATTGGTGAACTACGTTTAAGACTTTTTTTTTCTTTTGTTTAAGTCTGAACAAGTTTTTGTATACTCTGTATATTAGGTTAAGTCCTGTGTTAGTTTATATGTATATAGGATGACATAAGACTGACATGATGATGACATCTTATATTTTTGTCCCATGTATGTCTGCACAGCTCTATGGACATTAAATGACTATATTTGCTTCCGCTAGCCCCTTATTTTGTTAACCTGTTTTAGAGGCCTTCGGTAATCCCAGGATTTCTGGCCAGTTATGATGCTAAAGCTATTGGGACGGGTTTAGGTCATGATAGAGTGGTATCAGAGCACATGTTATATCGCACACACAAGTCCATATGAGCTATAGGATGTCCTTGAAAAGAATTAGGGGCATTACATCTGCATGTGTACGTATTTGTGAAATCATATGAACGTATTTGAACTGAAATGAAAGTATGAGCATGTGTGACATGAAATAAAATGAATATGAACACAGTGAAAACTATGAAGATTATTTGCCTATGTTTATTAGTGCTCTGTTTTAGTTATAGATTATTTAAATGACCATAAGTGATGATGTAACAGAATCTTCTGATGCTCAGATGGACCGTATGGAAAGAATGTTAGAAGCTTTAACAAAATTAATGAGATAACAACAGAGACAACAACTACGTTTTCCACCTTCTTTGGTACAAATCGAGCCAATGAACAATGGTATCATTAGTTTGACTCAGAAGTTCAACAAGATGAAGCCACCGACTTTTTTGGGTGGTATTGAACCACTAAAGGCTGAGACATGGATGCTAGAGACTGAAAAATTGTTTGAAGTCTTTCGATGTACTGAAACTCAGAAAGTTTTGTTGGCTTTGTACACTCTGAAAGACGAAGCCCGACGTTAGTGGATGTTGATATGAAATGACAATAGAGCAATGACATGGAATCAATTCAGAGAGATCTTTTATGAAAAATACTTCCCTCAGTGCTTCTGACATTGTAAAGTGTCGGAGTTTGAGCAATTGAAACAAGGCAATATGTCAGTAGCAGAGTATGAAACCAAATTTATTGAATTAGCCAGGTTTGCTCCACATATGGTGGACACGAATTGCAGAAAGGCCTGGAAGTTTGATGGAGGTCTCAACTTAGACGTGTTTGATCGAGCTAGCATGTGAAAATTGCCTAAGTATGTGGATCTACTTGACCGAGCTTTAATTACTGAAGCCAACTTAGAAACAATGAAACAAACCAAAGCCCCAACAACCGAATAGAGAGGCAAAAGATCTGGGTTCAATTTCAGAAAGGGTCGATCATTTTTGGAGAGTAAGGAGCAAAATACGGGATCTTCTAGTAACTCAAGTCAAGTAGTGGATCTGCACCTATCTATTTTGAATGTGGAAGAAAACACAAGGTGTAACTTGGTTTTCATGCTCCTTTCGGAAACGACTAGCCCTATAGTTCAGACTCCCATGATTTTGAACCTGATTTCACAAGTGCAATTTGAAATAGTGAAAAACACAAAAAGAGTCCAAATCTGGCAATTCTTTTTGAAAAATCGATATTTGAATCAACTGCCAAAAATGGACTGCTTTGCCAGATTACAGAGTCCCCACCTAAATATTTTTGAAAAATTTAGGAAACTCGAGACTCGTGCCAAAGGCCACTTATCTGTCATCACCAAAGTGTCTCGGCTCGGGAACTTAAGTATGAGAGGGGAAGGTCATGAATTGAGCACCCCACTCACCTGATCAAAGATCGACCTCTACTAATCATGATGTGATTCTTATTTACATTATATGCTCTTGTTCCGATTATTAGCTATTTTTACTATGTGACTCACACAAGTATAGACTAATTTGCAAAAGTTGGAACACTTTGATTTCGTGTTTTATTTGAAAAATTGTTCGCGTCACTTAAAAAGGTGAGTTTGTATGCACATTAATCAGTTTTATCCCAATTTTCGCAATTAGCCTTCATCCAACGGCATTAAAAGAGTTATATCATTTAAGCATTTAGCCTTATGGAAAGCATGCTTGACATGGCAACAATCACACGCAATGTAAGTTGCTAAAGCAATAAACGCTTACCTAGTACTCTAAGGCAAGCCAAACAAAGCAAAATAATTAGAAAATATGCATGTTCCCAAATGATACAATATGACTAATGTAACGCACACATTTATGCAATTTTTAATAAGCTCGGCTATGAGTATAGTATATGATCCAATTCAAGGCATGCGATAAATCACATCTTCAAGCAATGAATTTAAAATTAACATTGGTTAGTATGATAAGCCGAACCCAAATGTGCATGAAACGAGTGTATGCAAACATGGTAATGCTAAATAAACATGATGCACTATACTACCATCATAAGCAGGTAAATAAAATGGAGAAAGAAATGGGGGTTGGAAGACATATACGCTTATTACATACTTACCCTCGCACAAGAGGGTACTCGCCCTCCTGCAGGAGGGTGCGAATAAATGTCCAAGTGTCCGAATTTAAACTAATTATTACAAATTTGAATGAATGAATTGAGCTAAACTACCTACCTATTACAAGGTTGGAACAAACAATAAATGAATAGCTAAACTATCTAATTTATTACAACAAAGGCATTATGATAATGAGCAATAAACCAGCAATCTAAGTAAACAATAATAATAACTACGATAATAATTGATTACCACAAAGCTAATAATTAATAAATAAAAAATTAATCTACGCAACCATGAGATACAATGATTGCATGCACAATGCCCAGAAGCTGCTCTGTCTCACTTTCAACCGCTACCCTTTGTTTTATGTAAAACACTTTGTTTACCAAGCATTAGGAGCCGGCCGGACCCAAAGAGTGTCGGCCGACACTAAATTTTATGTCAAAAAATGTTTTGTGCTCTGAGGTGAGAACAGTGCAGACAGAGCCTTTCTAGGCGCTGTTTGTCCTCTTTTCTCTTCTCTGTCATGGAAATCCTCAAGAGAAGAATGAAGTCATTACCAAGACTATCAATGAGCAAGTTGATTGCTTGATGATTTCGGACATGAGTTTGGACAAAAATTAATGAATGCAATGAACAATGACCCCCGCTCCCTCTTATCATGAAATGAGCTCAAAGAGGGAGGTAGAGACGCTTCAAGGTTCATCAAAACATCATTGATTGATGTATGACGACCCTCGACTCAATGAATTCGGCATAACGTCCGGCCGAACCAAAGCAATATAACTCATGTTCTTTATGTTGGTTGATTCATTTTAAACCAAATTCATTAGTCTTTGCCATTCTTTAATCCACTTGTCCAAGGCGGTGATTACGTCTACTAAATGAGAAGCATGCCAAACGGAAAGTGATTCTCAACATGAAAGAGGGACCATGCCGTTGACGATGAATCTCCGTAGAGATTAAGCCATTAAGCATAGATCTCTAGCTCATGTTTTGAATAACCATCAACCGGTTGAAACAACTCTCAAATAAAAGAAATGGATGATAAGTTTCTTATTAAAATGAGGCTCTTAATATGAAAATTAATTAAAGAAAAGCTAAGAACAACACATAACAAGTTATAGATAAGAATTTATGATACAACAAATGAACTAATCAAAGCTTGAACCAATTAAATAACCTAGGACAACCCTAAAATAGCCCCTAATAGGTGAAAAATAGTGACTCAAAGTGCATGAAAAGCGCCCAAAAAGCAAAACAACAAGGAAAGAAAATAAGGCTAGTAAGCAAGAACAAGGAGGGGTGGCTAACCCTCCACCTTTGAATCCTCAAAGCATGATTTTTAGCCTCTTTTAAACTCTGAAAATCAATTTGGAAAGAAAAGAAAATGGTGTAAAACAAGGGTTTGAGCTATAGGTGAAGGTGCAAGAAAGAGTGTTAACTCTCTCTACCCTTTGGTAGCTATCCAAACCCAAGCTTAGACACTTGAAATGGATCCAAGACAATATAAAAACACAAGAAATAGATAGAACAAAAAGTAAAAGAGAAGGTGACAAGCTTATACCTCTCAAAGAAGTAAGCTTTTGTTTGTAACACAAACTTGGTTCAAGCCCACTCTCAAGCTTGAATTGTGATTCACAAAGCTCAACCAAGGTTCTAAGGTTATAATTTAAGGTGATGTATGGTGTATAGATATTGATCAAGAGAGATATGTTGGCTCAAAGATGACTTGTATAGGAAGAAGGAGCTCTCTCTTGTGTATATAGGCTCTCTAGAAATTTTTCAGCCCTCAAAACGAAGGTATCACCTCATTTTTATAGAATTTGAGCAAAACAGGTCGAAAATATCTTCAAAAATGGATAGCTGACCCATTCCCGCCTAGAACAGTGTTTCTCACTATCGAGTGCCAGCCGACTTCCAATGGCTACTGCCGGTGCCCAATGTGTTCCGGCCGGTGCCCAAAGTTTTCCCCTGTTCCACTGGTTTAAACTCAATGTAGGGATGATGTTCAACAATGAATTTGTGGGGAAAAGACAGTATAAATATGAAGGGTTTGGGATTGGTTTTGGAGAGTGAGCTTACGTTCGTTCATTGAGACTTGGAATCATACTCAACACGACTTCATCATCGAGTGCACATGACAAAGCGTCCAAGTCTCGTGGGCGGTAAAAAATGGGGTGTTTACACAAGGGTGTATGTTACTGCATTACGGGTGCCTATTTCAAGTGTGGCAAGATTGGACACATAGTAAAAGATTATGCACTCATAGCTGAAAATACCAACTGCCTTGTGGCAAGTTCAACTGGATCTGCTGCTGTACCGAGAACAAATATTAGAACCAATACGGGAAAAGAAACCTTGAGGCAAGGGAGAGTGTTTGCACTTATGCTAGGAGATGTTCAGAACACCGAATCTGTGGTGTCAGGCATTCTTCCCACTTGTGCTCAAAACGCATATGCATTAATAGATTTTGTTTCTACACACTTCTTTGTGTCGCATACTTTTTCTTGAAGATTGATTAGACCTCTAGAACAAATGAACTATGTGTTATCTGTATGTACACCATTTAGGTTCTATGATATGTGTTTATGTGTATCCTGCATATGACATTATGATTGGTGATGTGTTGTTATATGTTGACTTGATGCTTGTACCTATTGATTATTTTGATTGCATATTTGGGATGGATTGGTTGACGAAATATTATGCTACTATTGATTGTGTTGCCAAATCTATTGTATTTCGACCACCTAGTATGCCTGAGTTTGTGTTTAGTGGAAATGGTGTGGTTCATCCTCTGTATCTGATTTCTGCTATGAAAGCAATCAAATTGCTTAGAAAGGGATGTAGGGGTTGTCTATGTTGTGTTATGAATGTGACTATTGATAGTCCTGATGTGGAAACTATTCTTATAGTCTGTGAATTTCCCGATGTGTTTCCAAATGAACTACCCAGAGATTTGATAGATAGGGAAATCGAATTCACTATTGAAGTAGTACCTGGAGCACAACCAATTTCTAAAACCCCATATAAAATGTCACCCTTCGAATTGAAAGAATTAAAAGTTCAGCTTCAAGAGTTACTAGACAAAAAGTTTATCTGACCGAGCACTTCACCTTGCGGTGCTCCAGTTTTGTTTGTTAAAAAGAAAGATGGAACTTTGAGACTATGTATAGACTACCGTGAGTTGAACAAAGTGACCATCAAAAAAAAATATCCACTGCCCTGAATAGATGATTTGTTTGACCAACTTCAGGGGGCACAAGTGTTCTCTAAGATAGACCTTAGATCTGGGTATCACCAGTTAAATGTCAAAGTAGAAGATATTGAGAAAACAGCCTTCCCGAACTAGATATGGGCACTACAAATTTTTGGTAATGCCATTTGGGGTGACGAATGCACCTGCCGCTTTCATAGACCTAATGAATAGGGTTTTCAAACCATATCTTGATGAATTTGTTGTTGTGTTCATAGATGATATCTTGATTTACTCTATAAGCAGGAAGAACATGAAAATCATTTGAGAACTGTGCTACAGATTCTGAGAGAAAAGAAATTGTATGCAAAACTGTCCAATTGTGAATTCTGGCTTGACAGTGTAAGAGTTCTAGGGCATGTGACCAACAAAGATGGCATATCAGTTGATCCATAGAAAATAGAAGCTATTGTGAATTGGCCAAGACTGATTACTGTAATAGAAGTTCGAAGTTTTCTGGGACTTGCTGGCTATTACTGCAGATTTGTGAAAGACGTCTCCAAACTTGATATGCATTGACTTAGTTAACATAGAAAAATGCACTGTTTGATTGGAATGACCAGAAAGAGTCTGCCTTCCAAGAATTGAAAACCAGATTAGTGACTGGACTGATTCTAACTCTGTCTAATGGTACAGATGGATTCCAAATCTATAGTGATGCTTCGTACAGAGGCTTGGGGTGTATATCAATGCAAAATGGTAAATTGATTGTGTATACTTCTTGGTAACTCTGACCACATGAAAAAAACTATCCAACCCATGATCTTGAGCTTGTAGCCGTAGTCTTCGCTTTGAAAATCTAGTGCCATTATCTGTATGGAAGAACTTGTGAGGTGTACACATATCATAAAAGTTTAAAATACTTTTTTACCTAGAAAGAACTGAACATGAGACAAAGAAGATGGCTAGAACTGATAAAAGACTATAACTTACAGATCTTGTATCATCCGGGAAAGGCAAATACAGTTGCAGATGCTTTAAGCAGAAAATCTATTGGGAAGTTAGCATGTTGTCTCACAGGATATAAAGAATTGTTATGTGACCTAGAAAGGAATAAAATTAAGATAGTTTTGTGTGAACAAGGTGGAGTTTTAGCTGCCATCTCTGCATAACCAGTTATCATTGTGGAAGTCAAAGAAAAACAGTTAGAATATGAATTCTTGAAAAAGATTGTGACCGAAATTGATTCAAAACCAAGGCCGGGATTTGTGATGGAGAGTAATGTGTTGAAATTTCAAGATAGGCTTTGTGTACCGGACCATTCTGAGTTAAGAAAACGTATTATGACCGAGACCCACAACTCCAAATTTGTTGAAACACGAAGATGTATCATGACTTGAAACAGAATTTTTGGTGGCCTGGAGTGAAGAAATGTATTGTTGATTTTGTAGCCAAGTGTTTACGTTGCTAACAAGTAAAAACTGAACATCAACGACTTGCTAGATTACTTCAGCCGCTTTCAATGCCGGAATGGAATAGGAGCATATTACAATGGACTTTATTGTGGGAATGCCTCGCTCATCTCGAGGTATGGATTCTATCTGGGTCATTATTGATCGTTTAACTAAGTTTGCTCACTTTTTACCTGTGAAAACTTTTATAATGCGGATAAATTAGCTAACATTTACATTGATGAGATTGTGAGACTACACGGGGTGCCAATGTATATTGTATCTAACAGAGACTCTAAGTTCACCTCGAGATTTTGGCAGAGTTTGCAACAAGCCTTGGGAACCGAATTGAGACTAAGTAGTGCTTATCACCCACAGAAAGACAGCCAATCAGAACGGACCATTCAAACTTTGGAAGATACGCTACGCATGTGTGTATTGGACTTCTAAGGAAATTGGGAACCTTATTTTCCATTGGCCAGATTTGTGTACAACAACAGTTACCATTCAAGTATTGGTATGGCTCCTTATGAAGCTTTATATGGTAGAAAATGTCAATCTTCGATTTGTTAGGCCAAAATAGGCGATAGACAGTTATTGGGACCGGAACTTGTGCAAGAGATGACTGAGAAAGTAAAACTAATTCAGCAACGTTTGAAAACCACTCAGAGTCATCAAAAAAGTTATGCGGATGTCCAGAGAAGAGATAGAGAATATGAAGTTGGTGACCATATGTTCATTAAAATAACTCTGATAAAAGGCTAGACACGGTTTGGAGTTAAAGGCAAGTTGGCACCTTGGTATATTGGGCCGTATGAAATCATTGAGAAAATTAATCCGATGACGTATCAAGTGGCTTTACCTCTAGTCATAGAGAATATGCACAATGTCTTTTATGTTTTTATGCTTCGAGATTATTTAAGAGACCCGTTACATGTGATTGAACCAACACACATGCTATTGAAAGATGACTTCACATATGAAGAACGACCAATGCAAATTGTCAACCGCCGAATCAAAAGATTAAGGAACAAAGAAATTCCACTAGTGAAAGTTGATTGGCAACATCATAGAGGATCATATGCCACGTGGGAAACTAAAAAAAGATATGATGAAGAGATATCTAGATTTGTTCCCTCTAGCCCCGATGTTCTTCACTACAGAAGGTAACTTTAAGTTTGGAGGACCAAACTCTTTGAGGTGGAAGACTGTGACAACCCCAACTTGTGATTAGCCTATAATATTTGATTAAGAATGCTTAACAAGTAATTAAGATGAAATCTTAAGTAAATTGCATGTGCCATGTATTATTTGTGTTTATATCTATTTGTTGTAGGAATATCTGTCGGTAATTTTGCTTGAATCTGTGAATTGAAGGCCTTATCGGCCATCGGACATGAAATTGACTGCGCCAATGTGTTGGTGTTGATTTTGATTTTAGGATTTTATGGTGGGTCTTATTGAAATTTGATTCGGAATCAAATAATTAGAATAAATTAATTAGAACAAATCACACTTAATTTGCCTAATGATAATCAAGCCTATATAAGGCATAAGTGACTTCTAGACCTTCTTATACACATACTTTTCCTTATCTTTGTGAGTTCTAAACCATGAGAGAGAGAGAGAGAGAGAGAGAGAAGAAAGAGATTGGAGCCAAAATTTGAAGACGAAGTGAGATCAAGCTAGGAGAATTGCTAGATAAGTAAAAGAAATTGGAGAAAACAAGCAAGATTTACTAGAATTCAAGGGAGTTAAAGCTTCTAGGTAAGAATTCAACTCTAAATCTATGACATGAATTTAGTTTCCATGTGAATTCAAGAGAATTTAAAGATTAAAAAAACAAGAATTGACCTTTCAAGATATAATGGAGATCAATTCATGCATGCATGCATAAGTCACCATGATTTGAAGTTGATTTCCCAGAATTCTCTCTTGCATGTCCTTATTTCAACTTGGTTTTGGAAATTCATCATGTTCTATGTCATTTTGTTTTACTTGATCATGTTTTCAAAGTGAAGACTTGGATTATTACATGCATGTTCATACCATGTATAGAAGAGCATAGTTTTAATTTGGTTTAAAAGAATTACCAAGCTTCTGGGTGTTGATTTTGTGAATTGGTCTTCATTTTATGTTTTACTACAAGTTTTCAAGTATTTAGTTTTTGGCCTAAAAGTGTAGGTTTGAAACTTTAAACTTATGTTTTGAACTTGGAGCAACAATATGGAAATTCTAGAATTTGGTCGCATCGTTCAAGCGAACAAAGCTATACTCGACCGTAAATTGCGGGCTCTCTAAAGTTCTACAGAGTTTGATGGTTGGCTCGAGTGACCACCATTTATTTTCAGCCTTGCCTCGAGCGACCAAAAGTTGGCTCGAGCGTGAAATGAGAGCTTCCAGTACTTTTGCAGACTTTGCAGACCGCTCGAGTGACCAAAGCTTTGCTTGAGCGAACTGCCCTGTTTTCAAAAATTTTGCAAAGTGTTTCAAAGTGCATAATTGTATCCTCATTCCATCTTAGGCATTCTTAAGCCATGGTTTAGGCCATATTAATGAGGATATGAATTACAAACACACTAAGAAAGAAAGTGATAAGATAAGTGTTTACCGAGCGTGTGTTTCAATATGTCTTTGTCACGTGTTTGTGCGTAGCTCAAGAGCCTTCATCCAACTGATCTGTCTAAGTTATTTGTTCAGCTTCTGGAGCTATTTGTGAGTAACAACTCTGTAAAGCTATGTTTGATTATCAGTATTTTCTGAATGATAAGATATGATCTGTTTTATGAAATGCTATTTTGTGAATCATGAATGATTGTCTAGCTTTTCTGAAATGTATTCGTGGCATTCTTAGCATCAAGTGTTCATGTAATATATATGACCTAGTACCAGGGTTTCAAGTGGGTTCCATTCATGGAACTGGTTGTACATAACTGCTTATATGATCTGCACGTGGGTCTTTATGACCATCTCAAGTGAAAGTGGGTCTTTATGGCCATTCAATTGAATGTGGGTCTTTATGACCAATTGAATTGTTATTTAAGAAATCTATATAAGTATGTGAATCTGAATCTGTTCTGATCTAAAATTTGATTTCTGAATTTGTTTGGACATCATTTATAAACCCGTTACTCTTTTGTTATTCACCAGGCTCCAGCTCACCATATTATTTATGTATGTAGGTGATTAGGCGCGTGATCAGGCCTAAGTTGCTGCCTAGATCTATTTTGTGTCAGTCAACCTGTGTGCCTCTCGAGGAGGTTCCTGAAATGCTTCAAGTGGTCGAAATTGGTGAACTAAGTTTAAGACTTTGTTTCTTTTGTTTAAGTTCGAACAAGTTTTTGTACACTCTATATATTGGGCTAAGTCCCATGTTGGTTTATCTGTATATAAGATGACGAAAGACTAACGTGAGGATGACATCTTATATTTCTGTCCCATGTAAGCTATATGGGAACAAATATTCGGACTAATGTGGCTAAGGAACTTGTGAACCAAGATTTGAATTCAATATTAAGGTTATATTAGATAGTTAGCCTACGTTGGAGGCTCATGGATGTCAATAACAGAATATTTTGATTCATTGGAAACAAGGAAGTGTAATCATGAATATCATTTGAGATTGAGCTTTGATTGTTTGGGGAACATGTGAATTATTTGGAGATATGTGTAGGTAGTAAAAGAAGAATATATGCATGTTATGGACGATGTGCTTTGTGTTTTGATATTATGTTTTGTGTTTTGATGCTAGGAAGTCGACGTTGAGACCCATCATTACATTGCACGTTGTAGAATAATTTTGGTGACTAAACCAATTTGGGCTAAATAACCTGTAAATAAATGATAAGAGTTAAACTCCTGTGATAAGGAAATCAAATGGTAAGGAAGTTGCATGAGAACATAAATGGAATGAAACAAAGTTGGTGAAGTGTTTGAAATACAAGTGGCATAAGTTTGGAGGACCAAACTTCCTAAAGGGAGGAAGAATGTAACAACCCCATTGCGTAATACTTTATATTTAATTAATGATGGAGATTTGAATTTTAGTGCCCACTATTATGATTTAATTTGGGAATTATGAAAATTATGGAGATTGATTTGTATATGATTTTATAGAGGATTTATTTGGAATCAGAAATTGAAAGCTTGATTGGCTAAGGATAATTAGTGAGTTGAATTATTTTAATTTCGAGTATCAGACTATATGGAGGTTTAATTAAATATTTGATTAATTGAGTCCGAATTGGAGTTAATTACGTTATGAAGAGTGGAAATTAAGATTATTGCGAATTCAATTTATTCATTTGAGTATGTAATTTATTGACGGAGACCTCGAGTTTGGGTTGAAATTAAGGGCCTTACTAATGTGAGAAATCACAATTGATGATGGAAATAAGCTTAATTTAATATTTGGAGCCTTTTGGGAGTTTGATTAAAAATTCTAATTCGGACTGATAATTTACATATAATTAATTGGGCTCTAATGGAAGTCAAATTAGGTTAATTAAATTATATGGGACTTGTGATTAGTCATGATTAGTGTAATTATGTGGTTGTTGTGGAATTGCATGTCTAAGGATGTGAATTATAAGGATATGAAGTTGTATGTCGGTTATAAGAAAATCTGTTGAAATTATGACCTTTGGATTGAAAATTGAAAGCCTTAGATACGCGATAAATCGAAACCGACCACATAGTTATGATCAACATGATTTTTAGAGCCTAATATGAAGTTTTGTAAAAATCTAATTCAGAATGAATTAAATTGATTTTTTTATTAAATATTATATCTTATATATATGTATATATAAGTATCTGGGACTTAGTTGAGATAGACTCAACGAGAAGATATTTTGGGAGAGTTTGAGAGAGTTCTGGAGGCATCAAGAGAAGAATCGAAGGAGAGAAAGAAAGTGAAGAAGAAAAGAAGAGAAAAATAGGGGAAAAGGAAAATACTCCAAGAACTTCATTAAATCCAAGCTAGAAAGGTAAGCTTTCATCCCTAATTCTTGTAATTAACACTCCAAACATCTAAGAATATGAAGAAATTAGAATCAAATTGGGTTAAAAATGAAGAACTTGGAAGGAAAAGAGAGAAGTTAAACTAGGAATGGGAAATTAGCTAAGAGTCTTGGGAAATCATTCTTTTGATCAAAGTTTTGGAGTTTTGGGGATATATAGCTCTTCATCCTCATTAATGCTTTTAGCTTTGTAAGTTTTGAAGTTCAAATTCATGTTGTACAACAAAGAGAAGCAACATGTTGGAAAGGATTCAATTTTGATAAGCTTTAAAGATTTGGTTAATGATTCTTGAAATAAGTAAAGTTTTGATTTGAAACAAATTGAGATGCTCATGTTTTCCATAGATTTTATACGTTTTTGAGTGTTTTAGCTTGAGCCCTAGGCTTGAAATGGGAAGGAAAACATTTAGCACTTTGCAGATTTTCGGATAGCAACTTTTTGCCCAGAACCACACGTGCGGTGGAGTTTCCCACACATGCGGAAGCCTATTTCCAGCAACATTTTATATTTTGAAATAATTGTATGTGCCCCCGCACGTGCCCTGGCTCTCCCGCACTTGCGGTTTTGGTCCCGCATGTGCGAAATTCCCCTGTTTCAACCCAACTTTGAATACGCATATCTCTCTTATATGGATCCCTTTTTAAGTGATTCTTGAGCCTAAATTCAAGCCCCGAAAGTCTAGTTTCCAATGGTGGTAGTCTTACATCGAAATTCTAAATACACAAATAGATATGTTCAAATTAGTGAAGGTTGTTCACTTTCTTTCTAACCGTTTCATGCTATTTCCTCTCCTAACCTAGTTTCCTTTCGTTTCTTCCTATTTTCCTAGACACGGAATATGACCTATAGAGGACTAATGAGTTTGGAACCAACATAAATAATTGGTTAAGGAGCAAGTTAAGGGATTAGTTTATTTGGTTAAGAAAAGATTAAGAGAAGTAACTTTAATCAAGAGAGTAATTATATGTTCGATATGTTGTGTTATGTAATTGTGTTTGTAGGTCAAAAGAAGACATCGCCTTACTGCTACCAGAAGCCCATCACTGTGAGTAATAGGATAGTAAAGATATGTTTTTCATTATCTATTTTGATTTATGTACGACATGATTCTCTAAATATTGTATTTTGTCAAAATGCACAAGTTTCCAAGAAATGTGAAATGAGTTATGAACAAGAAATATGAATTGTTTGTAATATGATATGGTGGGCCCAAGGCCGTTCTATTTATGCTATGACATGATATGAATTGTTCGGTCTTTAAGACTTATTGATTTCTGGTATGGAACACATGCTGTACGGAACTAAGTGCTACAGTGAAAGTCACCTCTAGAGTCTGTACGAGTCACCTCTTGGGTCCACACATACATAAATTGTGCCCCGGGAAAGGTAGAGACATGTCGATGTTCCATCTACTCCATGATAAGATACAATGATATGATATGATACGTTTGGACCTAAGGTCATTTTGATATATGATTGTGCCCAAGGCCGTTTTGTTATACGTGGACCCGAGGTCGTTCAGAAAATATGATATGAATACAAATGTTTTTATATCGCTATATGACTCATGTTACGAAATGTTATTTTATATGAATGAATGGGTGTCCTATTTTGGTATGTGATTCTGACCATTTGTATAAGTCGGCGTACCACGTACCACATAAAATGTTTTGTTATGGGTTCAGATATGTATTCCATTTAGAAAAGCATGGATTTCGATACGATAAATATTTGTTTTAAAATGATTTAAGATACCTTTCAGAATTGTGAAATATGTTTTCCTAATGTCGACGACGTCATTCATTAACCTCTTTACTTTATTATTACTCACTGGGTGTTAGCTCACCCTTTTACTTTATATATATATGTAGGTGACCCATCGAAGGATCAACATTAGAGTTTGTACCGAAGTTTGCCTCTCTATCAAGCCACCCAAGAAGTGTCTCCGTGTAGAGATGTAGTATAATTTTCCAACCTTAGTTTTGTTTAAAGGCTACTACATAGTGTGTGAGATTTGTATATGTAAATATGTGAAGTGTATTTAAACGCTTAAATTAATTTAAGTCTTCTTTTATACACAAGTTCAATGGACATTATTATTATTTTTGGTATCTGTTTCCACTTAAGGCCCTATATTTGAATAAATATTTTTAAAATTTGTCTTTGAGGCCTTAGTGATCATGACCTAAAATTTTAGGGACGAGTTTGGGTCATGACAAGTTACGATGCTAAAGCTGTAGGGGCAGGTTTGGGTTATGATAGAGTGGTATAAGAGCACGTGTTATACTGCACAGACGAGTCTATATGAGCTATAGGATGTCCTCAAAAATAATTAGGGGCATTACGTCTATATGTGTGAGTGTGTATGAAATCATAGGAACATATCTGAACTGAAATGAAAGTATGAACATGTGTAACTTAAAATAAAATGAATATGAACATTGTGAAAACTGTGATGATTATTTGCGAATGTTTATTTGTGCTTGGTTTACTTATAGAATATGGAAAGGACAAGAAATGATGATATAACAGAATCTTCTGATGCTCAGATGGACCGTATGGAAAGAATGTTAGCAGCTTTAATTGAATTAATGAGACAACAACAGAGACAACAAGTACCTCTTCTGCCATCTTCGGTACAAATTGAGCCATTGAACAATGATATCATTAGTTTGACTCAGAAGTTCAACAAGATGAGGCCACCGACTTTTTTGAGTGGTATTGAACCACTAAAGGCCGAGACATGGATGCTAGGGACTGAAAAATTGCTTGAAGTCTTTCCATGTACTAAAACTCAAAAAGTTTTGTTGGCTATGTGCACTCTGAAAGACGAAGCCCGACGTTAGTGGATGCTGATACGAAATGAGAATAGAGCTATGACATGGAATCAATTCAGAGAGATCTTTTATGAAAAATACTTCCTTCAAACTCCCGAAAGGATGCGTGAAGAGTTGGGAAGGCCTGGCCGAGATGTTTGTTCAGGTTTGTTGCAAACAAGTTACAACCACTAAGGGTACACTCACTACTGGCTTTGAAGATCAACAATGGTGAAGGTCTTAGGGCTTACGCCAAGAGGTACTATGAGGTTTACAATCAGATCTTGGCTTGTAACTAGGAACTCGCAGTCGTGAATAGCTTGGATGACAATTGCCCACTTCGTCAGTCGCTCATGAAGACACTCCCAAAGAGCATGGAGTAGTTCATGGCACAGATCGAAAAGTACTCCAGGGCAGAGGAAGACAAGAAGGCAAAGAAGACGAGTGTATCAAGACAAGAAAGGAGAAACAGCTTGTCGAAGCGAGGCCGAGGAAATATCGGTGTTGACAGGCTGGAGTTAGGGTTGAGATCCATGTAGGCAGTAAGTACAATTTTCAAGATCCCTGTCTATAAGGTCTTGGAGAGAATCAGGAACCAGCCATACTACAGGGCACCACCAAAGGTCTCGGGGGAGTTCATGGGCAGGTGTGCCTACTATGAGGAAGACAGACACATGACCTAGGGATGTCGGGCTCTAAAGTTGCATCTGGAAGATTTGGTCAAACAGTGACACTCGAGAGACCTAATCGATGAAGCAAAAACAAGAGAGGAGCAGGAGAAGCTGGCCTAGGCACCGGCAGCACCACCACCACCTCCACAATTGCAAGCAGAGGGACCATGGGTAATCAACGTGATTCACTCGAAGGTCAACGAGAATGAAGTTCATGAGGAGACTCAGAGGGTAAGGCATTTGCAACATGTTTACTAGGTCCAACAGAAGAAACCTAGGACAAGTGGACATCAGGGGCCTATGATATCCTTCACTGAAGTGGACCTGGATATGGTACAACATTCGCATAACGATGCGCTAGTGGTGACATTGAAAGTAGGAGATTGCCTATTAAGGCGCATCCTAATTGATCAAGGCAACACTCATGACATCATGTACGTTAGATGTTACAAGGAGCTCGGTCACCACAAGGATGATCTAGAGCAATTCGATAGCCAAATGGTCGGATTCAATGGGACGTCGACATGGCCTCTAAGAACCACGAGTCTAGAGGTCCAGGCAGGGACCAAGAAGGTGATTACAGAATTTACTGTGATAGATACCCTCTCTCTATGCAACACCATTATGGGGAGACCTTGGCTGCATGCAATTATGGCTTTTCCCTTAACGTTGCACCAACTGTTATAATTCCTAACTGAATAGGGGATTGAAGAAGTAAGGGGAGACCAAGTACAGGCCAAAAATTACTCCATGGCAGCAATGAAGTACACCTATAATGTAAGGAAAACCGAGACAGCAGAGATTGAAAGCGAAGACTGCAAGGTCTTGGTTGATGTCGGGAAAAAACCTGCCGACAAGAGTGAAGAACCCTTGAAAAGGATTCTTGTACGGGAAGGGGAAGAGGAAGAGGAGTGACTCTTCCGCCTCGCCTCTGGCTTAGCCGAGGAAGAAGAAAGGAAACCGGAGACGTTTTGAAGAGAAAACATAGAAGTGTTCGCTTGGACACCCTATGAGATGCCAGGGATCGGTCCCGAGGTCACCTGCCATAGACTTAACGTGGACAGGTTAGCCAAGCCTATGATTCAAAGAGCAAGAAGACCAACTTTGGTCTACATGTAGGCAGTAGAAGAAGAAATGGAGAAGCTATAAGAGGCATAGGCTATCCGAGAAGTGAACTACCCCACCTGGCTGTCCAATACGGTGGTGGTAAAAAAGAAGAATGGCAAGAGGAGAGTGTGTGTAGACTTTATGAGTTTGAACAAAGCAAGCCCAAATGACTACTTTCCCCTGCCCAAGATTGACTAGCTTGTTGATGCCACATTAGGGCATGGTAGAATGAGCTTTCTAGATGCATACAGGGGATACCACTAGATAACAATGTATGCCCTAGATGAAGAGAAGACATAATCCATCACCCATAGTGTCATGACCCAAACCCACCCCTAAAGGTTTAGACCATAACCGGCCAGTAATCACTTGATTACCTACGATCTCATACAAACATACAGAATGATTATAATAATGGAGTTGTAAGTGGAAGTATATAAAAACGATGAAAGTCCATTGAGCTGTGCCAATATGATAAAAATACATCAACATATTCATGCAAAACTCATGTATAATAGAAAACTCCACACTTATAGTATACATATCCAAAACCATCATAGCAAAATCAATAAAAGTCATAGCATGATATGAGCCAAATGATAAAAGCTCCATCTTGGAGACTCGACCGGTCGGGTTCAGAAAAACAATTCCTGAAGCGGACTCTAAGGTTGGGCTCCATGCTACTGATCACCTACATATATATACATAATATAGAGTGAGCAAACCTCAATGACTAATAGTACAATAAAGAGGTTTAAATGAATGAGCCCACTATCAAAGTAAGTATAACATCATAAATTCGTAACTTTTTTCATGGTTATAATTACAGAATGACCTCGGGTCTAATGATATTTCAGAATGGCCTCAGGCCCAACATTTATCGCAACGACCTCAGGCCCACACATAATACAGAATGGCCTCAGGCCCAAACATATGAACACACAGTATGGAACGGCCTCGAGCCCACTCATTGACAACTGTTCAGAATGACCTCAAGTCCAATCATATATTATTATATCATTAATAGAACGGCATCGGGTCCAAGCACATCATTGTATAAACGGAACGACCTTAGGTCCACATTGCATATGTCATATAACATTCATGAAACTCATTCATTTCGATCAAGCACAATTTTAGAAAATCACCGTTCATGGATCAAAATAATTAATTTAGAACAGATCTTTACAATACTATTACTCACAGTGCATTAGGTCTTGCGGCGTTCCCTCCGACACATGACCTACATAACATTTCACACATACATATTCGATAAATAGTTCGTTCCTTTTAGTACACTTTTTTCTTGTAATGATTCACTTCCTTTTTCAATGGGTTTCTAATCATCATTTCATTTTTTAGAGTGTTTAAATATGGTCAAAAATGCGTTCAGAAGGTTGGGAAGGTCAACAAAAGAAAGCAGAATTTTCCCTTATTTTTCGCTCGTGCGGAAGGCCTCACCGCTCGTGCGATCATATTCTGCTGGTGCGGAAGTATTGGCCGCTCGTGCGGGCAGAAAACATAATGCGATCACCTGTTTTGGATCATATTCCGCTTGTGCGGAGCTCGCAGCCGCACATGTGGTCAAGGCAAAATCAGACAGCCCGAAAATAAGGTTCTAAATCCAAGTTTCCAAACCCAATTTCAAGCCCAAATACATGCAAAACCAACTCAAAAACATGATCTACTAACATTACATAAGTGTAATTTCAACTCAAACACATCAATCTTGCTTAAAGTTCAAAATCAAGATCTCATCTTTTCCATAATTTCAACAATCTCATGATACAGCTCAAAATACATATTATACATGGATAATCCTTGCACAATTCTTGTTGTATGAAAACCCTAGAGCTCATTTCATGAAGTACTCATAAGATTGAACTCAAATCAAACAAAGTTAAAGAGATCAAGGCTCAATTTCTTGGATTTAGCTCAAACACACTCTCAACTCAAAACCCTAACTCATTTAGGTTTTAAATATTCAAATTAATTCTTGATTTCAAACAAAAGATGAGTTAATCCAAGAGTTCTAGTTGCGTTTTATATATCTTAAACCAATTCTTGAGTTTTCCTCTTGAATCGCTCCCAATCTTTAGTTTCTTTTCTCAATTCTTGGAGCTCTCTCTCTCTCTCTCTCTCTCTCTAACTCCATAGCAAGTGTTTTGTTAATATAAGGTGATCTCAAGACTTAACTAACCTTTACTATATATATAACTTAGGCTAGCTTAATCTAAGGTTTGTGCTAATTAAACCTAATTAATTCATTCCGACTTATATTTTTGCCAAATAAAAATCATGGTAAACACAGATATAAAGTCGGTTTTGGTTTATGGCACCTTTAAGACTGCCAATTTTCTCTTGAAAGTTTTCCATTGCGACAGATATTCCTACACTCAACAAATATAATTTTAAAATCACATAACTCACATAATTCATATCAAACACATAATCACATGCTCATTTAAGTATAATATGGGTTGGGTTATCACAGTCTTCCCCCCTTTTGGAAGTTTGTTCCTCCAAACTTGTTTACCTTAAGTCGAAAACAATTCTGGATACCATTGCCTCATTTCTTCTTCCTGTTCCCAAGTGGATTCTTTTTCGTAATGTTCCTTCCATTCGACTTTTACTATTAGGATAGTCTTGTTCCTTAATTGCTTGACTTGTCGGTCAAGGATCAGAATAGGTTTTTCCTCATAAACCACATCGTCATCTAAAGCATTCTGATGATAGTCAATAACATGAAAAGGATCCCAAAGGTAGCCTCACAACATTGATACATGGAACACATTATGCACTTGCTCCATGCCCGATGGTAAAGCAATTCGATAGGCAACTGGACCCAATCTCTCTAAAATCTAAAATGGCCTTATGTATCGAGGTGACAATTTCCCTTTTCTTCCAAATCTTGTTTGTCCTTTCATCAGAGTGACTTTGATAAAAATATGGTCACCAACTTCACATTCTAAATCTCTCATTCTTTGATCCACGTAGCTTTTTTGTCATCTTTGAGTAGTTTTCAATCTCTGTTGGATGATCTTGACTTTCTCAATAGTAATTTGCACAATTTTAGGCCCAAACAATGCTTTATCTCCAACTTCGGTCCAACAAATCGGAGATCAAAATTTTCGCCCATATAAAGCTTCATATGGTGCCATCCCTATACTGGAGTGGAAACTATTGTTATATATAAATTCTGCCAAAGGTAGATAAGTTTTCCAATTTTCATGGAAATCTAAAACACACATTTGAAGCATGTCCTGCAACGTCTGTATAGTCCTTTTAGACTGCCCATCGGTTTGTGGATGAAATGCAGTGCTAAACCTCAATTCCATTCCCAATGCTTTCTGTAAGCTTTGCCAAAATCTTGACACAAGCTTAGAATCTTTATCTGACACAATTGAAACTAGAACACCATGTAGTCGAACAATTACATTGATATACACAGTAGCAAGTCCATCAGCATTATAAACAGTTTTCACAGGCAAAAAGTGAGCAAATTTAGTCAATCTATCAACAATAACCCATACAGAATCCATTCCTCGAGGTGTTCGGGGTATGCCAACAACAAAATCCATAGCTATGTGCTCCCACTTCGATTTTGGAATAGGGAGAGGTTGAAGTAAACCCACTAGTCTTTGATGCTCCGCTTTCACTTGCTAACATTGAAGACATCTTGAAATAAACTCTACAATTTCTCTTTTCATACTTGGCCACTAAAAAGCTTGATTGAGATCTTGATACATTTTAGTATTTCCAAGATGCATAGAAAATTTGGATTTGTGCACTTCTTCCAAAACTCTTTCCTTAATTTTTAGAACATTTGGAACACACAGTCTTCCTTTAAACTTCAACACTTGAGCTTCCAAAGAGAATCTCGGTCTTGGCTTTGTTTCCACCTCATCACATATTTTCTTAAGAAATTCATCCTCTCATAGCCTCTATTTAATTTCTTCAATAATAGCCGGTTGTGCTGACATTGCGGCTAACATTTCACCATGTTCATGTAGCACAATTTCCACTTCCATTCTTTCCAAGTCAAGTAATATTTCATTCCACTCCGTAATCAAACATGGTAGATTCCCCATTGACTTTCTCTACTAAGAGCATCCACTACCGTGTTGGCTTTGCCGGGATGGTAATGAATCTGCAAGTCATAATCTTTGGTGAGTTGTAACCACTATCTTTGTCACATATTAAGCTCCTTCCGAGTAAAGAAATACTTGAGGTTCTTGTGATCGGTGTAGACTTCACATGTTGCTCTATAAAGATAATGCGGTCATATCTTCAATGCGAGCACCACTGTGGCTAACTCAAAATCATAAGTAGGATAATTCCTTTCATGCGACTTCAATTGTCGAGACGCATATGCAATTACTCTTCCATGCTGCATAAGTACGCACCCTAATCCCTTATAAGAAGCATCACTATAAATAACAAACCCTTTTGTACCCGATGGTAGGGCAAGAACCGGTGCTGTTATGAGCCTTGTTTTCAGTTCTTAGAAGGCAGACTCCCTCTGTTCTATTCACTAGAATGAAACACCTTTTTGAGTCAATTGGGTAAGTGGCACTGCAATCTTGGAGAAATTTTTAACAAACCTTCTATTGTAACCTGCTAAATCAATAAAACTGCGCACTTCTGTAACATTAGTAGGGGTGGACCAGTTCACAATAGCTTCTATCTTTTGCGGATCGACAAAAACACCCTCTTTATTAATTACATGCCCTAAGAATACCACTTCATTCAGCCAAAACTCATATTTCTTTAATTTAGTGTATAATTTCCTGCCTCTAAGTGTTTGAAGAATTAATCTCAAGTACTTTTCATGTTCCTCTCTACTTTTCGAATAAATAAGGATATCATCAATGAATACCACCACAAACTCATCCAAATACAGTTTGAAAATTCGGTTAATCAAATCCATGAATGTTGTTGGTGCATTCGTAACCCCAAATGGCATTACTAAAAATTCACAATGGCCATAATGGGTTCGAAAGGTGGTCTTCTCAACATCTTTTGCTTTGAGTTTCAACTGATGATACCCGAATCTCAAATCAATTTTTGGAAAACACTTGTGCTCCCTGTAATTGATCAAATAAATCATCAATCGGTGGTAAAGGGTATTTATTCTTTACAGTTACCTTATTAAGTTCCTGGTAGTCAATACATAACTGGAGTGTCCTAACTTTCTTTTTTACAAATAGAAATGGTGCACCCTATGGCGATGTACTTGGTCGGATGAACCCTATGTCAAGCAACTCTTGCAGCTGTACTTTCAATTCCTTTACTTCTGCCGTTGACATTCTGTAAGGAGCTTTTGAAATCGGTTGAGTACTTGGCACAATATCAATAGCAAATTAAATCTCACGGTCTATCAAGTCCCTTGGCCAATCTTTGTGGAAATACATCCAGAAATTCTCTAACAATTGGGATATTATCAACACTCACATTTGTTGTTTGTACATGAAGAATACTACACAAATAGCCCTGACAACCTTTCTGAAGTAATTTACAAGCTTTCATAGCCGATATCAAATAGGGTGGAGGAACTACCCCATGTCCCACAAAAGTAAATTCATTTTGTCCAGGAGGTTGGAAAACAACTTGTTTGGACACACAATCAATGGTTGCATGGTACTTAGTTAACCAATCCATCCCAAGAATTATGTCAAAATGATCCATTTCAAGAGGCATCAAATTAATATATAATTGAATATCCCTAATTAGAATCTCACATGTAGGATAAATAAAAGCACATAACATAGAACCCCCAGATGGCGAAGACACACACAACATGTAATCCGATGGTTCCAAAGGCCGATTCAAATTACTAGCAAATGCTTTTGAAGCAAATGAATTGGTGGAACCCAAATCAAGTAACACATGAGCAGGTTGACCATTAATAGAGAATGTACCTAAGACCACAACCTCTGCATTATAGGTGTCGCCTGGAATTAGGGCAAAGACTCTTCCTTGCTTGACATTGTCTCTAGTAGTAGCAGGTTTCGCAGTAGTCTTCGTTGCAGGAGTGGAACAGGCCGAACTAGCAGTTGGCCTATTCACATTTTGTTGTTCAATCAAAGGACAATTTCTCACCACATGACTTGTTTTCCCACATTTAAAATAAGCCCCGGTTGTTCGGTAGCAAACTCCCCAATGTTTTTTTCCACACTCTGGGCAAGTTAGTGTTGAATCACGAATAGAACCAGAAGTACTCAAAGTTCCCAAATTTTGTTTCTCGTTTTGTAAGGACGCCAACCCTTTATGCACATTAGAACCCTGTCTTTTTCCTTTTCAATCTGAGAATCGGCTACGGTTAGCCATGTTAGCTTCAAACATTAGGGCCCTATTGCAGACACCCCATTTTTTATGGCCCTTAAGAGTTGGGCGCCACTGATTGATCACTCGATGATGAAAGTTACACTGTACAAACGTTCGATTTCTTCAGCAAGAATAGCTTCTAAATCCCAACCTTACACTCCATTTTGACCAAAACGTTTTTGACCAAAACTATTTTAGACCTTAAAACCCACTCTTTCAAAATATTTTTCCAAATGTTTCTCCGATGTTTTGAGGCTCATATTTTGTTTAAAAGTTGCACTTTTCGGTAAACCGAGCAAGGACATCCGGACTTGGTTGCACTTCACTAAAATAGGTATATCTCTTTGTAAACTTAGACTTTAGTTATGAGGCCACCACCATTAGAAAGTGGACCTCTGGGGCTTCAATTTCGACTCAAGAATCTCCTAAAGCCCAGTCCGGATGAGGGAGATATGGCCGTTTGAAGTTAGGCATCAATCAGGTTAAGATAGAAATGGGCAACCTTCACTGACATAGGCATATCTCTTTCCACACTTAGAAGTTTGATGTGAAGCTGCCACCAATGGAAATTACACTTCCGGGGCTTCAATTTAGACTCAAGAATCACCTAAAACCAAGTCCGGACGAAGCAGATATGCCCATTAGAAGTCAGGCCTAGAAGTAGATTTTTGTAGCCAGAAGGCCACAATTTGTGGATGGCTGGCCACTACTTCTAGCCTGTCGGCCACTTGTGTAAAGTCTAAATATTTGTTGCTAGCTGTCCCCCAACCCAAAAGCTCCAGCTATTTGCATATAGATATTTTCGACTGAGGCTCATGTTTTTCTATATATACTTCACATTCCCTCATGTTTTTAGGTTAAAAAAAATTCCAAAAGTCCCAAAACTTGAAATTCTCTCTCTATCTCTATCTTACAACACACACACCTTACCCAATATTGGAGCTCTCCTTGTTGAGATTATTGAGTCCAAATTTCAGCCCTTGAGAGTGTAAGCTTTGTGGTTTGTGAACAAAAGAGTAACCTTGCTTCAAGAGGTATAATTTTGAGCATCTCTACAATACTTCTATCTTATCTTTTCTTGTAATTTTTGAATTGTTTTTGGACTATTTTTATAGTCCTAAACTTGTGGTTTAAAACTACCAAAGGAGGAGGGGTTAATGACCCTCTTTGAACCTTGCCCTCTAAGCTTTTCCCCTTGTGTTTCTTTACTCAACTTTTTTTGAGCCATTTACCACTGAATTTCAGAGTTGTTCAGAGGCCAAAAATGTTGTTTTGAAGTCCCAAAAATAGAGGGGGTAGCCTCCCCTTCTTGTGCTTGTTTACTAGTTTAACTTGCTCCACCTTTTAGCTTATTGTTCAAGCTATTTAGGACTGATTTAGCACTGTTTTAGGATTGTTTTTGGTTGTTCATGGCATTTGAGCCCTGTATTGCATGCTTGTAGTGTAATTGTCTTCATAGGCTTGGTGGTTTAGGCCTTAGCCACCATCCTATTTGAGGTGATAGTGTTTATTTCAAGCTTTTCATACTTGTATTCATATCTAATCTCCTTTGCAACCTCCCTCATTTCTTGGTTTTTCTTTGCTTTGAAAGTTGTTTCAAACTAGTTGTTTGTTTAAAGCTTGAGATTGAGGTCTTGTGCTTAATGGTTTAATCCCTTTAGGGGTTCATTACCAACGGCATGACACTTCTGTCATGCCTAAAACAAACACTTGGTTTGGTACGCCTTTCGATTAGAGGACTTAAAGCTCACTTTTGGACTCAATTGATTAAATAATGGTTGGTAATTAAAATGGAGTAATAAAATTGGGACTAAAAGTGATGCAAGATAAAAATCATTTTGGTGTTTAATCAGACGTTAATTAAGCACATGGAAACTTGAGGCATTTCATACCTGCTACTGATGAAATGGTTCAAGCTTCCAAGGTCAACCACTTCCCTTGATCAATCCATGATAGGGAGAGGGTTTTGAGAGTCTTTTATTTGTGCATTTATTGAAATTATACACCTTGGTTCATAGGCCATCAAGCAATGAAATTTCATCGATTGATGGTTTGTGAATTGAGCTTGCCACTCCTTTGATGCTGTTTGATGATAAGAAGGGGTAAGGTGTACAAACATACCTTGAGAATACCCTGTTTGTACTCTGTATGCTTTATGTTGCAGCAGGAGGAACAAGGCTTTAGTGGCCGGCAAGCCACTTTTTCGGATAGTAGGCTACCATTTGTGGCCGGCCGGGCACCACTTCTGGCAGAGAAGAGGCTAAGGTAAGAAAATAGTGATATGTTCTAACTGTGCAACACAGACATGCTGGCAGCAGAACGGTGGGCTTTTTCAGGTGGAAATCCGCCCACATGCATGAGCATTTCTTATTTCCCGGGGCTGAGTAGGTAGAGTAGTTAGCTTAGCTACTATTTCTTTTGGATTGTATTCATGTTGTAATTAATTAGTTAATTCTAATTTGTAATTAATTAATTAGTGTAATTAATTAGTTAGTTCCATAAAATAGTTAAATTCGGTGTTGTAATAATTAGCTAGTGTAGTTAGTTCATCTCATTCGGTTTGTAATAGTTAGTTAATTAGTAGTTATTAGTTAGCTAGTTAGTTTATTCGGACCCTCCCGCTTGAGGGCGCAATTTATAATAACGTGTATGTCTTCCAACCCCACGTCTTTCTCCTTTTTATTTACTTGCTTATGATGGTTAGTTTAGAGCATCATGTTTCATTTAGTATACTCCATGTTTGCATCCACTTGTATTGCATGCATCGTGGCTCGGTTCATCATTCTAACTCATATCGTTAGTTTAACGCTTCTTTGAATACGTGCTTAGACTGCATGCTATCAAATTGATTCATATGTTATGTTAAGCAGCTGAGCCTATTTAGATTGCATATCGCATGTGTTGCATTAGTCATATTGCATTAGTTAGAAACATGCATTTTTCTAACTCTTTCATCTTTTTGGTTAGGAGTACTAGGTGAGCATTCATTGCTTTAGCATATTACATGTGTGTGTTAATTTTGCTATGTAAAGCATGTTCACTATGAGGCTAAGTGCTTAAGTGATAAACTGTTTGAATGCCTGTGGATGAAGGCTAATTTCATGAATTGGAATAATTTGAGTAATGTTCATATGCGATCACTTTTTCAAGTGGTACATATTCGAAACAATTTTTAAAACAAACATGGATCAAGTGTTCCAATTCTTGCAAATTAGTCTATACTTGTGTGCGCATCACATAGTAAGTTAGCCTAATAATCGGAATAAGAGCATATAATGTAAATAAAAATCACATCATGATTAGTAGAGGCCGATATTTGATCAGGCAAGGGGGGGTGCTCAATTCATGATCTTTCCCTCTCGTACGTAAGTTCCTGAGCTGAGACAATCTTGATGATGACGGACACGTGGCCTTTGGCACGAGTCATCAGTTTCCTAAATTTTTCAAAAATATTTAGGTGGCGACTCTGTATCTAGCAAAGCAGTCCGTTTTTGGTATTTTGATTCAAAACTGATTTTCCAAATTTGGACTCTTTGATGTTAATCTATTTCACATTGCACTTGTGAGATCAGATTTAGAATCGCGAGAGTCCGATACTGTAGGGCTAGTCGTCCTCCAAAAGGAGCGCGAAAAGTCGAGCTACAGTTTTCTGGCCACTCTGCTAGGGAAATTAGAGAACCTGACTTGAACTTCATGATGTGAAATTTTATCTACCCTTATATGTTTTTTGCATTGCATTTGCATTGGTGCACCTAAGGCACTGTGTTTGCTATCTGCTATTCCTGGACGGTTTGACAGAGCGTTGCCCAAAAGCTTGCCAAAAGGTTGACCGGTTATGGGCTCTGGCATGTTGGGAACATAACCCTTGGATCTGGACTACCGTTATACCATTTGATCCTCCTTTCACTACTCGGTATTAGGTGTGAGAGGTATATTAGGTAGTCTTGCTGAGGTACCCTTTTGACCATTTAGCCTAGCTGCATAGGACATGATACTGTTCCAACTTAGGACATGATACTCTCCCATATGCAGGATGATGTGATACCGCTTGTTTGAGTAGTAAAACTGTAGATCACTCCAAAGCTAGGACAGGGAAACCCTAAACCTCTTATAGGGGTGTTTTGAATGCTTTTATGCATAATGTGAACTCTTTGGGAATGTATGATGTAATACTCGGAGAGTCTTAATATTGAGGTGATGCCCTTCAAACTGAAAGGTCATATCAGAATCAGAATTTAGGTCAAATTCTAGGGGTTTGTATTTGATGTAGTGGAAAAATATCGAAACCCGAACCAGAGCCAGAGCCAGGGCCAAGAATTGTATCTTGCACTGTTTTGACCAGCATATCCGGTGTCCCGATCTGATGGAGCATTTGTTTTTAATGATAGGTTTGTCTAAGCTAGAGAAGGAGTAGTACCTGCCTTAACCCATCACAGTCCATCCAATCCCAAAAAAACCCACTCAGCAAAAGGTCCAATCCATCTTATCCTCGAAAGCCATCTCAGAAAAGATCTAGCCAATGCCAAAAGACCCACTCTAAAAAAGCCCAATCCAGTCGAACCCGTCTAGACCAATCTAGTTCAAATCCGTCAAATATAATCAGGTTGAAATCCTTGTTAGTTAGCTCTCAGCTTACAGCCATCCATTTCCCCGATTGCCAACTCAACAGACTCACGAGGACATAGAGTCCAGAAGAAGTTATGGCCATGATAGCGGCATTAAACCAGGGAATTGCCATGCAAGATGAGACCAATGCTGAAATGCAACACCCATCTGGGGCATCTACTACACATCCAATGCCGAGCCCCCAGCCGAGCTTTGATCCACCTCCGCCAACTGAAGATTTTCAAGGTTCGGATCCTCGAGAAGGGTTGGCTCAAGCTCGAGTTTTCAGACCCCTGGTGCAGCCTAATGAGGGGCTTTATCCCCTTGATACTAATGATCTCGATCTGACCTTGGTAAAAATTGCTAACCTTGAGAAGTAATTCAAAAAGGCACAGGGCCTTAACTCCATTCCTGACATTGAGGATGGGTACACCGAGGTTGTTGTAAGACTCCCAGACAAATTCAAAATGCCGTACATTGACCGTTTCGATGGGTCTGGAGATCCTATGGTATATATCCAGCTTTTCTTGGGCGTCTTGAAACCAATGGGTCTGACTAAGCCTCAAAAACTCTCTTTGTATGGAAGAACCCTGTCAGGCATAGCAGCCACTTGGTGCGCCAAGTTGGAGGATAAAGTGAAGCAGAATTGGAAAGAATTGGCTGAGGCGTTTGTTAATCAATATTCTTACAATACCAAAATTAAAATGACCACTCAAGAGCTTGAAGCAACCCACCAGAATCCTACAGAACCTTTTGTGAAATTTGTTGCAAGGTGGAGAGCAAAGGCATCACAAATGTCAGATCGCCCTTCTGAGAAGGACCAAGTGCAGATAGTGGTGCAGAACCTTGAGCATGATATGTTGCAAAAATTGATAGTCGCTCCATAGTTCACTTTCAAAAATTTGCATGAATTAGGGGTTTAGATTGAGAGTGCATTCAACAAAGGGATTATCCCCAGAACAAGTGAACCAACAAGGAGGGTGTTTTTCGGGAGCACTATACCTAAACCCACTGAAATCAATACTGTCGTCACCATTCCTAAAATTGTCGACCCGTTTGCCAATACAAGCCCACAAACAGCTAGCCCAACCCGATCTCAAGGCAGAACTTTCACCCACCTCTATATGAGCTTAACCAGCGCACTAAAAATCCTATGGAAAGAGGGTATCTCAAACCCCTCGATCGCCAACCTCTTCCTGACCCACTCCCTGCTAGACATAACCCCACCAAATACTGTGTGTACCATCAACAGCGCGGTCATGGCACCGATCGTTGCTACCGCCTTTGTCATAAGGTTTAGAATCTCATTGATAACCAGACGATAGCTCCACCTCAAGACCCCAATGTTACCACCAACACACTTCTCATCTATGACCAAGTATCTCCTGCCCACCTTAACCTCATCCATACACTACTTCCTACCTTCAACCCGAGCATATACATCACCTTGGTCCATTTACCCAAGCTTGAGGTGTTCATTCCAGAAAGCACTAATTTGTGCATGATAGATACACCCACTCCGGTTTGGACACATCAAGAGTGCCAAATGGCCAAACCGGCTACTACTGAGATGTTGAGAATCATTGAAAACCTTCAAGGAACGGTGGTAGATTTAACCTTTGGGGTTTCAACCCATCAAAGGATCCTCCAATCTTGGGACAAGCTAAAGGTGGAATGGGCCAATCAGAAGCAAACAGGCCATGCCCAGATATAACCATCCGACTCGTTGACAAGGCTGAAACAAGTGGCAAGAACAAGTTCGAGGCAAGTATTAATCCCTATGCACAATTTCAGTCGGCTATTAAGACTTTGAAGGTCAAAGGGTTAAACAAGCAGCAAGTGCTTGAAGTTGTTGCAAAGATTGTAGATAACACTTTTGTCGCTCAAGATGAGAGCATTTTGAATCGGGGGCAAACAATGGAAATGGATGTTTTACCAAAAACACCCATCCTGATTCCAGTCCCAAGCCCATGAATACTAGACCAACACCAACCGACCCATTTGCCAATATTTCTGAACTTAATGCTTCCTCCTTCAAACAACGAACCTTCGTCCAACTCCATATGAGCCTAACCTGTGCATTAAGGGTACTGATGGAGAAAGGGTATCTTAAACCACTAAATCCTTGACCTCTCCCTAATCCTCTCCCATCTACACACGACTCTACCCAATATTGCACATTCCATCACCAGTACAGTCACTATACTGACCGTTTCTTTCGCCTTTGCTATGAAATTCAAGACTTGATTGACAACAAAGTCATCACCCCACCTGAAAATCCCAAAGCTGTCAATAACCCTCTTCTTGATCACAATAGATTGCCATTCCATAACATAAAACCCATACACAGCTTTCCACAAACCAACCATTACCCTAGCCAACACATCATACCCACTAATGAGCCCAAACCTGTTGTGTTCATTCCTGAATCTTCTGATTCCGATCTGAGCAAAAGGAGCAAAATCTTTGATGAAGCAATGATGCCAGCACTGGTGGTTGGAATGATGAATCTCAGTCTCAGCTAGGTAATTGTCGAAAACACTTGGGAAGGACCTTCTGAGCTAGGGGCATGGTGTGAAGAAGCAATTGTTTCGGTCAAGAGGATTTGTAGGGACAACGTAATTGTGAGGTTCAATATGTGAGACTCGATTTGAAAGTCAGAAATCAATCCTTCTGGGTGTGGATATTAGTATTACTGAATTGAAGGCAAGCCTAGACTACTTGAAGCTGTTTTTGAAATTCTACAGATGGACTTAGAGAAGGGAAACCTCCTTTTTGTCTTAGAAATGCTTGTTTTATTTTTGTTTTTCTTGCATTGTTGCGTCAGTTGAGTCTTTTGTTTTGAGTCACTCTCGTGTACCCTCAAGTTTTCATCTTTATAAGAAAGTGAGAGTCAAGTTTCTGATCATTTTATTGTGCCTATAATGATGCATGTGTGCCCTTTTACAAATAGAAAAAAGCTTTGAATTTGGTTTTTGAATGAGATTCTGTTAATAAGCTCGAGTATTGAGAAGGATCCCCCGAATGGTTTGAGTGAATTCTGACTTATCGGCGCAAAGTCATTCATTATTTCAAAAATTTTAAGTTGCTTTTTTTGCAAAACTTACAAAGATAGGTTCAAAATTGTGCATGGTATTTTACATTGTCCTGGGGATTCTCTTCGCCGTTAGGCGATCATTTTGGCAAGCACGAGGTGGTTTTCAGACCTGCAAGTACAAGGTGGCTTTTAGGCCTCACAAATCATAGAATTTCTCCCCTGGTGTTTTCATTATTTCAAAGAGAAAAGGATAAAAGAAACCTAAAAGAAAGGGGGAAAAAAAAAGAAAAAGAAGAAAAAGAAGAAAATAAAAAAGAAAAAAGAAAAAAAAGAAGAAGTCAATCATCAAGCCAGGAGCATCCATTGGAATGAAATCCAATCAACTGAGAGGAAGGGAACTTCTGTCTGAATTCAGGGAAGCCAATGCAAGAAGGTACCACATTGTGAGAAGAACCAACTCTGAAAATGGAGAGAAAAGAAAGGAGAAAGACATGAATAAGAGAATGGAGAACCAAGCTCAAATCAAGGCGAAGCCAGCTCTAGTGTTTGGGCAAGGATAACTATTGATCAAATTCACCACAAATGTTGTAACGCTATCCTTGAGAGGCTCGCTAGGTGGAAAACCTGAAAGGGCGACTTAGGCAAAAGTTAGCGCATGAAAAATGAGAAATCAAATAATAGAGCTCGCAAGGTTGAAAACCCTAAAGGGGCGACTTTGGCAAAAGTTAGAGCGCAAAAGGAGAGTGTTAACACCCAAATGAACCTCAGCCATGAACTACGTTAACCTGATTTTCATTCTTGGGATACGTAGGCAACTTCATCCTGAAGTTCGTTCTCAACCATATCTATTTTATTATTCATCTCAACCTGATCTTCTTGCCCAATTCACATCGTCATCTTTGTATCAATCCATGAGGTACACCGATTGCTGTGCATATCATATACTTGCAGTAGGTAAGAAAGAACTAACTTGAATCAACAAGTGGAGAAATTTTCAATACTTGAACTTATCAGTAGAATCTCTAATTTGAGCAAAAAACGGAATCAAAATTGAGTTTTAAAGGGAACATAAGTAATACTAGGGGCATTATGAATGATCAGTAACCTTGAGTCTTTTTTTATGCTTTTGGATCAGTTATGAGTTCTGTTGTATCATGCCTAGCATTTGTTTTAGTAAGTGCTCTTCATCGAGTCACTATAACATGTATGTTGCTCAAAAGCACTCTTCATCGAGTCACCCTAGTGAGTTTGTCGCTCAAAAGTTCAACATAGTGGTATGATCAAAATTCCATACACAAATGTTCGCTCCAAACTCGAAAACAAGTCCATGTGTGGAATTCATAAATGAGGTGAGAGTACCCATACAAGGGGCATCGCATTCATGATCATTGCAAAGTGTACATAAGGAATCCGTCATTGCTTGGGCGGGGGGACTGGAGTAAGTTCTCAACATGCCGAGACAGAAGAGAAGCATGAGTCTGATTGGTTGGCAACTGTTCTAGGATATGATGATCCCCATTACATGTGCCTGCATAATGTTGAAAACAGTGGCCAGTGGCTGGACACTAGGGGCAATTTTCAGTGCATCTGATTAGGCTATCAATCAAACAAGGGGCATGAACCCAAATGGTAGCTAATGACTGGGCACTAGGGGCAATTTTCTGTACATCTGATTAGGTCATCATCTGAACATGGGACATGAACCCAACCTTTCCCTCAGTCCGCTCAAAGCCTTTTGTTGTGCACTTTTCCTTGGATTAGGGTGGGCTCACCCCCACAATGATTTTGATATGATTCAGCTTTCGAAAGTTGTTTTTGACCATTTCAAAACTCTCTCAGGATTGCCATTTTCCCTTTGCTTGATACATGTGCTTTGGATTGTGCATGCATGCTCATACACTCTAGTTGATTTGAATTGCGTGATTGGTTGCTCTTGCTCTTGACTTTGTTCAGCCCTTAACAGAGTTTTGTCGAGTTGCCTCTCTTTGTGTTACATTTCAATGAGTTGTGGCAAGTTGCCCTGCACTCATTTCAGAAGGTGCATGATGCACTACTCTATGTACTGCTCATTTCCCTCTGCATACCATTAATCTTATATCGCACTATTTTGTGCACCCCGTATCGCACTGTCTTGTGCACTTTTTATAGGACTATCTAGTACATTCTACCCTGTATCGCACTATTTTGTGCACCCTGTATCGCACTGTCTTGTGCACTTTCTATCGCACTATCTTGTGCATTCTACCTTGTATCGCACTATTTTGTGCACCTTGTATCGCATTATCTTGTGCATTTCACCTTGTATTGCATTGTCTTGCGTAAACTTGCATCACACTGTTTTGTGCATTTAACCTACATTGTACCTTCCACAGCACTGTCTTGTCCATTCACTTGTATCACACTATCTTGTGCACCTTGTATCGCACTATCTTGTGCACTTTGAATCGCACTATCTTGTGCACTTTGTATCGTACTATCTTATGCACCTTGTATCGCACTATCTTGTGCACTTTGTATTGCACTATCTTGTGCACTTCGAATCGCACTATCTTGTGCACTTTGTATCGCACTATCTTGTGCACCCCGTATTACACTATCTTATGCACCCTGTATCGCACTGTGTTGTGCATTCACCCTCACCTGCACTGTCTTGTGCATTTATTTAGGGTCTAGGAGACCTTAAATCCTCTAAAGGCATAATTCCTTTGGTGTTTGTTGTTCCCAAATGACTTCAGGCGGTCCGGTATAGCCACCTACCTGTGTTTGTGGTGAGTTCCTAGGAGATCAGCTGAGACGGTGGAAACTAGAGTTCGAATGGCTAAGGCCTAGAACACAAAGGTTTAGGATTTTCGAGACCAAAGTCTGGTTTAAATACCCAGGGGTGTATCATCGGCTTGAAATCTGTATGGCAGCCCTATAGGTTAAGGTTTTTGTATGCGCCTCAATTCTGGATACTGAACGAACCTAGTCTGTCACCCTGTTAGAGAATAGGGAAAGTTGCAAACATAGCCAGGGAGAAAAGTAGTACCCATGGTTGGAAAGCACAAGATGAAGGAAGAAGTCTTGAAACCAAGAAGAAATGGAAGATCCCCAACAGCATGAGGTAAGTCATCACCAATTGCCCCTGCCAGGTACTTTCTAAGGCACCAATTCCTAGCTGCTACATCATATCCATTATTATCTAGTACTTCTATCACATTGCATATAGAATTTATTGCATTTATTTACTACACTATCCATTTTATCGCCTGCATCCTTTCCATGTTAAGCTTAGTTGGCATATGCCCATACCTTTCCCTCGTTGAAACATGGTTCTGTCATGTGTAAGTACCAATGCTGCGCTGAGGCCAGTATTGAGGATGTCAACACCTTTTCTGTGTTAGACGTGATTTGTTTTGTGCCCATACCTTTTCTAGGTAAGATGTGGTTCGACCTACGCATTATTCACTGCATCCATTGCATCCATTGTGTCGTACTTTGTCTTGTTGCATTCAGCATTATCTTTTCCCAGCAGATCATTCCTTACTTATATCATACCACCCAATTACTTGTACTCTTTCTCTTTCTACGAAAATATTGTTTTGCATGTGCTCGTACCCTTTTTACATTAAAACATGGTTCTATTATGTGTAAGCATCCATGCTGCGTTGAGGCTACTATTGAGGGTGTAGGCACTTAGCTTGTGTTAGGCATCGTTTGGTTATCCCCACTTCTTTTCTATATAAAACGTAGTTTGTTTTGCATCTTCATTCCTTTATGGTATTTGTGAGTTTTGCACTGCTTGTGGTATGATGATTTCGTTACATTGTATATCATTTGCATGATTTCGTTACATTGCATATCATTTGAATTATTTCATTACATTGTGTATCATTTTGCATTTTGCCCCTGAACTATGCTAGTTTGATTCCTTGCAAAGGGATACGTAGGCAACCCTTGGGTTCAACCAACTGCATCTGCATTTTGTTTGTTTGCCTAAGTCTTACGGCCTTGTCAAAATAGGTCGTCTTCGGGCTTTGACATTCACTCATGTCATTTCATAACTTCGAGCTCTGTCAAAGAGGGGCAACTGTAGACACCCCATTTTTGACAGCCCTTAAGAGTTGGGTGCCTCAGGTCACTCAATGATGAAAGTTACGCTGTACAAACGTTTGATTTCTTCAGCAAGAAGAGATTCTAAATCACAACCTCACACCCCATTTTGACCAAAACTATTTTAGACCTTAAAACCTTCTCTTTCACAATACTTTTCCAAATGTTTCTACGATGTTCCGAGGCTCGCATTTCATTTAAAAGTTGCACTTTTCGATAAACCAAGCAAGGATAAAGTGGAAATAAATGGAAGAGGTGAACTCTTTGAAAAATCTTTAAAACCTCTTATTTATAGGTTTGGAGTTGAAGAAAATAGGAGGGGAGGGAAGTAAACTAGTTAGGAAAGAAGTTAGGCATCAAACTGTTAAGGGAAAACTGAGCAGCCTTCACTAAAATAGGCATATCTCTTTGTAAACTTAGAATTTACTTGTGATGTTACAACATTGGAAAATGGACTTCTGGGGCTTCAATTTAGACTCAAGAATCTCCTTAATCCGCGTTCGGATGAGGGAGATATGGCCGTTTGAAGTTAGGCATCAATCAGGTTAAGACAGAAATGAGTAACCTTCACTAAAATAGGCATATCTCTTTGTACACTTAGTATTTATATGTGAGGCTTCCATCATTGGAAAGTAGCCTTATGGGGCTTCAATTTAGACTCAAGAATCACCTAAAACCAAGTCCGAATGAAGGAGATATGCCCATTTGAAGTCGGGCCTAGAAGTAGATTTTTGTGGCCGGCAGGCCACTATTTGTGGACGGGCGGCCACTACTTCTGGCCTGCCAACCACTTGTGTAAAGCCCAGATATTTGTTGCCAGTTGTCCCCCAAAAGCTCCAGTTGTTTGTCTATAGATATTTTCGACTGTGGCTCATGTTTTTCTATATATACTTGACCTTCCCTTATGTTTTTAGGTTACAAAAAATTCCAAAAGTCCCAAAACTTGAAATTCTCTCTCTATCTCTATCTTGCAACACACACACCTTACCCAATATTGGAGCTTCCCTTGCTGAGATTATTGAGTCCAAATTTCAGCCCTTGAGAGTGTGAGCTTTGTGGTTTGTGAACAAAAGAATAACCTTGCTTCAAGAGGTATAATTTTGAGCATCTCTACACTACTTCAATCTTATCTTTTCTTGTTGTTTTTGAACTGTTTTTGGACTGTTTTTATGGTCTGAAACTTGTTGTTTAAAGCTACCAAAGGTGGAGGCATTAATCACCCTTCTTTGAACCTTGCTCTCTAAGCTTTTGCCCTTGTGTTTCCCATTCTTTACTCAACTTTTTTTGAGCCTTTTACCACTAAATTTCAGAGGCTAAAAATGTTGTTTTGAAGTCTCAAAAATGGAGGGGGTAGCCTCCCCTCCTTGTGCTTGTTTACTAGCTTAACTTGCTCCACGTTTTAACTTATTGTTCTAGCTATTTTTGTCTTAATTCTAGCATGTTTTAGAACTGATTTAGCACTGTTTTAGGACTATTTTTGGTTATTCATGGCATTTGAGCCTTGTGTTGCATGCTTGTAGTGTAATTGTCTTCATAGGCTTGGTGGTTTAGGCCTTAGCCACCATCCTATTTGAGTTGATAGTGTTTATTTCAAGCTTTCCATACTTGTATTCATCTCTAATCACCTTTGCAACCTCCCTCTTTTCTTGGCTTTTTCTTTGCTTTGAAGGTTGTTTCAAACTAGTTGTTTGTTTAAAGCTTGAGATTGAGGTCATGTGCTTAATGGTCTAATCCATTTGGAGGTTCATTACCAACGGCATGACGCTTCTCTCTTGCCTAAAACAAACACTTGTTTTGGTGCTCTTTTCCATTAGATGACTTAAAGCCCACTTTTGTACTTAATTGATTAAAGAATGGTTGGTAATTAAAATAGAGTAATAAAATTAGGACTAAAAGTGATGCAACATAAAAATCACGTTGGTGTTCAATCGGACATTAATTGAACACATGGAAACTTGAGACATTTCATACTTGCTGGTGATGAAATGGTTCAAGTAATAGTTAAAATAGTTAGCTTCATAAAATAGTTAGTAATTGTTAGTTCCATAAAATAGGCATTTCATACTTGCTAGTTAGTTCCATAAAATAGTTAAATTCGGTGTTGTAATAATTAGCTAGTGTAGTTAGTTTATTCCATTCGGTTTGTAATAGTTAGTTTATTCGGACCCTCCTACGTGAGGGCGCAAATTTGTAATAATGTGTATGTCTTCCAACTCCACGTCTTTCTCCCTTTTATTTACTTGCTTATGATGGTTAGTTTAGAGCATCAGGTTTCATTTAGCATACTCCATGTTCGCATCCACTTGCATTGCATGCATCGTGGTTCGGTTCATCATTCTAACTCGCATTCTTAGTTTAACACTTCTTTGAATGCGTGCTTTGATTGCATGCTATCAAATTGATTCACATGTTATGTTAAGTAGCCGAGCCTATTTAGATTGCATATCGCATATGTTGCATTAGTTATATTGCATTAGTTAGGATCATGCATTTTTCTAACTCTTTCATCTTTTTAGCTTGGAATACTAGGTGAGCATTCATTATTTTAGCATATTGCATGTGCGTGTTAACTTTGCCATGTAAAGCATGTTCACCATGAGGCTAAGTTCTTAAGTGATAAACTGTTTGAATGCTTGTGGATGAAGGCTAATTGCTTGAATTGGAATAATTTGAGTAATGTTCATATGCGATCACTTTTTCAAGTGGTACATATTTGAATCAATTTTCAAAACAAACATGAATCAAGTGTTCAAATTCTTGCAAATTAGTCTATACTTGTGTGCGGATCACATAGTAAGCCTAATAATCGGAATAAGAGCATATAATGTAAATAAAAATCACTTCATGATTAGTAGAGGCCGATCTTTGATCAAGTGAGCGGGGGTGCTCAATTCACAACCTTCCCCTCTCGTACCTAAGTTCCCAAGCCAAGACAATCTTGGTGATGACGGACACATAGCCTTTTGCACGAGTCATAGGTTTCCTAAATTTTCCAAAAATATTTAGGTGGGACTCTGTATCTGGCAAAGTAGTCCATTTTTGGCATTTTGATTCAAAATCGATTTTCCAAAAAGATTTGTTGGATTTTGACTCTTTGGTGTTTATCTATTTCACATTGCACTTGTGAGATCAGATTTAAAACCATGGGAGTCTGATACTGTAGGGCTAGTCATCTTCCGAAAGGAGCCAAAAAAGTCGAGCTACAGTTTCTGGCGACTCTACTGGGGAAATTAGAGAACTTGACTTGAACTTCATGATGTGAAATTTTATCTACACTTATATGTTTTTTGCATTGCATTTGCATTGGTGCGCCTAAGGCACTATGTTTGCCATATGCTATTCCTGGACGGTTTGACGGAGGGCTGCCCAAAAGCTTGCCAAAAGGCTGACCGGTCATGGGCTCTGCCATTTATGGGAACACAACCCTTGGATCTAGACTACCGCTATACCGCTTGATCCTCCTTTCACTTCTCGGTGTTAGGTGTGAGAGGTATATTAGGTAGTCTTGCTGAGGTACCCCTTTTGACCAATTGGCCTAGCTGCATATAGTGAAAGCCAGAGTGACTGTTCCAAACTAGGACAAGATGCTCACCTGGATGCAGGATTGCGTGAAAATCGCTTGCTTGAAGTAATGGAACCATAGTTCATGCCAAAGCTAGGACAGGGTAACCCTATCCCCTCATAGGGCTGCTTTTGCTCTCTTTTAACTGGTATGTGCTCAAGAGTGAAACTGTGCAGGAATGTGCATATCAGTGGTATAGGTTGGTATATGATTTGGGCAGAATTCAGTGTGGAGTGCACTCCTACGGCTTTGATCATGTTTGTGTTGATAACATCTTAGCTGAGGTGCTGTGTGGTTTCTGATTACTGCTCTTTTTCTTTATTTCTTTTGCTAGGTAGTTTAAACCATAGCTTTAGAAGGTTCTGATATCCCTTAAGTACTTTGGACTCATGTTGGAAGACCTTGTAAGGTCGAAGATCTTGTTTGGGGATAGCCCGTGTTTACCTCACTATCATCGGTTACAAGGTGAAGAACAGTCAGGCAGAATTCACCAATCCAGTTCTTCCAGCAATCACCTCTTAGCTCACATGTGTTCAGTCCAGTTCAAGAACAGGCATCTACTTCCATTCCAGATCAAGAACAGTCACCTATTCTAATGGCACAGTATCCCCCGATAAATATGGAGGACTTAATACTCCAACTGCAACAGACAATTGAGACATTACAGCAGGACGTGACCCGTCAAGCTGAGGTTATGGCCCATCAAGTCGAGGTTATAATGAGGCTATAACAACCGTAACCAGTAGCGGCCTCTGCATCACATGTGCCCACCGCAGCTATCCCTATGCCCGGTGTCACTACTAATACTGCCACTGCTTACGATCCACAAACCTAGGGTAATTCGGTTTTCCCAGTTCCAGCAGAACCCATCCCAACACAAGCTTTCAAAGACCCAGTTTATCAAACTGAGGCATCATTTGAATTCGAGATTGATCTTACTACGCTCAATGTCAAAAAACTAGAGAAGCTGCTCAAAAAAGCGTAAGGAGTCAACTCCATTCCAGACATAGAGAATGGATACACTAAATCAACAGTTACATTACCAGAGCGGTTCAGGATGCCGCACATTGACAGCTTTGATGGTTCCAAGGACTCGATGGTTCACTTATGACTGTTTTCAGATATCTTATGGCCGACGAGCTTAACTAGAATGCAGAAGCTATCTCTCTTTGGTTGTGCTATGTCGGGTATAGCGGCCATTTGGTACGCCAAGTTGGAAGATTCTGTAAAGCAGAACTGGGAGGAGTTAGCCGAGTCCTTCATTAGTACTCTTACAATACGCAAATCGAGGTCACAACCCGTGATCTCGAGATGACACGTCAAGAGCCAAAAGAAGGTTTCTCCGAGTTTGTAACAAGAATGAGGGCTAAAGCATCCATGATGACTGTTCAACCTTCAGAGAAAGATCAGATCAGAATGGTTATCCGGAATCTACATGGCAAGTTGTTACAGAAAATGGTTGATCTCCCCCTATTTACATTCAAAGAACTTCATGACATGGGGGTTCAAATCGAGGATGCCATGAAGTAGGAGATTATCACTGATGATAAAGAGCCTGCTAAGAGGCCGTTTGTTCGCAGTTCCAATGCTATCAGTGGTAGGATAGTTGCAAGGCCATCGGATGTAAGTGTTGTCACCACAACAAAAATTGCCTACCCCTTCGCCAGCCAAGGCCCGCAAACACTATCCAACACTACTCGACCTTTGGGTAGAATTTATCACCCACTATACATGACCCTATCCAAAACCATGCAAGTGCTGATCAAGAAAGGGCACCTCAAGTCCTTAGAACCTCGCCCATTTCCTGACCCTCTTCCACCCAAGCATAGCCCTGCAAAATACTGTGCTTTTCACCAGCAGCACGGTCACGACACCAACAAGTGCTTTCGCTTGCATCATGAGATTCAGGATCTCATTGACAACAAGGTTATCGCTTCACCTCAGAAACCAAATGTAATCACAAATCTGCTCCTGGCCCATGATCAAGTCCCCCCACCTTGAAATCTTAACCTTAACCATACACTGGCCACCTCTTATGACCCCAACGTATACGTTACCCCCTCTCATCTACCAAAACCGTTGTTGTTAATTCCTGAGGGCATAGATTTTTGCATGATGGGCACATCTAATCCATGACCTGAGCTTCACAATGTAGTCACAATACCTGTGGTAAAGGAGGTTTTTGCCTCAGAGAAAGGTACTGGTTTGTCGCCGGGGTGTCTCGGGGACCTATTTGAAAGAGCATATGATCTGAGTTACTATGTCATGCCAAACACTTAAACCAGGCCTGAAGTGGTATTACCAACCTCGGTGGAGATTAATGTGGTTAGGGAGGATGGCCTGACGACCTTGCTATAGCTCAACTTTTCGCGCCCCCTTTCGGAAGAATGAATAGCCCTTACAGTTCGAACTCCACTTGTGTTGGTTCTAAATCTGATTTCACAAGTGCAATGTGAAACAGTGAAAACACAAAAAGAATCTAAATCGAGCAATTGCTTTTGGAAAATTGATGTTTTGAATCAAATGCCAAAAATGGACTGCTTTGCCAGATATCAGAGTCGCCACCTAAATATTTATTTTGGAAAATTTAGAAAACACATGACTCGTGCCAAAGGCCATTAGTCCGTCGTTACCAAAGTGTCTTGGTTCGGGAAATTAGGTATGAGAGGGGAAGGTCAATAATGAGCACCCCACTCACCCAAACAAAGATCGGCCTCTACTAATTATGATGTGATTCTTATGTATAGTATATGTTTTTATTTTATTTTTAACATACAAGTATAGACTAATTTCACTAGAAGTTGGAACGTTTGATTTCATGTTTGTTTTGGAAAAGTGTTTTGGATATGTACCACTTGAAAAAGTGATATCATATATATACATTTAATCAAAGTATCCCAATGTCAGTGAATAGCCTTCATCCACAGGCATTCAAGCAGTTTAACAATTAAGCATTTAGCCTCATGGTAGTATGTCTGATATGACAACAATCACACTTATGCAATATGCTAAAGCATAAATACTTACCTCATACTCCAGGCCAAAAGAGGAACTAGTTAGAAAAATGCATGGTCCTAACTATGTAATACACCTAATGCAATACATACAATATGCAATTAACAAGTTCGGCGACTAGCATGGTATGCGAGTCAATTCAAGGCATGTGATACCTCATGTAATCAAATAAAGAGTGTGAATTTGACATTTGAATAATATGATGAGCCGAACTTTTATGCATGCAAAACGAATGGATGCAAGTCATGGAAATGCTAATTTGAAAATATGATGTCCCCATGCTAACCATCATAAGCAAATAAATAAAAAGAAGAAAGAATGAAGGTTGGAAAACATACAACTTATTACATATTTGTCCTCGCGAATGAGGGTCTGAATGTCCAAGTGTCCGAATAAATAATTATTACAAATTTGAATGAATAATAATAACTAAAAAGGGGGCTGTCTAATTTATTACAACAAATAATATGCAGTGATTGCTTGATGCTCCTCAAGAATTACTCTGTCTGCCTTGTTGGGATTTGTTCTGTTTTACCCCTAGTTACTGCTTTCCACCAAAAGTGTATTGTTTTGCAATTTATTGGAACCTCGCCAACCCAAAACGCGACTCAGTCGAGCCCCAAATAAATCCAATACCTTGTTTTCTTGGGGAAATCGATTTTTTGTACTTGATGTGAAACAGTGCAGATAGGGCATTCCTAGCTATGTTTGTCTCTTCTATCCTTCTCTATCATAGAAAATACTCAAGAGAGGAACGAACTCGGTTCCCAAACCATCTATGGTTGCAAGTTGATTTGTAAAATGATTTTGGACACGATAGGACAAAGATGAAGAAATGCAATACAGAACAACCACCCTTCCCTCCTATCATGAAACGAATTCAAGAAGGGAAGTAGAGACGCTTCAAGGTTTATCAAACTATCATGAATTTATGTAAGACAAGCCTTGACACAATAGAATCCGGCATAACGTCTGGCCGTAAAGACGCTTCAAGATTCATCAAAACATCATGTATTGATGTAAGACAAGCCTTGACACAATAGACTCTAGCATAACGTCTGGCTGTAAAGACGCTTCAAGATTCATCAAAACATCATGAATTGACGTAAGACAAGCCTTGACATAATAAAATCGGTATAACGTCTGACCAATTTCAATCAATCATATTGGTTCTTTATGTTGGTTGATTCATTTTAAACTCAATTTTATTAACCTCTTTTATATTACCTTTCCTTTTCTTTAATCCATTAAGTCCACGGTGATATTTACATCTACTAAGTCCGAAACACATTAAAGGGAAACAAGTGTCGATTTAACCCGAGGAAATAAACCTTATTTTCTTCAGGAGAAATTACAAAGGAAGAGTCAAACTTATTTACAAGTTAGGGATTTCAAGTCAAACCCAAGATGCGCAACAAGAACTAATCAAACTTAGAAGAGTGATAATGGCTTAGAAAAACCCAAAGTGAGCGATAATGACTTGAAATCCAAAGTTGATAATAAGTAATAATGACACTTTCTTGGTGATTTCCAAGGGGCAATTAATCCCTTAAAAGTAAACATACTGATGATAAATTCTTCGGGGGAAATTACAAAGGAAGAGTCAAACTCATTTACAAGCGATAAGGGATTTCAAGTCAAACTCAAGATGTGCAACAAGGTCTAGTGAAACTCAAAAGAGTGATAATGACATAGAAAAACCCAAAGTGAGTGATAATGACTTGAAATCCAAACTTGATAATAAGTGATAATGACACTTTCCTTGGTGATTTTCAAGGGGCAATTAATCCCTTAAAAGTAGACACACTGGTGATTAAAGAGAACTGAAAAATAAATGATTGTACTTTAGTATAAGAAAGTTTTATGCCTTTTGTAATGAACCTCCGAAGAAATTAAACCATTAAGCATGAAAAGGTTTTATGCCTTTGGTAATGAACCTCCGAAGAAATTAAACCATTAAGCATGGAAAAAAGTTCTTTCTTATACTTGAATAAAAACCTTAATTTTTCACAACTTTTTAACCAAAATAATCAAAGAATTGAGGGAGGTGTAGACACCCCATTTTTGACCGACCTTAAGACTCAGACGTCATCGATTGAGTGCTCGGTGATGGTGCATGTTGTGCTCGTTTTGAGTCTCCGAAGTTTTAGCTTGAGAGCCTTACCCCCGGACCTCGGGACCCTTTTGTGCTTTGCCTCAGTTTGTGAACCAGGTCTTGCTTTCTCTTCCCGGAGGGAGGGAGAGGTCTTATAGACCATCTCTCAGTGGCCATAGACTACTTTTCGTGGTCGCAGGCCACTGTTCCCGTTTGGAGACCAGTTTTCGATTTTCGGAGCCGTCGGCCGCGCGCCTCGGTTCGGGATCGCTTAACATTCTCCGTTTGGCACGGTTTTTGGCACACACCTTGTTTCCTCTGTCTAGAGGGACATTGTGTCCCGGGAGACCACCTTTGTGGTCGCACGCCACTTTCGATGCTTAACAGACTGTTTTCGGGGCACCCGACTGCGCATTTTGACCCTCGAACCCTCGTTTTGCATCCGTCTAGGTTCATTTTTGGCATGGACCTTGTTTTCATTGTTTGGGAGGTGGTACAAGGGTGGGAGACCACCTTTTCTCCTTGGAGACCACTTTTCTCCCGCCAGCCGATTTTTTTGTCAGGAAGCTGGTTTCCTTGGTCTTTGAGCCATATTTACTGGTCTCCCACCATACCACTAGCTTGCATTCAATGTGGAGACCACCAAATGGGGCTGCCGACCACCTTTATTTGAGTTGACCCTTTTGAACTAGCTGGCCGACCACCTGAACTGGTCGGCCTACTCCCTCCAGCTTTGTCTCTTTGAGTTGTTGCCAGCTATGCCAGCTGGAAGGCACAGACTGGATCCTCCATACACGTGTATGGAGGATCTTCAACCTTGTTTTTTAGCTTCTTTGAGAAGCTTTGGCCTCCTTTGCCTATAAAGGAAGGCCTCCCTCTCCATATACCAGGTTCTGAAATTGCTGAAGGCAAAAATACATATCTCTATCTATATCTCTATATTTTGGATTTAAAAGGGTCTTGTTCTTGACCTATTACACCACACCTCATAGCCACACACCTCCACCATTGTTCTAAGGTTCTTGGAGGGTCTTGAGAGGTCTCAAAGAGTTGGTTTTGGGCTAGAGAAGTTACTGGTTTTGCTGAGCTACAAGGGTAACTCCTTTTCCCTCTTTTAAGCATTGTTTTGATCCTTCTCTTAGCCTTATTTTCATGTATATTTGAGCTTTGTTGTCAACTGAAAAAAGTCTTGTTTTGAGGTCCTTTTGATGTTTCTTTGAGGTCATTTTGTTGTTGGGGGTCATCTACCCCCTTGCATGCTTCATTTTGCCTTGTTTTGAGCCATGCCCTAAGGCCTTTGTGTTGACCTTTGCTTGGCCTTTTAACCACTGAAATCCAACATATTTTCAGCGGTTAACATGTATTTTTGAGAGCCAAAATCAGAGAGGGGTGACCCTCTCCCTCCTTGTCTTGTTCACTAGCAATTTTGGCCTTACAAGGGGGCCTTCATTTGCACACCTCCAAGCCTTGTTTCAGGCCCTTTTCAGTGACTTTTAGGGCCTGCCTAGGCTCTTTCTAGAGTTGGTTTTATCACCTTGGGTGTGTCTCTTGCATGTGTAGAATAACCCCTCTTATAGCCTATCAAAGGAGCATGACATTCTTGCATGCATTGATCATGTTTCAGTGGGTTTTGGGGCTTTATTTGGCATGTCATGTCTCTGAATGTTTCTGGTTTAGTGGCCTCTTGAATGCTTCATATGCTTGTAGTGTAATCCATGTTCACTAGCTCACATTACATGTTGTTTTGGCCCTTGATTCTAGCATATTTTGGCCATGTTCTAAACTGATTTTATTCATGATTTGGGCTGCCTTAGCTCTGTTTTGAGGTCCCATGGTCGAATGATGCTTGCCATGCATGCTTGTAGTGTAAATCCCTTAAACTAGCTTTATATGCTTCATGCCTTGACATGTCATTCTAGCTTGTTTTCTTCCCATTTTAGCATGTTTTTGGTGATGTTTTACCATATCATGACTCTGTTTTGGTTTGGTTTGGTTGGCCTTTGCATGCTCCATACACTTGCCATGCAATCCCATGAAATAGCCTAACATGCATCATGTTGGCATGTGTCTTTTTAGCATGCTTTTGGCTTGACTTCAAGAAGACTTTGTTCACGTTTCTCCATGTTTAAGGTCTGATTTTGTTTGTCTTGATCATCCATGACTTGCTTTGTATAGCTTTGGTTCAACCTAGCTTGTTTGCTTTGTGCATCGGGTCCACTAGCATGCATTACTTGGTTCATTTCAATGATTTGGCATCATTATTTATACTATTTCAGTCCATGTTTCATGGCCATGCACTTGCATTTGTGACTCAATCAATGCGTTGGAGGGTTCTCCCTTTATGCCTTAACATGAGCCATTGTGTATGCATTCATGCCTTTGCTTGTGAGCCATCATTTCAGTGCTTATTTGAGGTTATTTTGCCATTATATAACTCTGATTTTTGTTGGTGGAGTCATCCCATGCTTGGTCCTAATAGGTGTAGTGTAATCCACCTTATTTGCCTTGTATGCATTATGCCTCATGCCCCTCATGCTAGCACATTTTGGCTTCCATCCATGCATGTTTTAGTCTCATATTAACATGTACTAGGACTGTTTTTGGTTGCCTTAATCACATGCTTCATGTTTTGTATACCTGTAGTGTAAATGCTCTTGCTTGCCTCAAGCTTTGAGCACCATTGCATGCTTTATTTGTGTTGTGTACTTGATTTGGCATCACTTAAGATCACATTTTAGAACATATAGACTTGCCATGTTCTCACTTCATTCATGTTTTGATTGCCTTTGATGGTTATGCATTGTTGCCTAGTTCATGCCTTAGTGTGTATGCTTACATGCCTAGGGCATTGGGCCCTCATCTTAGCACATTTTGGTCTTTGTTAAGACCTATTTCAACTCTGTCCATGCTTAGTTCATGCATATTTGCCATGCATTGCATGCCTCATGTGTAGTCCTCTTTGATAGCTCTCATGCCTTAGGACCCTTGCATGCTCTACTTGCTTTGTTTGAATGATTTGGCATCATTCCTTACTTAATTTCAGTGCACTTATTGTCTTTACACTTGCACATTTGTCACTCTTTGAGCACTCTTGAGGGTTGTGCTCTTGGGCCTCTTGTATTGGCCAATGCATTGTGCATGCATGCTTTGTATTTTGTGCCTTCATTTCATCCCATTGGCCACTGATTTGGGTGTGGCTGAGGCCCATTCATTTTGGTTTAAGTCCATTTTGCATTGAGTATGCCATTGTAGTTCATAGCATTGTGCATGCCATGTAGTTTGTCGCATTGAGTATGCTATTTGATATTCGCATTGTGTATGCTAGTCGCATTTTGTCATATCGTTGCATATGTTGTCTTGCATTGAGCATGTGTGCTTTAGCATTGTGCATTGTGCATGCCATTAGCCTTGTTAGGTTGTCCATGCTGCATTTTATATTGGCATTGTGTAGGTCATCATGTCCCTTGCATATTCGCATGCTTAGGTTGCATTGCATGTTTGCATGCTAGAGTTGCATTTGTGTATGCCATGCCATATTATTTGTTGCATTGTGTTTGGGATAGGAGTTAGCCCAAACTCGGGAAACGAGGGACATTTCGTACTCAAAGTGACGAAACGTGCCTCGATTCCCGGTCGCCGACATTCTTGACTACCCATGATGGAGTTGTTGGCTTTAGGTGCTTACTGGTGCATTCATTTCCATATTGAGTTGTGCAATTTGGACCCTCAGCTATCATGCATCGAGATGTGTGATTGGTGGCCCGAGGGTCGAGACATACACTCCCTTGAGCCTATGCAATGATGGGGAGAGTGGTCGTGCACACATGTGTTGCAAATACTTTTCCGTGCCCCTCTCTTTCCCTTTATTGCAGAAAATCAGAAACCAGAGGCAAAAACTGGTCAGCCGACCAACTTTTCTGGCAGGCCGACCACCCCTTTTGGTTTCTCCCACAAAAGGTGGTCAGCAGGTGGTCTCCAAGGCCAATAGCTGGTCGGCAGCCTTCCCACAGATTCCCAGGGTGGAGTTTCAGCCTTCTGGAGCCTTGTGCAGTTTCTGAGATCAATTGCAAACAAAGGCAAGCCGGGGCATCGCGATGGATTTCCCGACAAGGCGACTCGAGCATGCATGCATCCTTTATCATTCAAAGCAGAGCTGAGGCAGCCCATTTTACATAGTTTGCATACTAGTTTAGTTAATTTGTTAATTAGCTAGTTGTTGTGTAATAATTAGTTAATTCGATTTTGTATTATCTATTCGGACCCTCCGCGAGAGGGCGAACTTTGTAATAAGTGTGCGTGTGTGTGATGCATGTCTTCCAACCCCACGTCTTTCTCCCTTTTATTTACCAGCTTATGATGGTTAGTTTTAGGGCATGTTTCAATTAGCATCTATATGTTCACATGTTTGCATTCATTCATCTGTATTGCATGCACCAGGCTCGACGCATCATGCTAACTGCATTGTATTTCAATTCCAAGTTGAATACATGTATCAATTGTTGCATCTCATATGCCATCTTAGAATAGTCGAGCCCATTGTAGTTACATTTTTACATGTGTTGCATTAGGCATTCTTAGCGTAGTTAGGATTCATACATGATTTCTAATTAGCTTCTTTCTTTGGCTCGGAGTACTCGGTAAGTGTTTACGCTTTAGCATCCTTGCATGTGTGTGAGTGACTGCCATGATAGCATGCTTACCATGAGGCTATGTGCTTATGTGATATAACTGCCTGAATGCCTGTGGGTGAAGGTTGGATTATTTAAATTGGAAGAATTCATCGATTGCGAGTTTTAAGCCCACTTGAGAGTGGCAAATCACCATGTTTTCTAAGCCCACTTGGGGATGGCAAAATCCGCATTTTAGCCTAGTTGCGAGTAGCAAACCGTTTTCAAAAACAAACATGAGATGTTTTGTTCCAGCTTAGGCAATCTAGTCTATACTTGTATGCTGTGCGCATCACATAGTAATTCTAGGCTAATAAACCGGAATAAAAGCACATGCGTTTTCAAAAACTCGATATCATGTTTAGTAGTGGCCGATCTTCGATCGGGCGAGCGGGGGTGCTCATGAAATGACCTTCCCCAATCGTACCAAAGTTCCCGAGCCGAGGCAACTTTGGTGACAACGGACACGTGGCCTTAGGCATGAGTCAGGGTTTCCTAAATTCCCCTAAAATAAAATATTTAGGTGGCGACTCTGTATCTGGAAAAGCAGTCCATGTTTGGCACTTCTTTCTAAAAATCAGTTTTTCAAAACGATTTGCCGGATTTGGACTCTTTGGTGATTTATCGATCTTGCATTGCACTTTGCGAGATTAGATTCAGAACCGTGACATTGAGTCCGAACTGTAGTGAGCCCAATGAACAAAACGAGATTTTTCCCGGGACGTTCGGGGACGTCTACAGGAGGTTGCAGAGATGATTATGCGAAGTTGATTAATTGATTATCATAAAGCAAGCATAATATATAAAACAAAATTATTGAAATAAATTAAACAGCCCCTAAATAGCATGAAACAGTGCTGAAATTAAGTTATAGAAGGTACACAATCATAAAGAGATTAAAGCTAGTAAACAAGTATAAAGAAGGATGGCTAACCCCTCCACTTTTACAACTTCAAATTACATAGTTTAGATGTTGAAAAACAGCCTAAAAACAGTCCCAAATCAGCCCCAAAACAGTGGCAAAAATTGGTGAAAACAAGTGGGAAACACAAGGATTTAGGCTAGGGGTAAGGTTCAAGCAAGGGGGACTAACCCTTCCACCTTTGGGTAGCTTTTAATCACAAGTTTTAGCCCTCAAAACAGTCCAAAAATAATATGAAAACACAAGAAAAAAAATGATGAACAAAGATTGAAATAAAAGCAAGAAAGCTTTACCTCTTGTAGAGGTATTCTTGTTGTAAATCAAACTTGATTCCAAAGCACCCTCAAGTTTGAGTTATGATTTTCAATCCTCAAATCAAGTTCCAAGTTCAAGCTCTTTTATGGTATGTATGGATGATATGAGAGCTTCAAGGCTTATGGAAGAACACAAAGATGAATTCAACTATTGTATAGTTCTCACATTTCTTTGATATTTCTCTTGGATATTTATATATTTGATCTTTGTTACTAATATCTCTCATTGATCATAGTAATCTCTAACCCCTCATACAGCAGTTTCAGCCCTGTATTTATAGGCCTCGAACTGCTGCTGCTGCTCAAAATATCAGCACATTTGGACAGTTGGCAGATTGATATACAATATGTCTGAAAAGTCAAGAGATCTGGCCAGACCTTGGTGTATCCGGCCGGATATCACTGAGGTATGGCCGGACTTCAGTGCATTTTCACTATTTCCTATTTTCAGGTTCAATACAGGTTGATACAAGGTGCAATACTGAAATTCCGGGGTAGAAATACAGTGGGTATGGCAGGTTGGAATTGTTTAGAGATCGAACTCGGATTCTTTTATTGAGAATTTAAACCACTGACTCAATGTAATCATCATCATCAAGCACTCGGAATCAAGTGCCTAAGTCGTACGAGCGATCAAAATTGGGGTGTCTACAGTTGCCCCTCTTTGACAGAGCTCGAAGTCATTTTACGATGTGTGTGAATGTTAAAGCCCGAAGACGGCCCATTTGACAAGATCGTAAGACTTTGGCAAAAACAAACAAATGCACACACAATTGGTTGAACCCAAGGATTGCCTACGTATCCCATTGCAATGAATCAAACCTTCGTAGTTCAGGGGCAATATACAAAATGATATGTAAAACATAACTTATGATGATGCAATGAAATGCAAAACATAACTTATGATCATGTAATGAAATGCAATCAAGACAATGATGTGACACTAAACGAAAGCATAAATCAGAGCAAAACAAATCTAATCGTGTTTCACGCGAGGAAAAGTGAAGTCCAATCGCTCCGTTAGCGAGAGGAGGAATAGTGAAGTCCAATCGCTCCGTTCGCAAGAGGAGGAATAGTAAAATCCAAACACGTCTTTTAGCGAGAGGAGGAATGGTGAAGTCCAAACGCGTCTTTTCGCGAGAGGAGGAATGTTGAAGTCCAAAGGCGTCTTTTCGCGAGAGGAGGAATGTTGAAGTCCAAACGCGTCTTTTCGCGGAGGAAGAATGGTGAAGTCCAAACGTGTCTTTTCGCGAGAGGAGGAATTTCGCGAGAGGAAGAAGGTATGGTAGACTGATTTCTTTGTTTTTGTTTGATATGATTGATATTTTGAATTTTGATTTTTTTTTTCTTTTTTGTTTTTTTATATACTCAAATCAATAAAAAAAAAAAAAAACACATTTTGAATAAAAGAAAGCAACCCTCTTCTTTTTGTTTTTTATATTTAATTTCCTCTTTATAGTTTATTTTATTTTTTATGTTTTTACATTATATATGTTTACTCAAAATGAAATAAAACTGTACAAGAAAAGGATTTGATTTCCCCCCTACTCTTCTTCTATTCTTTTTTTTTTTTTTTTTGTAAAACAACAATTAATAAAACGACACAAACAAAATGATTTCATGAAGATTTATATATATATATATATTCATTTACTCAAAATGAAATAAAACTGTACAACAAAAGGATTTGATTTTCCCCCCTCTAGTCATTTTTTTTCTTTTGTGTAAAACAACAATTAATAAAATGACACAAACAAAATGATTTGATGATGATGATTTTTTTTTATACAAAGATGTAAAATATAAACATATTATTATTATTATTATTATTATTATTATTATTATTATTATTATCAAAGTCCGGCCGGACATCCGGTCGGACTTCGCCGGCGGCAGGGCAGATTCGGGAAGGCCTCGGCTTTCCTTGTTTTAAAACAAAACAAACCCCTCATTTCCTTACACTTCCATATCCGAAAATCACCCCTCTCTCTCTAGCATCCCTCTCTCTCTCTCTAGATTTCTCTTTTCTTGCTTTTACCCAACAATCCACGCCATTTTTTCTTTGAAACCCTTGTTTTTCTCTACATTTTGAACCGAACAAAAATTGATTTAGCACAAGTATGGGTTTTCGCTTTGTTTTTCTCACTTTTACTCTCATTTTCATCTTTTTCCCCTTTGATTTTTTATCCTGTCTGTATTTCTCTCTCTTAGGGTTTGAGATTTTGGGATTTTTATCCATTTTCACTCATTTCCTCACTTTTTCTTCACTTTTCTCTATTTTCCCTTATGGCTAGTGACGAGGTTCCCCTTCCAGACCCGACCATAGATATTGGTGCCACCCTTGGTGCAGATATAGAGGTCGAGTATGCTCCCGATTTGCTTCCCCTCGCGGATAGGCCATTTGATGCGGCCATTTACCAGCCACACACTCACATTCTCCCGCCAAGTGGGATCTTACGATTTATGGGCTTCATCCCTGGGTTGGAGAAGGACACACTTCTACGTGAGCCCACGGAGCACTTATCCGCCAAGGCCTCTACGGCAAGCAATTTTCCTTCATTTTGTACATATGTTAAAACTTATGAGCAAAGCATTCGTCTCTGTTGTACATATATTGATGCATTCCCTATTTACAGGTCGTAGCCAGGAGGATTATCGGCTATGGGACCATATCCGGCCCTCGACGCTGGTATCAGCGGCTTCCCGCGGAGGTTCGCATAGTAGTAGATGCTGCTGGCTTTGGGCCCTTCTGCTCCGAGCTCATCCAGATGCGGGCTGAGTCAGTGTTATATAAAGCTTTAGCGGAGAGATGGTGGGACACCACAAACTCGTTCCACTTCTCTTCGACTGAGGAGAAGACGTTGATGCCATATGACTTCTCTATGCTGACTGGCTTGTGAGTCAGAGTCGGCGGCTCGATCCCATTTGATCCAGACATGGCGCAGTGGAGAGACGCACAGCTCCAGCTTCTTGGAGCGATCCCGGACATCAGCAGTCAGGAGATGGTGCGCTACAGCTGGTTTTATGATCACTTCATCGACCGTCAGCCAGCTACTGCAGATGGGGTTGCCTAGTATGCCCGTGACTTCTTCATCTATCTCCTTGGTACTACCCTGTTTGCGAATAGGAAAAATATCGTGGGGATATATCTTCTAGGGGCACTAATGCACCTACTGCTGGTGGCGGAGTACAATTGGGTTGGCGCTGGCCTGGCCACCTTATACTGCTACATGAGCTCCACGTCCCACCGCAAGGCGGATTTACTCGGTGGCTACTGTAGAGTTTGGGAGGTACGCATCTCTCCCCTTTACTTTTTTCTCAACTTTGCATTCTGTACTTTGCATTTCCTGCTCATCTTTTCTTTGCATTTCATATCTTCTCATCTACTTTATTCATGCTCATCTGTTTACAACTCTGGGTTTACATATATTTCACCACTCTAGCTTCAGTCCCAGTGAGGCCAATTGAGTTGTCAGTACCACGCCCTCGGTACTACAACTCACGGTTCAGATGCCGCCGTCTAGTAGACCAGACCTTCCTATACTTCCGCTACTTCTTTGGTACAATCACTGCAGAATAGGTAACACAACATCATTCTTTGCATTACATATCACTGTTCCCATATTGTACTAGCATCCTCATATTGTTGATATCTGCCACTGCACTGGTTTGCTCATTACAAACTGATTTTCTGACACTGCACTAATTTCTGACACCGAATGATATCTGACACTGCACTATCACTGCATTGATAACTAACATTGCACTAACATCTGACATTGTACGGATTTACAAGTTGATTGGCATCCCTAGGGGGGTATCTCCCGAGCGTCCAGAGCTACTTATACTGCTGCCTGGTATGCCTCTACCATGCGGATTCTGTTCGAGGGCCCATTTGGTTGGGCCTATTCTCTGGGGAAGAGGTTCATCTGCAAGACCTGAGGCATTGCCCACCCAGACGTTCTGCATCCTCCTCCTTCAGGCATGAGGACAGTTGATGAGATACAGGGCAAACTTACGATCGACCTCTTCATGGAGGGAGAGGATGGCGATAGATATCATATGGCCGGCGACTTTACTACCTTCTTGCACACTTGGGTGATGGCGCATCTCACCCCGGGTGTGGCCTGTGCTGTTCTGGAGGTCGCGGCTGCTGCGGCTGGTGCTGGTGATGCCCCTACCGTTGCTCCTATTCCTAGGTTTCCTGTGATTCCCACAGAGATCACATACATGCGCCCAAATGGGGTGCTTGAGCAGATTCCGATCAATGAGATCGAGGAGAGGGACCTCAGGATAGTTTTTGCTCCAAGCATCGAGCAGGTACACATTTCCTTATTGTTTCCACTCATTGTGCGTCATCTTGTTTTATTGCTTATGTTTCTAGCTACATTTCTCAAATTCCGCTCTTTCTTTTGCAGGTACCCCAGGCATTTGCAGATGATCTTGCTCTGACAGTCAACCGGCTACTCCTCATGGTGCAAAGGAGTCAGACCATTCTAGCTACTTACGGGCTTGAGGTAAGCTTTGCCCCTAGCTTACAATCATTTCATTCCAACTCTGTTTGTCATCTTATAACTATCTGCACTCTCCTTTCCTTTCTTCTTTTCAGCTTGGACCAGCACTGGTAGCACCTACAAGACCTCCTCTAGCTAGGAGACAAAGGCGGGTCCCAGTGAGGGGTAGAGGAAGGGCTGATCAAGGGAGAGGCCAAGTGAGGCAGCGCTCACCTTCTGAGGAGTCCTTTGAGGGCTCTCCGACCCCTGAAGAGGAGGGAGAGGAGTTTGACATACAGTTTGGGAGTGCTAGCGATGACAGTGATGCACTTCTTGTGCAGTCGAGGAGGAGGAGAGCTAGGACAGACTATTGACGACGATGATGACTTTCTCTCTTTTATTTTTCTTTTGTTTGTTTTTGTTTTTGTTTTTATTTCTTTGCTTTGTAGTTTTAAACACTATCTTTAGGAAGACTCTTTATTTTTGAAAACCTTTCTTTTGTTTTATGTTTTATTTTGTAAACCAATGATCGGTGTTCGACCCTCTAGTTTATAAAAACAATTTTTTTTTTTTGGTAGATGATCTCTTCTTACGAATTTCTCTTTTATTGTGTTTGCATATGATGAATGGACAACAATTGCATGATAATCTTCTAGATACTTGTGCTTGATTCATGGATCGGATAACAACTTACAACTGGACAAAATGTACAATACAACTCGATAACAAGAAAACATAATGGAAACAATTCAAAACCATTACAACAGACTTGGTCTAAGCAAAACAAGACTCAAGATACATCCACACCACAAGAGGACAAAGAGCACTCTTTTCTGCCTGTGCACTGACTAGCCCACCACTGAGGTACGGCCGGACCTCAGTGGGCACGGCCAGACGCCACTGAGGTACGGCCGGACCTTGATGAGAGGTTTGGTGGGTGCCTAGCTATCACTCACTACTCCATCCAAAATTCTATAAATGGTGCTCCCATACTGTTGTTTTTGGCAGAAGAGCAAATCTTTTACATTTTGCTCTCAAAATGGAGATGTTGCCCATCCATAGGCTCCAAAACTGGATAACCACTTTGGATGGCTCGGAAAAGGTGAACTTTTGTGATTTTGGCCTAAACGCTCTTTTTCCATTGGGCTGTACTTCACTTTGTTTTCTATTTCTCCATGCCGCTGCTCGGTGTTGGAATCCAATCACGCATGTATTCCGCTTCGGTTCACAAGAGATGTGTCCGAAACTGGAAGAATTTCAAGCATTAATGGAATCTCAGCGTGATAGAGAAATCATGCCTCAACCCCGTTTTGGCCATGCTCAAGCTTTAGGATGGATTTGTGGACTTACTTTGCACGAGGCTCGATCCTTGGCTCACAATGGGGAATTAGACATTCTGGTTTTGATTAGTCGGTTTTCCACTACCGGTGATAAAGAGAACCTTCTTTGGCGGGGTTATTGTCAACATGCCCTCTGCTTATGCTTACTTGCACACTTCCTTCTTGCCCCTAGTCACGGTGGAGCTAGCATTAAATTGATTGAAGTAGCCCAATGCCTTAAAGAGGGTAAGAGTTGTATGGCTTTAGTGTTGGCTGAGACTTTGACAGGTTTAGTTGCTTTTCATCGACGAGAGACTACTCGATTTGCGGGGAGTCCATTACTTCTCTAGGTATTATTTTCTGCCTTTCTTATTTATGACCCTCACATCACTTGGCACTCAATCTCTGTTTTTCTCTCAAAATCTTTTTCTTACTTTTCCCTCAACGCACATCTCTCTATTATTTTATTCTCTCTTATTTTCCTTCCCTCCCCAGGTATGGTTAATGGATAAGCTGAAGGTAATGGACCCCTGCCCCGAGTACTCAGCCAGAACTTATTCTCTTCGCTCACAGCTAGTGGAGTTCTCCTCTGAGGGAATATGGTGTGACTGGATGCGCAGCCGGTCTGCAATTGACATTGCTTGGCGTGGCCCCTGGCTTAACTTGGCTAAGATGAGTTACAGTATGTCTCGACAACCAAGTATACAGTTGATTGGCCTTACACACTGTGTGTTCTATTTTCCATTCAGATTCAGACGCCAGTTTGGACATGATTAGACTTGTTCGGATAAAGGGATAAAGTACCCAGCTTCATTTCCCATTCATAGTTCGTACTTGCCTCGATACCTCACTGCTTGGAACTTCTGACTCCTGCCCTGAATTTCAGTTCCATCTTTCCTAGTGAGTACTTGTCTTGGCTCGAGGAGGAGGAACAGATTAGGCTGACTTCGATTACAGAGACTCCTATGGATATGAGAAAGAGACAGAGAATTGACACTTGACTCATCTATGCCCCTAGTTTATTGCCTTGTCTTTTCTTTTCAAGTTTTTTTTTATGTAAAAGCAACTTTCTTTTGGAGAATGTACCTGTGTTAAAAATCAATAAAATTAAAGTAAGCACTGAAAAGTTTCCTTTTGTGTTATAAAAAGTAAAATTGTGAGCAACTTTTCAAACCCATTTTCGGAAATGGTCACCACCAGATACAAACGGAATCAATCCTAAACTATACAACCCCAAATCGGAAAATCATAACTGCCCCTCAAATTGCATTGATCATTACTGCTTCATCTTGTGACTAACCTTTCTACCCAAATGGAAGCAACACAACCAAGCCGACAAACGATGGAGAATGATGGATTGATGAAACCAGATGAACAGGACAGTTAAGTTGAAAATGGTTATGGCCGAACTTCGGGATGAAGTTGCCTACGTATCCCAAAGATGAGAATCAGGCCTTACATAGTTTGGTAAGGGTTCACTTGAGTATTTATTCTCTCATTTTGCGCTCTAATTTTTGCCAAGGTTGCCCTTTCAGGTTTTCGGCCTTGTGAGCTCAAATTTTCTTTATTTCTAATTTTTCATGCTCTAACTTTTGCCTAGATCGCCCTTTCGGGTTTTCGGCCTAGCAAGCCTCTCAGGGATAATGTTTCTTCAACTTGTCCATGTTGATCGGTTGTGAAAACTCCAGGCCATCCAAATCCATAAGAATAATTGCTCCTCCGGACCAAATTGACTTGATGATCTAAGGGCCTGTCTAATTGGGTTTGAACTTGCCCCTAGGATCGTGGATAGGGGCTCGGTTGTCTTTGAGCACCATGTCTCCTTCCTTGAGATTTCTAGACTTGACTTTCTTGTTAAAAGCCCTAGCAATTCTACGCTAGTAGCCTTGGATGTGATACAATGCCTTTAACCTCCTTTCGTCGAACAACATCAATTCTTCAAATCTGCTCAGTTGCCAATCTGCCTCCGCTACCTGACATTCGACCATAATTCTCAGTGACAGTACTTCAATCTCGATTAGTAGAACAACTTCCATCCCATAGACTAGAGAATAGGGGGTTGCCCCTGTAGATGTTCGGATTGACGTCCTATAGCCCCAGAGTGCAAATGGTAATTTCTCTAGCCAGTCTCTGTAGGTTTCCATTATCTTCTGCAGGATTCTGTTGATATTTTTGTTTGCAGCCTCAACGGCTCCATTGGTCTGCAGTCTATATGTTGATAACTTACGAAAAGCCACGTTATATTTCTCAAGCAGGTCTATCACCTCTTTCTTGAAATGTGAGCCATTATCTGAGATTATCTCGTTGGGCACCCCATACCTACAGATGATGTTGTTTTTGATGAACTTGGCTACATGCGATGCTTTTAGCACGGAATAGGACTGGGCCTCCACCCACTTTGTGAAGTAGTCGATTGCTACTAAAGTGAACTCGTGCCCGTTTGACCCCTTTGGCGTGACTACGCCGATAACGTCGATTCCCCAAACCGAGAAAGGCCATGGCGAAGTCATATTGTAGAGCTTTGATGATGGAATGTTCATGCGATTGGCATGGATCTGACATTTGTGGCATTGCCGTATGAAGCCAATACAGTCCTCTTCCATGGTTGACCAATAGTAGCCTTGTCTAAGGATTTTCTGAGCTAGCATTACATTGTTCATGTGAGCTCCGCACTCTCCTCCGTGAATAGCTTCCGTAAGGCACCTTGATTCTTCTTCCTCAACACACAGCTTATACATTCCCAGATGCCCTTTTTTGTACAACTTGTTTCCACAGATGATAAATTGGATAGCTAGCCGCCGTTTTCCCCTTTTGTCCTTGGCATTTGCCCCTGGTGGATACGCCTCTTTTTCCAGGAAATTCCAAATGTCGTAATACCAGGGGTTCGTATCTTGAACGTAATTTATCGCAGCAATGGTCTCATAAGCCGACATATACTTCTGTTCAATAATAATCGGACGCATCTTTACTCCAAGTGAGATTTCTACCATGAAAGATAGAGTTGCCAAAGCATCAGCAAACCGATTATTCTCTCTTGGCAGATGTGTGACGTTAATTTCTCAAACCTCGGAATTAGCACATCCAGGGCCTGATGATAAACCTTCATTTTCTCTTCCTTAACCCGCCAATCTCTGTTGGCTTGAGAGACAACCAAATTCAAATTCCCAATGATGTCCAATCTTATTGCCCTTAGTTTTAGGGCAGCTTCCAAGCCAGCGATACACGCCTCATATTCTGCTTCATTGTTGGACACTTTAAATCAGAGTTTGAAGGCTAGAGGTATATGTGAATCATCAGGTGCTATGAGCAATACACCTATCCTATAACCATATTGATTTGATGCTCTATCGAAGTACATCGTCCATGTTTCCTCTTCTATCTGTAGGATGTCTTCATCTGGGAATAAATACTCCACTGCTTCATCATCTTCTTCTACCGGGTGTTCTGCCAAGAATTCCACTACGTCCCTCCCTTTGACTGAGATACGCGTGACATACTTGAGGTCAAATTCGGAGAGAAGAAGTAACCAACGAGCCAACTTACCCGTAAGTGCTGGCTTCTCAAAGAGATATTTGATAGGATCTAATCTCAAAACCAAAATTACGAAATGTGCTAACAGGTAGTGTCTCAACTTCCTCGTTGCCCAAACCAAAGCTAAGGAAGCTTTCTCGAGAGGAGTGTAGCGAGTTTCATAATTCAGCATCTTCTTGCTTAGATAGTAGATGGCCTTCTCTACCTTAGCTTCTGATTCTTGCGCTAGCATGCACTCTATGGCCAAATCTGTCATTAACAAATACAAGATCAGTGGTTTCCCTGGTTCTGGTGGCGACAATACTGGTGGATTCTAAAGGTACTGCTTGACCTGTTCAAAGGCAAACTGACATCAATCATCCCATTGGAACTTCTTTCCTTTCTTCAACAGACCAAACAGTGGTTCACAAATCAAGGTTAATTTTGAGATGAACTGTCTTATGAATTGCACCTTGCCCAGGAAGCCGTGCACCTCCTTTTCAGTCCTCAGTGGTGGCATTTCTACGATGGCCTTGATTTTGGAGGGATCCACTTCAATTCCCCTTTGTGTGATTAGAAATCCCAACAATTTTCCTGCAGTCACGCCAAAGGTGCATTTCTGCAGGTTCAACCTTAATCTGTACTCCCTGATTCACTCAAAGAATTTTTCCAACACGGTGTAGCGGCCTTCTCGCTCTTTGGACTTGACAATCATATCATCAACATACACCTCAACCTCCTTGTGGATCATGTCGTACAAGACGGTGGTTGCAGCTCTCTGATATGTAGCCCTGGTGCTTTTCAATCCAAAAGGCATAACTCTGTAGGTACCCCATGGCGTGGTGAAAGTAGTTTTCTCTCTATCCTCTGGTGCCATCAAAATCTGATTATACACAGAAAACTCATCCATGAATGAAAGCAAAGCATGGCCAACTGTAAGGTCTACTAGTTCATCGATATGGGGTAATGGAAAATCATCTTTCGAGCTAGCTCTATTCAGATCCCGGAAGTCGAAGCAGACTCTGATTCTGTTGTCCTTCTTTGAAACCGAAACGATATTAGCCAACCAAGTCAGGTACTCAGATACCATTAAGAAACCCGCATCAATCTGTTTGGTGACCTCCTCTTTAATCTTCAATGCCTAATTTGGGCAAACTCTACACAGTTTCTGTTTGACGGGTCGGGCTTCAGGGTTAAGGGGGATCCGGTGTTGTACAATCTCAAGATCGATTCCAGGCATGTCTTCATAGAACCACGCAAAAACGTCTTTGAATTTTTTTAATAGAACGATTAAACGCTCGTGTTCCTCTGAAGACAACGTGGATCCGATCTGGATCAAACGGGGATCCTCCTCAGTACCTACGTTAATTGCGCTGATTTCATCTGTGCAGGGTTTAACACGCCTTTCCTCCTCTTGGTCAACCAAAATTTTCAAAGCTCGAGGAATTTCTTCCCCTTCGTTTAAGTCAAAATTTTGAAAATCAAGATTAGTACAACAAACTAAAGGCACAGAAAAGTAAGCAAAGTCTACGACATTCCCATTAGTAAAGTCTGGGTCCTCGGTTATAGTTGACTCAAAAGAAAAGCTAAAAGACGACTTCGATAGGACTTTGGTATCCGGGTTACCACCTTCGGAAGTACCAGACTTAGAAGAACTCGAATCTGACTTGGACTTAGTGGAATCAGATTCGGACTCGTCATCCGATTCAGAACTGCTGATGATGATCCCCTTTTCAAATTTCCAGACTAGGTGTGGAGCCTCAGATGCATCCACAATAAGATTAGAGAAATCCGCAGTTGGTTTATCCTTGATCATTGAGATAGTAAAACTATCCCCCAGATTGTCAAACTCAGTTCCAACAGTAGAATTCATTAGTAGGTCAGTCAGTGTTCTTCCCAACAGCTCTTCTTCTTCAACATCCACATTTGCAGCCATGCCTTGATCTGTATTAATGTTCACGTCCATCTGCTTATCTTCCTCTTCTAGTAACTGGTGCCTGAAGAAGATCTCGACCCCGGGATACATTGTCTTTGTCTCCTGGTCAAACCAAGGCTCTAGAAATCCACAAAAGGGAAAATCCTCCCCTTGGCAGACAAAGCATCCGTTCAAGGTTCCCCGTATTGGCTTATGGACTAACTCGTACTGTTTCCCAGCCTTTTTTGCTTTAATTCTTTCTCTCAACTTAGCTCCTTTCCTTTGCCAATCTTTCACAGTAGGTTTGTATCCCAGCCCAAAAGCATGGGGATTATGAATTATCTCCTTGGCAGCAGGACCTCCTTGCCTACCACTCCTGCCAATCCTGATCTAGGCATATGTCCCTGCTTGTTCATCATATAGATGGACTGAGCACTCACATAAGTTCCATCACCTTCTGCCATGATGGTTTCAACCTCTCGGGCCTCTGTCAGCGAGAAGCCAGAAAGGAATACATCTTCTTCCCCATGCATGATTTCCAACACTGGTGTGGTAGTCCCCTGGGGAAGATGCATTGCAGAATTACCGTACACAGTAACAATTCCACCTTTCAAGGGGTACTTCACCAACTGATGAACTGTTGCTAACACAGCCTTTATCTGATGTAACCAAGGCCTTCCCAGTAGTAGATTGAATGTTGCCGATACGTCCATTATATGGAATTCGACCTCATGTTCGGACGTGTCGATCAGGATATGGCTTTTGAACGTTCCCATAACATCGCTCGTGTTGTCATAAGCTCGAACGGATTGGGTTGTGGACGTGAAGTCAACAGGCCTTAAACCTATGGCATAAGCAATCTGTACTAGGCAGTTGTGATAGAGTCCACTAACACGATCGGAATCCACTTTTTTTGGCTCTCTAGAGTCACATACAAGGGTTAGTTGTGATTGGCACCCTCAGGTGGTAGTTCTTTATTTGTGAAAGATATCACTGGCGTAACATCTCCGGATGTGACTAACGACACTAGTTGATCAGTGGTAGTGTCAATAAGTAGTTTGATCCGATTCATTGCCTCTAGCAGTGCTTGCTTATGCTCCCGGGAAGCCATGATCAGTCCCCAGATTGATACATCTACCTGAATCTTCTTGAGTTGCTTCAAGACCAGGTTCTCTTCACAATCCTTCTATTTTGTATTCACAACCTTTTTGTTGGAGGATTCTGGTTGATATAAAGTCGCAGGTTTGAAGTACCGACCACTCCGGGCCATGTGATTGATCTCGCCCGCGTACCACATATCGTCGGGGGTATAAGATTTCCACCATTCATCCGTGTATGCGTAAATCAAATCATTATATTGCCACCACTTCCCTGCAGTCATGGCCAAGTGTTTATCAGGCTTTACCTAGAGCATGTTCACATCATGCCTTTCACCAACAGCATGCCATTCCTTTTCCACTATGGTTTTGGTTTCTGCATTCTAGAATGGCATTGTTTTGTTGTCACTTCCTCGCTCTGAGGCTATCTTCCTTTGGATTGCTTCTATTCTTTCCTGCTGGAATTGTTCCAGCACTTGTTCTGTGCTAATCAAGGATGTAGCCTCGGCCTTTTCCTTCTTGACCCCTCTTGTCTGTTCTGCCCCATCTAGCTCTTCGTCACTCAGCCAACCGTTGTTAATTTCTGGCTGACTTGAACCCCACCAGCCTATTTGGACACTGCTTGTATCCTCTTCATCAAAGAAGTAGAGATTGGCTAGGTCTTCTTCCATCTGGGCTAGGTCTTCCTCCCATTCGGCCAAGTTATTTTCGTTTTGTTCAGGCTAATCGTTCTAGTGTTGCCCTAATTGGCCTTCCCCGATAGCATTGACACTGAGAACATCTGGTAATATGACCATTGGTTTTGGCTGATCAATGGCCACAATGTAAAAGCTGGGATCATACTCATTTGCAAGTGAGGCCCCCTTTTCTATGACACAGGTATTAGATAGCCCAGTCTTTGGTGCATTCTCTCCTTTCACTGTTTCTGCCATCACATTCTTGGGTTGGATTTGTGGGGTTAACTCTATCATGCACATGTTCGTGCCTTCTGGAATAACCACCTCCGATTTTGGTAGGTGGGACGAGGTAATATATGTGTTGGGGTTAAAGGTAGGTGGTAGTGTTTGGATATGGTTAATATTTCTAGGAGGAGGAACTTGGTTGTGTACGGGAAATGGGTTGGTTGTCACATTTGGTTTAGGAAGGGCGATGACTTTGTTGTCAATGAGATTCTGGATCTCATGACGTAGACGAAGGCATGAGTCTATAGGATGGCTGTGTTGTTGGTAGAAGGAACAATATTGAGTTGGGTCGTGTCTAGCTGGCAGTGGGTTGGGGAGAGGTCGTGGATCGAGAGGCTTGAGATGCTCCCTTTCCAATAACATCTTGAGCGCGCGGGTCAGACTCATATGGAGAGGGGTAAAAGTTCTTTGGTACCAAGGTTGACCATTTTGTACGGTTTGTGAGTTTGTAGCAGCAGCAAAGGGATTGGTCATGTTGGCCGACGATGTAGCCAGGGTACTAACATCTGCAGACCACAAAATAGTGCTAGTACCAACATTGGTACTCCGAGTGAATGGCCTTTTTGTAGGTTCACTAGTTCTGTGGAGGATGCCTTTTTTGAAGGCATTTTCAATTTGGACCCCTAACTCGTGTAGTGAAGCAAAGGTAGACAACGGAGCCACTATCATCCTTTGTAGCATATCAAATTCGAGATTCTGGACCACTAACCTAACTTGTTCCATTTCAGAAGGTCTATTTGTCATCCGGGCTGCCTTTGCTCTCCATCTGGCGACAAAGTTAATAAAAGATTCTTTGGGGGTCTGGGTAGTTGCCTCTAACTCACTGATGGTTACCTCGATCTGAGTGTTATATGAATACTGGTTAACAAACCTTTCAGATAGTTCTTCCCAGTTCTGCTTCATAGAATCCTCTAGTTTCGTATACCAGATAGTCGCTACATCAGACAGACGTCTCCCAAACAAAGACAGTTTTTAAGTACGAGAAAGACCCATTGGCTTCAGAACATCTGAAAACAGGCGGACATGTACAATTGGATCCCCACTTCCATTCGAATCTGTCGATGTGGGGCATTTTAAACTTCTCTGGTAGTCTTACTGAAGCCTCAGTGTACCCATCTTCAATGTTCGGAATGGAATTGAAGCCTTGGGATTTTTTTAGTGCTTTCTCTAGCCTGGCAATTTTTATCATGGCTAGATCATCATTAATGTCAAGGGGAAGGAGTTCCCCTTGGGGTTGTACCAAGGGCCTATAATTTGGAGCCTGTGGAAACATCTCTTGGGGATCTAGGACCTGGGGATTTTCCACTGGTGGAGGAAGATTAGGATTTGGCTAAGTAGTAGGGATTGGATGCACTGTAGATACAGATGCCCCAGATGCGCATCGTAGATCAGCAATGACTTCATCCTGTGCGGCTATCTGTTGATTTACGGTATCCATGGTTCTCTGAACAGCTGCCATCATAGCAGCGAGTTCTTATACGTTCTATGCCATCCTTGTTCTAGGTGGGTGAGATGGTGGTGAATTATACGCACGAACAGGTGTTGGCGGAGTGCTTTGTACCGATATTGATGCATGTTTGTTCCTTCTTCGTCGAGTAACTGGCGAAAGGGAAACTAACACTGGCTGACCGTTAACAAGATCTTGAGTTTTACACAGTCTGCAGAAACGAGTCCATACAACTTGAGGGATATCGGGTCTTTCTGAAGCTATGATGAAAAACTACTTAACAAAAGCAAGAAGGGCGAAAAAAAACAAAATAAAAAATCGGACAGCACTTCGGCCCCAATTTTCAAAAATCATAACATGCAGCTGAACTGTGATCCCGACTGAACTTTGTTCTCAAACTGACTACTCATTTGAACCACTGATATGAACCACCCTATACAATTTCACTGTGAAAGCACATACCATGCAAGAGAGCCAAAACACCCCTATGAGGGGGGTAGGGTTACCCTGTCCTAGATTTTGACATGATCTAGGTTGCACTATTTCAAGCAAATGGTTTCATAACATCCTGTATGGGTGGCATCCTATCCTAAATTGGAATAGTCACTAGAGCGTGCTATATGCATTAGGTGAAATAGTCATAGAGGGTACCTCGACAAGACTACCTAATATACCTCTCACATCTAACACCGAAAAGTGAAAGGAGGATCAAACGGTACAGCGGTAATCTCGATCTAAGGGTTGTGTTCCCAAACTGGCAGAGCCCATGACTGGTCAGCCTTTTGGCAAGCTTAGTAGGCAATCCTCCAGCAAACCGTCCAGGAATATCATATGACAAACACAGGGACTTAAGTGCACCGATGCAAATGCAATGCAAAGAACATATAAATGTAGATAAAAATTCACATCATCATTTTCAAGTCAAGTTCTCTAAATCCCCAGCAGAGTCGCCAGAAACTGTAGCTTAGCTTTTCGCGCCCCCTTTTGGAAGTTGGAACGTTTGATTTCATGTTTGTTTTGGAAAAGTGTCTTGGATATGTACCACTTGAAAAGTGATCTCATATATACATTTAATCAAAGTATCCCAACGTCAGTGAATAGCCTTCATCCACAAGCATTCAAGTAGTTTAACAATTAAGCATTTAGCCTCATGGTAGTTTGTTTGATATGACAACAATCACACTTATGCAATATGCTAAAGCATAAATACTTACCTCGTACTCCAAGCCAAAAGAGGAACTAGTTAGAAAAATGCATGGTCCTAACTATGTAATACAGCTAATGCAATACATACAATATGCAATTATTAAGTTCGGCGACTAGCATGGTATGCGAGTCAATTCAAGGCATGTGATACCGCATGTAATCAAATAAAGAGTGTGTATTTGACATTTGAATAATATGATGAGCCAAACTTTTATGCATGCAAAACGAATGGATGCAAGTCATGGAAATGCTAATTTGAAAATATGATGTCCCTATGCTAACCATCATAAGCAAATAAATAAAAGGAAGAAAGAATGAAGGTTGGAAAACATACAACTTATTACATATTTGTCCTCGCGAAGGAGGGTCTGAATGTCCAAGGGTCCGAATAAATAATTATTACAAATCCAAATGAATAATAATAACTAAAAAGGGGGCTGTCTAATTTATTACAACAAATAATATGCAATGATTGCTTGATGCTCCTCAAGAATTACTCTGTCTGCCTTGTTGGGATTTGTTCTGTTTCACCCCTAGTTACTGCTTTCCACCAAAAGTGTATTGTTTTGCAATTTATTGGAACCTCGCCAACCCAAAACGCGACTCAGTTGAGCCCCAAATAAATCCAATACCTTGTTTTCTTGTGGAAATCGATTTTTTGTACTTGACGTGAAACAGTGCAGATAGGGCATTCCTAGCTATGTTTGTCTCTTCTATCCTTCTCTATCATAGGAAATACTCAAAAGAGGAACGAACTCGGTTCCCAAACCATCTATGGTTGCAAGATGATTTTGGACACAATAGGACAAAGAATAGTAAATGCAATGCATAACAACTACCCTTCCCTCTTGTCATGAAGCGAATTCAAGAAGGGAGGTAGAGAAGCTTCAAGGTTTATCAAAATATCATGAATTGATGTAAGACAAGCCTTGACACAATAGACTCCAGCATAACGTCTGGCTATAAAGACACTTCAAGATTCATCAAAACATCATGAATTGATGTAAGACAAGCCTTGACACAATAGACTCCGGCATAACGTCTGGCCGTAAAGACGCTTCAAGATTCATCAAAACATCATGAATTGATGTAAGACAAGCCTTGACACAATAAATTTGGTATAACGTCTAACCGAATTCAATCAATCATATTGGTTCTTTATGTCGGTTGATTCATTTTAAACTCAATTTTATTAGCCTCTTTTATATTACATTTCCTTTTCTTTAATCCATTAAGTCCACAGTGATATTTACATCCACTAAGTCCGAAACACATTAAAGGGAAACAAGTGTCGACTTAACTCGAGGAAATAAACGTTATTTTCTTCGGGGGAAATTACAAAGGAAGAGTCAAACTTATTTACAAGTTAGGGATTTCAAGTCAAACCCAAGATGTGCAACAAGAACTAGTCAAACTCAGAAGAGTGATAATGACTTAGAAAAACCCAAAGTGAGCGATAATGACTTGAAATCCAAAGTTGATAATAAGTGATAATAACACTTTCCTTGGTGATTTCCAAGGGGCAATTAATCCCTTAAAAGTAGACACACTAGTGATTAAAGAGAACTAAAAAATAAATGATTGTACTTTAGTATAAGAAAGTTTTATGCCTTTGGTAATGAACCTCCGAAGAGATTAAACCATTAAGCATGGAAAAAAGTTCTTTCTTATACTTGAATAACAACCTTAATTTTTCACAACTTTTTAATCAAAATAATCAAAGAATGGAGGGAGGTTGCAGAGATGATTATGCGAAGTTGATTAATTGATTAACATAAAGCAAACATAATATATAAAACAAAATTATTGAAATAAATTAAATAGCCCCTAAATAGCATGAAACAGTGCTGGAATTAAGTTATAGAAGGTACATAATCATAAAGAGATTAAAGCTAGTAAACAAGTATAAGGAAGGGTGACTAATCCCTCCACTTTTACAACTTCAAATTACATAGTTTAGATGTTGAAAAACAGCCTCAAAATTGTCCCAAATTAGCCCCAAAACAGTGGCAAAAATTGGCGACAACAAGTGGAAAATACAAAGATTTAAGCTAGGAGTAAGGTTCAAGCAAGGGGGACTAACCCTTCCACCTTTGGGTAGCTTTTAATCGTAAGTTTCAGCCCTCAAAACAGTCCGAAAATAATATGAAAACACAAGAAAAAAAATAATGAACAAAGATTGAAATAAAAGCAAGAAAACTTTACCTCTTGTAGAGAAGGTATTCTTGTTGTAAATCAAACTCGATTGCAAAGCACCCTCAAGTTTGAGTTATGATTTTCAATCCTCAAATAAAGTTCCAAGTTCAAGCTTTTGTATGGTCTATATGGATGATATGAGAGCTTCAAGGCTTATGGAAGAACACAAAGATAAATTCAACTATTGTATAGTTCTCATCTTTCTTTGTTATTTCTCTTGGATATTTCTATATTTGATCTTTGTAACTAATATCTCTCATTGATCATAGTAATCTCAAACCCCTCATACAGTAGTTTCAGCCCTGTATTTATAGGCCTCGAACTGCTACTGCTCAAAATATCAGCACATTTGGGCCGCTGGCAGCTTGATATACAATCTGTCTAAAAAGTCAAGAGATTCGGCTGGACCTTGGTGTATCCGGCCGGATATCACTGAGGTACGGCCGGACTTCAGTGCATTTTCACTATTTTCTATTTCAAGTTCAATACAGGTTGATACAAGGTGCAATACTGAAATTCCGGGGTAGAAATACAGTGGGTATGGCTAGTTGGAATTGTTTAGGGCTCGAACTCGGATTCTTTTATTGAGAATTTAAACCACTGACTCAATGTAATCGTCATCATCGAGTGCTCAAAATCAAACACCTAAGTCTTACAAGGGGTCAAAATTGGGGTGTCTACACTTGCAGATCTTGAAGAAGATCCAGACAACCTACAGTTCTTCGATGAGCATGATCAAGGAGATGTACAAATCAGGTGGTTCAACCTGGATGGATCGATTGATAATACCAGATGGCTGAGTGATGAGCCAGTCAAGGAAGAAGAAACTGGGATGAAACCAGAGGAAAATGAAATAGAGGTAGCTGCAGTGGCCGGGAAGGCTGTGAGAAAGGAAAATTTCCAAAAGGCATATGTATAGGGAATCCAACCTAGGAAATGGGTGTTGTGAAAGCCATGAATACTGAATAGGAAGTTGCACTGAGGCAGTTCGAGAAAGAAAGAATTGAAGACAGTCAAAAAACTATAACTACGTGCCGCCTTAAGGAGGTCACTTGTACTGTGAAAATGATTCAAGAAGAGCCAGACAACTGTTTGTCGGCAGCCGAAGGCGAGTAGTGGGACGACAATGATTTGCATCTGGCCCATACCAACGATGATTGGGGAGACTGTATCCCAGATACGACATGGTATGCTAAGGAGATAGACCATCTTACCCGAAGTAGACGGTACTTTAAGCCACCACACCTGGATCAAGTAAAGCCATCACGAAAGGACCGGGAAGTCGAGAAATAGAAAGAGAAGCAACTAGAAGATAAGATAGTTCTGAGGCAGCTCAAGAAGATTCAAGCTGATATTTTTATCTGGGGGCTCCTCATGGTTTCGCGGGTGCACCGACAGGCAGTATTGTCGGCAATGGACAAGGCTAAATTGTCCATCGATGCTACACCCATGCAATTTGTGGGTCTAGTCTTTCCAAGTGGAGCCAAGCCAATACTCATTTTCTCAGACAAAGAGCTATCGCTAGAAGGATCAGCTCATAACAAACCATTATACATCTCTGTGGAGTACAGAGAGAAGTGGATGCCAGTGGTGTTGGTAGATACTGGTTCTTTCATTAATGTTTATGACAATACAAGAAGAAAAGTCATGGGGACAATAAAAGTACGAGTCCAGGTGGGCCCATCTGAGCAAGATATCGAGTTCCACGTACTGGATGTGCCAGTAACCTTTAACCTACTTTTAGGGAGGCCTTGGTTACATCACATAAAGGCTGTCTCCTCCACCCTCCATCAGATGTTGAAGTATCCTCATGAGGGAGGGGTAGCAATAGTTTTTGAGAACTTATCTACCCATCTGCCTCCAAAAATGACTACGCCAGTGCTAGAGATCAATCATGGCAATGAGGATGTATTCTTCTTGGGATTCACTCTGGCGGAAGACTGAGTAGTGTAGACCATTCTGGCCACAGACGAAGGCATATACGTCAATGCCCAGTCCATCTACTTCATGAACAAACTACGACACACTCCGGGAATGGAGCTCGAAAGGAGCGCATGAACAAACTACGACACACTCCGGGAATGGAGCTCGAAAGGAGCGGACAGAAAGGTGTTACAGGATTGGTAGAGGTGCCACATAACCCGCATGCCTTTGGACTAGGCTATGTGCCCACCAAAGAGGACTAGATCAGAAAGAAGGAGGAAATGAAGGGCAAAGCCAAGGCCAAGAGAGATGAGAAGCATTATGAACTCGTCCACTGGCTAATTCGGGGGACGTTGAATGGCCGTTTTGTTTGAGAGTGAGAGGATTTCCCTTTTGCGGCTTTCCTAAGCCTTGGGTAAATTCCTTGAAAAAATGTGTCCCCAGATTCAAGATCTTTTTTGATCTATAGCTGCAAGGCAATGATGAGGAAAGAGCTGAACCAAGCATCAAAGCTAGCCAGAGCACGGAAGATGACTCAGACAATAGCGAGGCTGAAGTAGAGGCAGCACTGGCCAATCTTCTAATAGATCCCGCAACCGACCTAGAGAGCTTACGGTGATAACTTTACTGTCTCCATGATCGAGGAAGAACCAGGTGTGAACCTAACCAGTGGTATTTTGGATGCATTGACGGCTCTTACTTGGCAGCTGGAGAAAGGCTATCTTTCTAGTTTCGAATCGACTGATGAGCCAGAATCTGATTCCACTGAGTCTGCGGAGTTAGAATCAGATTCAAGTTAGTCTGGGGAGTCTGAGTCTGGCATTCCGGGGGTGGTAACTCGGATGCCAAGGTCCTGTCAAGGTCCTCTTTTTCTTTTTCTTTGAGTCTGTTATAACCAAAGAGCCAAAACTTATGAATGAAAATGTTGCAGATTCTATGTACTTTTCTGTGTCAATGGTTTATTGCATTGACCAAGATTTTCATAATTTTAATGAAAATGAAGAGGAAAAAATTCCTTTGGCTTTGAAAAACTTGATTAATCAAGAGGATGAGAGGGGTGCTAAGCCCTGTATTGATGAAATCATTGCCATTAATGTGGGTACTAAGAATGATCCACACTTGGTCCAGATCAGGTCCACATTGTTTTTGGAGGAACGCGAGCGTTTAATCGCTTTGATAAAAGATTTCAAAGATGTTTTTGCGTGGCCCTACGAAAACATGCCTGGAATCGACCCTGAGATTGTACAGTACCGGATCCCTCTTGACCTTGAGGCCTGACCAGTTAAATAGAAACTACGCAGAATTCGTCCGAATTGGGCATTAAAAATCAAGGAAGAGGTCACCAAGCAGATTGGTATAGGATTCTTGTTAGTGTCCGAGTATTTGACCTGGTTGGCAAACATTGTTCTAGTGCCAAAGAAGAATGGCAGAATCCAGGTTTATGTCGACTTTTGGGACTTGAAAGATCCAGTCTGAAAGATGACTTTCCTCTGCCGCATATTGATGAGTTAGTAGACTTCACCGCGGGCCATGCATTGCTATCATTCATGGATGGGTTCTCCGAGTATAACCAGATTCTGATGGCACTGGAAGACAGGGAGAAAACTACATTCACCACACCGTGGAGCACTTACTGCTATCGAGTCATGCCTTTTGGGTTGAAGAATGTTGGGGCTACCTATCAGAGGCCTACGACCACCATCCTGCATGACATGATCCACAAAGAGGTTGAGGTGTATGTGGAGGACATGATTGTCAAGTCTAAAGAGCGAGAAGGCCACTACACTGCACTGAAAAAATTCTTTCAACAGATCAAGGAATACAGATTGAGGTTAAACACGCAGAAATGCACCTTTGGGGTGACGATAGAGAAAATGTTGGGATTTCTGATCACATAGAGGGGAATTGAAGTAGATCCTTCCAAAATTAAGGCCATCTTAGAAATGCCACCAACAAGGACTGAAAAGGAGGTGCGCGGCTTTCTGGGTAAAGTGCAATTCATAAGACAGTTTATTTCAAAATTAACCTTGACTTGTGAACCACTATTTGGTCTCCTGAAGAAATGGAAGAAGTTCCGATGGGATGATCGATGTCAATTTGCCTTTGAGCGGGTCAGGTGGTATCTCTAGAATCCGCCTGTGTTGTCATCGCTAGAGCCGGGAAAGCTTTTGATTCTGTGTTTGTTGGTGACGGACTCAACTACGGGGTGCATGTTAGCTCAAGAATCGGAAGATAAGGTGGGGAAGGCCATCTACTATTTGAACAAGAAGATGCTGGACTATAAGACCCACTATACTCTCCTCGAGAAAGCTTGTTTAACCTTGGTATAGGTTACCAAGAAATTGAGGCATTACTTGTTAGCTCTCTCCGTAATCCTGGTTTCGAGATTAGATCCCATCAAAAATCTCTTTGAGAAGCCAGCGCTTATGGTTAAGCTAGCTCGTTGGTTGCTTCTTCTCTCTGAATTTCATCTCAAGTATGTCACACGCAAATCTATTAAAGGGAGAGCTATAGCGGAATTCTTGGCAGACCACCCAGTGGACGAAGATAAGGCAGTGAAATACCTATTCCTAGATGAAGACATTCTGCAAGTAGAAGAGGAAACATGGACGATGTACTTTGACAGAGCGTCTAATCAGTACGATTACAGGATATGTGTGTTGTTGATAGCACCCGATGATTCCCATATACCCTTAGTCTTCAAACTCCAGTTCAAACTGTCCAATAATGAAGCAGAATACGAAGCGTGTATTGTTGGTTTGGAAGCTGCCCTAGAACTAGGGGTAATAAGGTTGGATGTCATTGAAGACTCGAACTTGGTTGTTTCTCAAGCTAACGAAGACTGGAAAGTCAAAGAAAAGAAAATGAAGGTCTATCATCAAGCCTTGGATATTCTGATTCCGAGGTTTGAAAAGCTAACATTTACGCATCTACTGAGAGAGAACAACTGGTTTGTTGATGCCTTGGCAGCTCTATCTTCTATGGTAGACATCCCGTTGGAAGTAAAGATGCATCCAATTACTATCGAACATAAATACACACCGGCCTATGAGGCCATTGTCATAATAGATGAAGTTCAAGACAAGAACCCTTGGTATTATGACATTTGGAACTTTCTGGAAAAAGCAATGTATCCACCAGGGGCAAATACCAAAGATAAATGAGGAATACAGTGCCTGGCTGTCCAATTTATCATCTGCAGAAACAAGCTATATAAAAAAGGTCATCTGGGAATGCACAAGCTGTGTGTTGAACAAGAGGAATCGAAGCGTCTCATGGAGGCTATCCACAGAGGAGAGTGTGGGGCACGTATGAATGGTGTGATGCTAGCCCGAAAGATCCTCAGACAAGGTTATTACTGGTCAACCATGGAGGAGGATTACATTGGTTTTATACGGCGATGTCACAAATGTCAAATTCATGCTAATCGTATAAACATCCCACCGTCCAAGCTCTACAACATGACTTTGCCATGGCCGTTCTAAGTCTAAAGAATTGACGTTATCGGTGCAGTCTCGCCAAAGGGCTCAAATGGACATGAGTTCATTCTGGTTGCAATCGACTATTTCACAAAGTGGGTGGAAGCTCAGTCCTATGCTGTGTTGAAAGCATCGCATGTAGCCAAGTTTATCAGAAACAACATCATCTACTGGCATAGAGTTCCGAATGAGATCATATCAGATAATAGCTCACACTTTCGAGAAATACGACGTGGCTTTTCACAAGTCATCAACATATAGATCACAGACCAATGGAGATGTTGAGGCCGCTTACAAGAATATCAAGAATATCCTGCGGAAGATGGTAGAGACCTATCGAGACTGGTCGGATAAGCTACTTTTTGCTCTCTGGGGCTACAAAACTTCGATTCAGACTTCCACAGGAGCGACCCCCTATTCCTTTGTCTATGGGATAGAAGATGTTCTACCAATAGAGATTGAAGTACCATTGTTGTGAATTATGGCTGAGTGTCAGATAGTAGAGGCAGATTGGCAACAGAGCAGGCTTAAGGAGTTGACGCTATTTGATGAGAGAAGGCTGAAGGCATTATATCATATCCAGGGCTATCAACGCAGAATTGCTAGGGCTTTTAACAAAAAGGTTAAGTCCATGAATCTCAAAGAAGGAAATATGGTTCTCAAGGACAACTAGGCTCCCATCCATGACCCTAGGGGCAAGTTCCGACCCAATTGGACTTATCCTTACAATATCAAATCTATCTGGTCAGAAGGGGCGATTATTCTCATGGACTTAGATGGCCTAGAGTTTTCACAGCCGATTAATATGGATAAGTTGAAGAAATATTATCCTTGAGAGACTCGTTAGGCCGAAAACCTAGAAAGGCGACCTAGGCCCAAGTTAAAGCATAAAAAATTAGAAATAAAGAAAAACTGAGCTCGCAAGGTTGAAAACCCAAAAAGGGCGACTTTGGCAAAAGTTAGAGCGTAAAAGGAATGAGTTAATACTCAAGCGAACTTCAACTGAACTACATAAGGCCTGATTCCCATCTTTATGATACGTAGGCAACTTCATCCTGAAGTTCGGCCATAACCATCTCCAACTCAACTGTCCTATTCTTTTGTCTGATCAGGCCATCTTTGTCCATCATCTGTGCTAGGTTGTGTTACCTCCATTTGGCAGAAGGGCCGGTTTCAAGTTAGAGCAGTGACGATGAATCCAGTTACGGCCAGTTGTGATTTTTTTATTCAGGGTTGTGCATCCTGGGGACTGATTCAGTGCGTGTCTGGTGGTGATCATTTTCCGAAAATGGTTTCGAAATGTTTTAATAAAAGTTTATTTTTCTCAAAATTTTACCTTTTACAACTTAGACCATTTTGGGACCAAAAGGAAAATTTCTAGTGCTCACAATTTTAATTCCATTGATTTTAATACAAGTACACTCTCCAACTCTCTGATTAAATCAAAGTTGTTTTTACATCATAAAACTTGAAAAAAAGAGTCAAAGTAATAAACTAGGGGCATAGATGAGTCAAGTGATCCTGCGTCCTCTGCTTGTGCTTGCGGAAGCCTCTACAACCAAAGATGGCCCGACCTCTGTCTCCTCCTCAAGCCAAATCAAGCACTCGCCAGAAAGGGTATAACTGAAACTGGGGGCAGGGACCAGAAGCTCTCTCATCCTGCAAGCAGCGAGATACCAAGGCAAGTGCAAGGCATGAACCGGAAAGGAAGCTGTGTATTCCACCCCTTCATCTGGGCGAATCTGATCATGTCCAAACTGACATCTGAATTAGAGAAGGAAATAGAACACGAAATGTGTAAGGTCTATTAACTCTACACCCGATTGTCGGGACATGTAGTAACTCATCTCAGTCAAATCAAGCTAGGGGCAACGCCAAGCAATGTCAGCCGCAGATCCGCTGCACATCTAATCGCACCACAACCCCTCTGAAGAGAAGTCCACTGGCTGCTGGCGGAAGAAGTAAGCTCAAGCTGAATACTTAGGGCAAGGGTCCACTACTTTCAGTTTATCCATTAGTCATACCTGGGAAAGGATGATAAATAAGAGAGATTAAATAATAGAGAGATGTACGTTGAGAGAAAAGTAAAGAAAAGGGTTTTGAGAGAAGAATAGAGCATGAGTGCCCAGTGATGTGAGCATAAATGAGAAAGGGTGGGAAACAATACTTGGAGAACCAGTGGACTCCCTACAAACCGAGTGGTTTCTCATCGATAAAAAGCGTCCAAACCCATCAAAGTTTCGGCCAAGGCCAAACCAATGAAATTCTTACCCTCTTTCAGACATTGGGTCACTTCAATTAACCTAATGCTGGCTCTACCGTAACTAGGGGCAAGAACAAAGTGCGCGAACATACATAAAAACAGAGCACATTGCCGGTAACCTCACCAAAAAAGGTCACCTCTTTGCCGATGTTAGAAAATCGATGAATCAGGCCAGGCATATCTATCTCCTTAACGTGAGCCAAAGACCGAGCTTCATGTATAGTGAGCCCACACATCCGTTCTAAAGCTCGGACATGGCCAAAACGAGGCTGAGGCATGATTTCCTCATCGCGCCGGGATTCCATCAATGCGTGAAATTCTTTAAGAGTTGGACACATTTCCTGTGCTCTGAAGCGAAATACATGTGCAATTGGGTCCCAACATTGGGCCGTGGCATGGAGGAACGGAAAATAAAGTGAAGTACAGCTCAACGGAAAAAGTGCGTTCATGTCGAAACCTCATAAATTAACCTTTTGCGTGCCATCCAAAGTGGTTATCCAATCCTTGAGTTTCTTGGCAAGAAATTACTCCATTTGTGGAAGAAACAGCAGCAAGAATGAGGTCCTGGCAAAGAAATTACGAAAAAAGACCTTTTGTAGAAGATAAGGATGTGAATGGATGCCAACTGTCAGCCAGCTGATGGATCACCACAACTGGCCGGCCGGCCACCTTTATTGGTCGGCCCACTTTAGTGGCTGGCCATCCCCTTTTGTGGGCTTGGCAGTTTTAGCAGTTTGATTGAGTCTTGGTCTTTGTATTTTGGGGTTTTATTTTGAATCTTTTGGTTTTAACACGTGTAAATAGCCGTGTTTAGATTGTTTTTTCTTTATTTTCTGTTTATCGAGTTGTATTTTGTATTTTGGTCGTTGGTCGACTCAATACCCGGTTACTAACATTATTCCAATACAAGCAATTTGGTTTCAAATTCAATTTCATTTTCATGTTGTGCAAGTGTGGTGTTCATAATGCAAAACAAGTTCATCTTGCAAAAACAAAAGCTCTTTTTATAAACCTACAGGGTTTTACCTCGATCATAGTTTTTACAAAAAAGAATACAAGTTTTCAAAAAAGTAAGACCTAGCTGAAGCTATACCTGTGCTAAGCTACCAAAATAAAAGAAACTAAGAAAAAGAGTAAAAAAAATCTACGCCAGTCGCATCAAGCTCGGAGGCCCTCTTCGTCCACTTCCTCGGAGGGGACTCAGGGGCATTGTCTCCGTCAGCACCACTGTCAGAATTAGACTCCGACCCAGAGTTGGCATCGCTATCTCCACTCTCAGACTCAAAACTAGCCTCGACATCCTCCTCGCTACCGGACCTCGAGCCGATATCATCATCCTCGCTCTCGAACTCAGAGCGTTGGCTCACTGCCTCTTCTGTGCCGCTAGTCTCAATATCATTGCCACTCAAAATCGGCTCTGATGAACGGGAGGTCTCCTCTGTCTGGGCTTTACTGGTCCTACCATGAGCACCTCTGCCCCTGCCTCGACCTCGATAATCATCTCGGCCGTGTACCGGGGCCTGTCTACCTCTTCTCCTTGCCACTGGAGGAGGTGTCGTAGAGGCTGGTGTTGTCGCTGGTGCCCTCGGTGTAGGTGGGATCTGAAAAACAAATATCAAAGGATCAGACACTGTATATATTGTTGCAAAATGTAGTATACAGTATGAGTATGATGCGGAAGACAAATTTAACATAGGTGTGGTGCGTCAATACGGTGTGAGGCAGTGCCAGAGTGCATGCCAGTTTATAGTATGAGTATCATGTATTAGTGGGAGTATGGCATGTCAATGCAATGTGGGAAGCAAATGCAATGAACGAAAGGAAGGAAAATATACCTGGACACCGTGAAAAGCGAGCAGCGTCTCTCTCATCTGCACCATGTAAACTAGAGAGGCAACTAGTTGAAAGAGGTCCTCCGTATACTCTGTGGGTGCCTATAACGAAATTTAACTAATTAGTATTTGAAAGGAAAAATGAAGGATGAAAGTTGTCAAGTGTGGTCTATACCTGAGGTGCGCCCGGGGCTCTAACATACCCGTGCCCCACCTCTGGTGGCTCTATCGGGATCTAATAAGCCATCAGCAAGGAATTGCGGTAGGAATCACTGGCCAACTGGCTACATGTACAATGGGCAGAGCCTCTCCAATATTAACCTCGGCCTCCTGAGCAGCCTTTCCAGTAAAGGGGGCACTTGCAACATCGTCGGTGTAAACTCCAGTCAGAGGTGGTATGAGGTGAGTCCTGATGAAGGTTGTGTAGTCTCCGTCTCACCGGAAGTAGTCTGCATCCTGCCCTGCCATGAACTAAATAATAGCCTCAAATAGGAGGCTATTGGCTGACCTCATAGATGCTGGAGGTGGAGCAGGAATAACTGGTGCTGGTATGCCTATGGTCTGGCGTACGAAGTGCTCACCTAGAAACCAAGCCTAGCAGAATGGGCCCTCCAGTAAGATCCGATACCGGAAGGTAGCCCAAGCACCGACGTACTGGTCCCTGACTCTGGCCGGCATCATCGCCCATGGCTGCCTTGTGATCTATAAACGGAGAGTTTACAAGTTGTTAGTTACTGTTAGTTGTCATAGTATGAATCAGAATAATAGCAATGCAAATAAAGCAAAAATAACTGTAAGTTTCGGATTACCTCACAGGCCACCACCATGTTGAAATATCGGCAGAAGTAAGTAAATGTCATATCGTCACGATGTCGGCGCCAGCACCTGCTATCATACTGCTGCGAGTAGGGCATAACCGGTGCTACCTCCTTTACCGGCACCGGGGTGAGGGTTGGGAAATAAGCATAAGCCTAGAGCTGCAACGAGAGACCAGTTGTGAATCAATATGTGTGAGCAGATACTAACAGAAAGTGCAAAGCAGAAGGCACAATGTGTGACCAGTGTACAGAAAGTGCAAAGCAGAAAGCATAAGAATGAAACAGAAACTGAAAGTGCAGTGTGTACCTTCCAGGCTCTTCAATAGCCTCCAACCTTATTCCCTTTCATGCCGGAACCAGAGCTCATTTAGCCGTAGAGTGTGGCAAGGTCGGCGCCACCATCGGCGCCACCCCAATCATAAAACCAAACCTGGGACAAGGTCACAAGAGCGCTCAATAGACACAAGCCCATGGTATTCCACCTGTTCGCGAACAAGGTGGTACCGAGAAGGTATATTAAGAAGCCCCGGCTGTATTGCTCTACCTCCTCCTGAGTCTTTGGCTGACTCTCGTAGAAGTGCTCGAGGAACTAGTTGTATCTAACCATAGCTGGCCTGCATAAAGGTGGGCTCGCTCCAAGCAGGTAGATCCAGGCTACCTCCCACTGGCTCATATCCATATCAAGGGGGATCGGATCACCCCCTACTCCTAAGCCTGTGATCAGCGAGAAATCATAGAGAGTTATCGTCATTTCCTTGGTAGAAGAGAAGTGGAAAGAGTTGGTGGTGTCCTACCACCTCTCCACCAACGCTCCAAGTAAGGCCCGGTTGGCCATATGGTGTGAGAGCCTAGTGCAGAATAGGCCAAAGCCCGCCTCGTTGACAAGGTCACAGACCTGAGTGGGGAGCTCATGATACTAGTCCTTGGCCGTCACCATCTCGTAACCTCTCCAAGAGCGAGAGTCCTCCTGTGACTACGAAATAGTGAGTCAAATCAAAGACAGTAATGAAAGGCAATAATGGAATGTCTAAACAGATGGAAGTGCATAAAAGCAAAGTTTGTACCTCAAAAGCGCCATAAGAAAGGTGGGAGGTCCACTCCCTTAGCAAAACATCCTCTGGCACACCACTGACAAAATCATCAAATCGCAACATGCCATCGAGGGCCATCAGGTGCATCTGTGGATGGTAAGTGGCTAGATCAAATGGCCTCAGTCTCAGTGGCAACAGCTCGAGCTCGGGTCCTGGTGGAAAGACTGTCTCTGCCTCAACCTCAAAATCAGCGGTGATGTCCTCTGTTGCCCTGCCAACCTCGACAACTGTTGGCTCCTCTACCTCGGCTATAGGTGGAAGCACAAGTACCTCAGGAGGGGCACTATCATGTGGGACATCGTCTGCCATTTGGAAAGTGGGTGAAAAGTGGTGAAAATGGAGAAAATGAGGAGAAACGAGGGAAAAACTTGAAAAAGTCAACCCTAAAAGAGAGAGAAAGTGGAAGAAAAAGTCAAAACCCAGGAAAACTCACGAAACCCAAGAGAAACTCAAGGAAAATGAGCCCAAAGTGATGAAAACTCAAAAAAAATCAACGAAAACAAAATCTGATCAGTTCAAAGTGTTGAGGACCAAAGATATTTTACGAATAAAGTTTGTGTGGGGCGTTAGAAAACGTGTATAAGGCACGAATCAAGAGACAGGAAGTACCTAGAGAGAGAGAAGGAGTTATTTTGGGCTTGGATGTGTGAGGAAATGAAGTTTGGTGGTGTATTTAAATGGACCCGAACCGAAATGACCAAAGCACACCCGAAATCCACACTAAGTGACTGGTCGTACACTAAGTGGCCGGCCATACACTCATTTGCGGCCGACTGGCCCCATTTGTTGTCCCGATTTGGTATTTGTTGCCTTTTTTCCCAATCATTGCATGAGAAGTTCTGTTTTGGGTCTGGGAAGAAGAATTGAGATATGTAGAGCTGGCACGGTTTTCGAGAATCCCGAAATTGTGTTCTGGTTACACTATTCCAATTCCCGTTTTGTCTCTAGTGCATGAATATGTCCTGATTGCAAATGTGAGCAAGGCGTATCCTTTTTAAGCTTCGTGAAGAGCCTTCGAGTGGTAAGTCGGAGATTGTTGCAGGGTGTCTTTGGACACCGCTTTCTATTTATTCTTTCAATTTCGCATACCCATTTGCATGGAACATGCAGCATGTCTTACTTCTTACTTCTGTTATTTGTTTTAGTGCATCGAGCATGCATTATCATGGTACTCACGTCACTTATGTCACATTGTGTCGCGTTCATGTATGTCTCACGTGAGTGTGATTTGGGTTTTCTTTCTGTAACCTCACCAGGCGGTAATATGGTTTGGTTTCTCCTTTCACCATGCAACGCGGTAGTGTAGCTTGGTTTGTCTTTGCACCTCGCCATGCAGTAGTGTGGTTTGGTTTGTTTTGTTATCCTCTCTGCGCAGAAGTGTAGTTAGGATCATCTTCCTGTGCGGAAGTGTGGCTTGTTTTGTTTTGTTTTGTTATCCTCTCTATGCGAAAGTGTAGTTAGGATCACTGTGCTATGCGGTAGTGTGGCTTGGGTGTTCTTGTTCCTCACCAAGCGGTAGTGTGGCTTGGTATCATCCTCTCTACACAGAAGTGTAGTCTGGGCTTTTGTTGTTTTTCTCTCTACACGGAAGTGTAGTTAGGATTATCTCGCCATACGGTAGTGCGGTTTGGCTGCTCGTGTTCCTCACTCCGCGGAAGTGTAGCTTGGTTAGTTCTTGTACTCCTCTACACGGTAGTGTATTTGTGGTTATTTTGTTCTTTTCTACGCAGAAGTGTAGTTAAGATTGTTTCTTGTGAACCACTCTATGCAGCAGTGTAGTTTTTTTGTTGTTTCTTTCCCCTTCTACACGGAAATGTAGTTTGGCTCGTCTCTTATTAACCTTTCTCACAGAAGTGTAGTTTTGGATTGTTTCTTATGCGGAAGCGTAGTTTGGCTCGTCTCTTATTAACCTCTCGTTTATTTCAATTGTTTGCATCATTATCTCATCTTCATAATTTTCGAGTGGTATGCTCGTTTTGTATTTTCAATTGTTGCAGCACATTATTTCTCATGTTGCATTTTGCTCCTGAACTACACTGGTTTGATTCCTTGCAAAGGGATACATAGGCAACCCTTGGGTTCAACCACTCTAATTTTATGTCTTGATTGTTTACCCAAGTCTTACAGCCTTGTCAAAATGGGTCGTCTCTGGGCTTTGACATTCACTCACGTCATTTCATGACTTCGAGTTCTGTCAAAGAGGGGCAACTATAGACACCCCAGTTTTGACCGCCCTTAAGACTTGCACCCCACCGATTGATCACCCGATGATGAATTTATTTGCTTTTCAAATGCTCAATTTCCTCAGCAGAAAGCCTTGGTTTTGAGCCTCAAAAGCCTACAAACCTTGCACCATTTTGGACCAAAAACAACAGTTTTCCAAACCTGACCAAGCCTGACCACCCAGAGGCCTACAAGCCACTTGGTAGCTGGCCGACCAAAAATGAGTGTACGGCCGTCCAACCAATGGCCGGCCAGCCACTTGTGTCAATAAAACTAGATATTTTTGCCAACTATCACAGGTTTATGTACTGCACCAACTGTTTCTATACTGATATTTCTGAGAGCCTAACATAATTTTCTATATATACTTGACTCCCTCTCATAAAATTAGGTTAGAAAAATTTGGAGAAGAAAAAACTCTTAGAAAATATTTCTCTCTCTCTCTACCTTACACCCTATATACATCATACCTAGACTTCTTAAACAAGTTTTTTGAGGTCCTTTTGCTGAGGTTCTTGAGCTTGCATCGTAGCTTTTGAGGGTGTGGAATTGGTGATTTATAACTCAAGGCGTTACTCCTCTTCAAGAGGTATAATTCCTAGCTACTTTCCCTTATTTATTTACCATCTTTGCTTGCTGTTTTTGTATCATTTTTCAACTATTTTTATGGGCTAAACCTTGTGGTTAAAAGCTACCCAAGGTAGAGGGGTGGACCACCCTTCTTTGTACCTTGTATTCCAAGCTCTTGCCCTTGTGTTTCCCATCTTTCCGTCAACCTTTTTTGAGCTTTTTACCACTGAATTTCAGAGGTTTTTAGAGGCTAGAAATGTGGTTTTAAAGTCCCAAAAAAGGAGGCATTAGCCACCCCTCCTTGTGCTTGTTTACTAATTCTATTTCTTCATAATTGTAGCTAACTTTTTCAAACTTTTCCATGTGAATTTCAGTGCTATTTTTGACTATTTTAGAACAGTTTTAGGTCATGCATTCCATTTACGCTTTGTATAGCATGCTTCTAGTGTAATGGTCCACCTAGGCTTGCTGTTTTAGGCATTAGACACCAACCTATTTGAGTTGATAGCATTTATTTAGTTCTTTCCATACTTGTGTTCACCTCTAATCACCTCTACAACCTCCCTTTTTTCTTGGCTTTTTCTTTCCTTTGAGAGTTGTTTCAAATGAGTATTGTTTAAGCTTGAGATAGAAATCCTTGTGCTTAATGGTTTAATCTCTTCGGAGGTTCATTACCAAAGGCATGAAATCTCTCTCATGCCCAAAACAACCCTTTGTTTGACATTTCTCTCCATTAGTGGACTTAATCTTCATTATTGGACTAAAATTCTTAATGAATGGAAAGGTAATTCAAAGAGGTAATAAAATTGAACTAAGAAGTAACAAGATAATAAAATGGTTTGGGGTTCAATTGGACGTTAATTGAACCCATTGAGCCTTGCGTCGTTTCATACTTGATAGTGATGAAAACGGCTCAAGATTCAAGATCAACCATTTCCCTTGATCAATTCCATGATAAGGAGGAGATTCATGTGTCTTTCCTTGTCATTTATCGAAATTGGATCCCTTGATTCATAAGTTATTATGCAATGGATTTGCATTGATTGATGGCTTGCGAATCAAGCCTACCCCTTCTTTGATCTGTTTGATGATAAGAAGAGGCAGGGTCGACAAACATCTCCTGAAAATACTCTATTTGTGCTCTGTTTCATGTCTGTTACAGTAAGGCAGCACCAAACATTAGTGGCCGGCCGACCAGTTTACTGTATGACCGTCCACTTCTTCTGGCTGGCCGGCCATCTTTTTCAGCCAGGCAGTGTCCTTTTTCCTGTAGAACAGAGCAAAAGATGAGGCAAAAAACAGTTCAATTTTTCTGATTGTGCAACAGAAGCATTCTGGCAGCAGAACAGAGTGCATTTTTCGAGTGGAAAATCCGCATTCATGCATGAGCCATTCCTCGTTTCTTAGGACCCGTAATAACTAATTACTTAGTTAACTAATTCCGTATTAGAATAGCTAGTTAATTTTTGTGTTGTAATTAATTAATTAGTTAGAATAGCTAGTTAATTTTTGTGTTGTAATTAATTAATTAGTTAGACTAGCTAGTTAATTTTTGCGTTGTGCTTAATTGATTAGTTAGGATAGCTAGTTGATTTTGGCGTTGTAATAATTAGTGTTAGGACATTCATTCGGACCCTCTTGCGCGAGGGCAAAATTGTAATAATGTGTATGTCTTCCAATCCCCATTTCTTTCTCCCTTTTATTTACCTGCTTATGATGGATAGCGTAGAGCATCATGTTTCTTTTAGCATTTTCCATGATTTGCATCCATTTGTCTTGCATGCATAGGGTTCAGCGCATCATTCTAACTTTGTAGTTATTTCATATTACTTCATTGAATACGTGCTTAACTGCATACTATCAAAGTGATTCATATGACATATTAGACAACCGAACCTCTTAGTTCACTTTTGTATGTGTTGCATTAGTCACTTGCATTGTTAGAATCATGCATTTAACTAATTGTTTTATTTCTTTTCGCTTGCCTTGGAGTACTAGGTGAGCACTTATTGCTTAAGCATATTGCATGAGTGTTAGTGTTGCCACATCAAGCATGATTACCATGAGGCTAAGTGCTTACTTGATCTATCTCTTGAATGGCTGTAGATGAAGGCTAATTGCTGAAATTGGGATGGTTTGATTAAATGTACATATGAGATCACTTTTTCAAGTGGTACATATACAAAGCAATGTCTAAACAAACATAGAATCAAAGTGTTCCAACTTTTGCAAATTAGTCTATACTTGTGTGCGTCACATAGTAAGTTAGACTAATAATCAAAACAAGAGCATATAATATAAATAAGAATCACATTATGATTAGTAGAGGCCGATCTTTGATCGGGCGAGTGGGGTGCTCAATTCATGACCTTCCCCTCTCGTACCTAAGTTCCCAAGCCGAGACACTTTGGTGATGACGGATAAGTGGCCTTTGGCACGAGTCACGGGTTTCCTAAATTTTTAAAAATATTTAGGTGGCAACTCTGTAATCTGGTAAAGCAATCCATTTTTGACATTTTTTATTCTAAATCGATTTTCCAAAAGATTTTTCAGATTTTGACTCATTTGTGTTTATCTATTTCACATTTCACTTGTGGAATCAGATTCAGAACCATGGGAGTCCGAACTGTAGGGCTAGTCGTATCCAAAAGGAGCACGAAAAGTAAACTACAGGCAATTTCACCTTTTCAAATTCTTTCGTAAGCGCAATGGTTTGATCTTTAGCTTGGTGTTCTTGCACTACTAGTGGTGGCATAGGCATTGGTGGCAGTGGTGGCATAGGCATTGGTGGCATTGGTGGCAGTGGTGGTAGTGGTTGTTGTTGCTATTGTTGTTGTCTAAAAGCTTCTGTCATTTCCATTATCATTCTCTCCATTCTATCGAGTTGTGCTGAGGTTGACTCCTCCAATTCTTCTGCTCTTGTTCTCACCCTGATCTATATAAACATATATTATAATTCTCAAAGAAAATGTGCATATAAGTCACACTTACAAATGCACATCTTTATGTCATACTTGGTTATGAATGCTTTAGGAATGTAACTTAAGCCTTTTCTAGACTCCTTATTACTCAAATAAACTGGTGTGTGAGATCTTAACTCGTGCTCAGATACCACTCTATCATGACCCAAACTCGTTCCTAGAGGTTTAGACCATAACCAGTTAGTAATCACTTGATTACCTATGACCTCATACAAACATACCTAATGATTATAATAATGAGGCATAAGCAGAAGCATATAACAATGATAAAAGTCCATTGAGCTATGCCAATATGATCAAAAATACATCTACATATTCATGCAAAACTTATTTACAATAGAAAACTCCACACTTATAGTTTATATATCCAAAACCATCATAGAAAAATCAATAAAAGTCATAACATGATATGAGCCAAATGACAAAAACTCCATCTTGAAGACTCGACCGGTCGGGTTCACAAAAACAATTCCTGAAGCGAACTCTAAGGTTGGGCTCCATGCTACTGATCACTTACATATACATGCATAATATAGAGTGAGCGAAGCTTAATGAGTAATAATATAGTAAAGACGTTTAAATGAATGAGCCCGCTATGAAAGTAAGTGTAACATCATTGTCACGACCCAAACCCGCCCCTATAGGTTTAGCGTCATAACCGGCCAGTAATCCTGGGATTACCAAATGCCTATGAACAAATTAAACAAAATACAGGGGCTAGCAAAAGCAACTACAAACATATAATGTCCATAGACCTGTGCAACATACATAAGACAAAAAATTTAAAACTTAATTACATATACGTGATGTCATGTTTACATTAATCTTACATCACTATATCCCACATATACAAAATGTACAAAAACTTGTTCAGACAAAAACAAAAGAAATACAAAAGTCATAAACATGGTTCACAAAAATTCGACCATATGAAACGTTCTAGGAACCTCCTCGGGAGGCGCACATGTTGGCCGACACAAAACAGACCTCCAGGCAATCATCACTGAGCCTGGTCATGCGTCTGATCACCTATATACATAAATAATATGGTGAGCCAGAGCCCAGTGAATAATAACAAAGTAAAGGATTTTAATGAATGATGCCCATCACAGATTCGTAAATTAGAGTTCAGATCCAAAAACAAATTTATGTTCATATTCATATTCATATTCATATTCGTATTCGTATTCAGAATTCGCATATGATCATACGTGGTACATCTATTAGTGCTAACAAATATGATGACCCATAATTATATGGGACGTGGTTCCGATGACTCATGTGCACAGAGACGTTCATAATTGATGACCTATAAAGGGACCGGATAACCCATAAAGGGACTGATGACCCATAAAGGGACGCAAGATATCATATGATGCTAAGGATGCCACGAATACATTTCAAAAACTTGGACAATCAATCATTCATACAAAACATAGCATTTCAGAAAACTGATCATTTTATATCATCAAAAAATAATTAAAGTTAAACATAACTTTATAGAGTTATTACTCACTGATAGCTCCAGTAGCAGAACAGACAGAGCAGATAGATCAAACGGATTATGGTGTGTGACCTATACAAACACATAACATATACACATTGAAACACACTCTCAGAAAACACTTAACTTACTTCTTTTCTATCTTGGTGTGATTCTAATTTTTATCCTCATTATTATGTCTTAATTAAGGCTTAGGAATGCCTGAGATGCAATGAGGATTCAAAAATGTAATTTGAAACACTTAGAAAAATTTGATAAAAACAGGATCTTCGCTCGAGCGCAACTTCGGTCGCTCGAGCGGTCTGCAAAACTCGACAAAAGTACTAGTTGCTTATTTTTAGACTCGATCTTAACTTCCTTTGCTCGAGCCACAGTTCAAAAATAAGGGTGGTCGCTTGAGCATAGCTTGTTTCACTCGAGCCAACCACCAAACTCTACAAAACTTCTGGGAGCTCGCATTCTTCACTCGAGCGCAGATTCCACCACTCGAGCGAAGCCTGTGAATTTTGGAATTTCCAGATTGCACTCCCAGCTTCAAAACTTGATTTCAAAGCTCCAAAACATATCCTTTTGGGCCAAAACTTGAGAAAACATTTGTAAACTCATATGACTTCATGAATTGAAAGCCATTTCTCCAAAATCAAGCCCAAACGCAAGTGAATTGTTCATAGTCTAACTCGAAATTGTGAAAACATAACATGCAAGCAATGATTTGAAATCTTAGTTTCCAAAACATGCACCAATGGAGTGTTTAAATACAAAACCACAATGAGTTCTCATAATATAGAAAAATAAACTCTTGCATGTAAGAATTTGTTGAAATCAAAACTCAAAATCCATGAATTATGCATGCATGCATGGTGTAACTTAATTTCCTTCATTTCTAGCTCAAATCATGCATTATCTCCTACATTCTCTTGAATTCACTCGTTAACTAACTTAATTACAAAGCTAAAAGCTTGAATTCTTACCTTAATTGTTCAATTGTGTTCTAAATGCCAAGTTGGTTAAGCTCTCAAGTCAAATGCTTTTCAATTTCTTTCAATCCTTCTTTCTCTCCGTTGGTTTCAAACTCTAACACTTAATCACCCTCTCTCTCACGTTTTGAGTCAAAAAGATGAGGAAATGAAAGTGTATGGATACTTCTAGAGGCCACTTAGCTTTATATAGACACAATTAGCAATAGTTAATTAAGTTAAGTTCAAGATAATCAATTGTGTTTATTTTACTCTAATTATTTGATTTCGAATTGAATTCCAATTAAGCCTAACATAAAATTCTAAAAATTCTAAATAACACAAAAACGAAGTGAATTTCGTGTTTGGACGCCGATAAGGCTTTCAATTCGCATAATGAAACAGAAACGCAAACATATATTTTTATGACCGACAGATATAACCATAATTAACACATAGCACATACAAGTAACTCAAAATTTCATCTCAATTACTGATTAAGAATCCTTAATTATAGATTATAGGTTAATCACAGGTCGGGGTTGTTACAATCATAAATTCGTAACTTTTTTCATGGTCATAATTATAGAACAACCTTAAGTCCACTAATATTTCAGAACGACCTCAGGCCCAATATTTATTGGAACGACCTCAGGCCCACACATAGTACAGAACAGCCTCAGGCCCAAACATATGAACCCATAGTACGGAACGGTCTCGGGCCCACTCATTAATAGTTGTTCTGAACGACCTCAGGTTCAATCATATATTATCATATCATTAAGAGAACGGCCTTGGGCCCAAGCACATCATCGTATAAATGGAACGACGTTAGGTCCACATTGCACATGTTATATAACATTCATGAAACTCATTCATTTCGATCAAGTACAATTTCAAAAAATCACCATTCATGGATCAAAATAATTAATTTAGAACATATCTTTACAATACTATTACTCACAATGCGTTTGGTCTTGTGGCATTCCCTTCGGCACATGACCCACACAACAATATTTCACACATACACATTTGATAAATAATTGGTTCTTCGTACACTTTTCTTTTAATGACTCACATCATTTTTCAATGGGTTTTTTTTTTTTTTTATCACATTTCATTTTTTAGAGTGTTTAAATAAGGTCAAAAATGTGTTCAAAAGATCAGGAAGGTCAACAAAAGAAAGTAGAATTTTTTCTTGTTTTCCTCGTGCGGAAGGCCTCACCACTCGTGCGGGTAAAAAGTAGAATACGATCCCCTGTTTTGGATCATGTTCTGTTCATGCGGAGCTCGCAGCTGCACGTGCGGTCTGGGCAAAATCAAACAACCCAAAAATGAGGTTCTAGATCCAAGTTTCCAAACTCAATTTCAAGCCCAAATACATGCAAAATTAACTCAAAAATATGATCTACGAACATTATATAAGTGTTATTTCAACTCAAACACATCAATCTTGCTTAAAGTTCAAAATCAAGATCTCATCTTTCCATAATTTCAAGAATCTCATGATAAAGCTCAAAATACATATTATACATGGATAATCCTTACACAAATCTTGTTGTATGAAAACCCTAGAGCTCATTTCATGAAGTACTCACAAGATTGAAATCATTTCATGAAGAGATCAAGGCTCAATTTCTTGAATTTAGCTCAAACACACTCTCAACTCAAAACCCTAACTCATTTAGGTTTTAAATCTTCAAATTAATACTTGATTTCAATCAAAAGATGAGTTAATCCAGGAGTTCTAGTTGAGTTTTACATACCTTAAACCAATTCTTGAGTTTTCCCCTTGAATCTCTCCCAAATCTTTAGCTTCTCTTCTCAATTCTTGAAGTTCTCTCTCTCTCTAACTCCATGGAAACTGTTTTGTTAATATAAGGTGATCTAAAGACTTAACTAATGACCCTTACAATATATATAAGTTAGGCTAGGTTAATCTAAGGTTTATGCTAATTGAACCCAATTAATTCATTCCAACTCGTATTTTTGCCAAATTTCACAATGGGCTCTAAAAATCATGCTAAGCACAAATATAAAGTCTTTGGTTTTTGGCGCCTCTATGACTGCTAATTTTCAGTTCAAAGTTTCTAATTGCGATAGATATTTCTACACTCAACAAATATAATTTCAAAATCACATAACTTACATAATTAATCATGCAATTCATATCAAACACATAATTACATGCTTATTTAAGTATAATACGAGTTAGGTTATCACACATAGAGGACTTTACTGTTATAGGGTAATGCCCTTTGGGCAGAAGAATGCAGGAGCTACGTACCAAGATTTTTAAGCACCTAATTAGGAAGACTGTGGAAGTCTACATTGACAACATGGTTGTCAAGAGTAAGGAGCCAAGAGATCATCTGGTAGACCTAAAGGAAGTTTTTGACATATTGAAGGCATACTGGCTTCAGCTGAATGCCTCAAAGTGTGCATTTGGGTAGGATCTGGTAAGTTGCTAGGGTACTTGGTAACTAGGAGAGGAATTGAAGCAAGCCCAGATCAGATCAAGGCCATCCTTGATCTGAAGAGCCCAACAATAGCGAAAGAAGTCCAGATTTTGACCGGCAAGGCAGCAGCCCTAAATAGATTCATCAGCCGGAGTTCAGATAAATGTAAACCATTTTTTAGTTGTTAAAAAAGGCCACAAACTTTTTGTGGAAAGAAAAATGCGAAGTTGCCTTCGCCGACTTGAAAAGGTACCTAACAACAACAGCACTAGTGTTATCAAATCTAGTAGCAAGAAAAGAGTTGTTCTTATACTTAGCAGTTTCAGACCACGATGTTAGCGCCGTGGTAATTCGAGAGGAAGAAGGAGAACAGAAAGTAGTGTACTATGTCAGCAAGACCCTGGCTAGTGCAGAAACTAGGTACCTACCCTTGGAAAAGTTGACACTTGCTCTAGTAATGGCTTCAAAGAATCTGAACCATTATTTTCAAGCCCACAGGATTGTGGTACTAACAGAGCGTCCACTAAATTCTCTGTTTCAACATGAAGACTTGACAGGCAGAGTGGCGCGATGGGTTGTAGTTCTAGGTTGGTATGACTTAGAATTCAGACCAAGGACAGCGATAAAGGGTTAGGTTTTGGCAAACTTCATTGCAAAATTCACTCCAGGCAGTTGCCCAAGATCGACATCGGCAAACCTTAGCCTAGGGTGCCCAGGAGAGCTGAAGGAAAATCAGTTGGGACCCTAGAATCCCATACCGACCAGACAGAAAAAGAGTGAAGAAAAGTTAAAACCCTACGATATTTACATCGGTGACTCCGTTCGTCTCTTTGTCGATGGTAGTTCAAACCAAAAAGGAGCAGGGGCAGGAGTGGTTTAGGTTTCTCCAAATGGGCGAATGATAGAATAGTTTATTTGATTGGGGTTCAAGGCCTCCAACAATGAAGCAGAATACGAGACATTAATTGATGGCCTAAAACTAGCAGCACTTGTTGAAGCTGGGGAGGTGGTAGTCTTCTGCGACTCCTAACTCATTGTGAATCAAGCGACGGGCAAGTACATAGCTCAAGATGAGAGGATCGTGGCCTACATCAAAGAGGTCATCAAGTTACTAGCACAATTCCAAAATTGTTGGCTGTAGCAGGTTAGCCGTGATGACAATAGTCATGTCGATGCCCTAGCAAACTTGCTAGTGCTATTAAGTCAGACGAGCCAAGAGTAATTATAGTGGACTAGCTATCGGGCCCAAGCATCGAACCTTTGATAACAGAGTATGAAGCAATGTGCGTGGAGTTGGGTCCAAGTTGGATGGATGCTATAGTTATGTTCCTTAGCGATGGCAACCTGCCAGAAAATAGAAGGCAAACTCATAAGATTAGACTCTAAAAATAGAAATCATAACAGATTTTCCTAATAGGCTCTAAAATTTATGTCGATCACAATAAATTAACCAATTTCGGTTTCTGATGCCATTAAGGCCTTCAATTTTCAGATCAAAATAGAAATCACAATAGATTTTCCTACAATCAACAAATATGTAGTCAAAACCACATTAATGACATAATTATCACTCAAATTCACACCTAACACATAAGCACATGCATAATTAAGGAATTAAAAGCATAATACAGAATGGGGTTGTCACGGAAACACATCAACCCTAACTTGGAATCAAAGTCTAAGGGAGGTTTGCAAGCATGAAACTTGAGTTTCTTTGCTCTCTTTCATATTCGCTCTTCAGTTTCTCAAAACCAGCAAGTAAACTTCTATATTTTTGTCTACTTTACTACCTATTCTCTGTTTGTCTTCGATATTTGAGCATGCTAGGATGTTAGTCTATCATAGCATTATGTAGGTTATTCATCTTATTCATTTTCTTACTTTATTTCGCGTGCTTTCTTTATGTACATTAGAACAGCATGACTAAGCTCATTTAATCATCTAGAACTCATGTGTTAGGCTCGGTTTGAATCATCATGTAAATAGCTAATATCATTTTTTTTTTTCATTATGTGTTATTTGGGCTTCTTACTCATATTCATCATTTAGTAGCTTCAAATCGGGCCTAGGTTTATATCTTGCATGTATTAGTCGCATTTAGGCCATATTTATTTCAGGCATGCATGTAAGATATGGAAGTGGGCATCCGGGTAAATGTCTTTGTCCTCTTTGGTATATGTGTACTATTTGCATTATCTTTTAAATAATGCAAGTTTCTATGCTCTTTGTGTACAAAATTGTGTATTTTGTATGTTTTCTTCAATATTGTATAGCATAGCTTATGTTTAAAGCCACGGGTTATCGAAACTCACTTTTCTTTGAAAAATCATTTTTTATGTGAATATGACTTTATTTATTGGGTTGTTTGGAGTGTCCTAAATAAGTACACTTTTTGACTTTTTGGACTAAAAAGTAGAGGGAAAAACGATGGTTGTTTTGGATAATTTTTAGTCTTTTTACAAAAAATTGTGTATTAAAATATTGCATAAAATAGCAAAATTACGTTGTTACCCCTACATTCTAGACTCATCAATGACAGTGCTGCAGAAGGACCGTACGGAATGGTTAAAATGGTGAGAAGAATCTGAACTATATACATATATAGCATGAGGCTTCACGGGTACTGTTAGGCTCGTAGGGGCCCACCACGGGTCCCGTTTCGATAATCCAAACCGTTCAATGTGTAGAACTCGTTGAGTACTATAAGCCTGGAAAAAATCATTTTGATCGGATATCGATAGCTATGTGATCAAAACAGTTTTGTATGAGAAAAATGGACAGTGAAAAATAAACGGATGGAAAAAATCTAATTAGATCACATAGCTATCGATATCCAATCAATGTGATTTTTTTCAAGCATACAATACTCAACAAATTCTGCACATTAAAGGTTCGGATTATCGAAACGGGATCCGTAGTGGGCTCTCACGGGCCCAATAGTACCCTCTAACTTAATGAATATATATATATCTATTTTTTTTGTACCATCACTGCGTAAATTTTTTATCAGTTCAGTACCATCACTATTTAACTTTTTGGATTGTACTCATATTGTAGAATTTTTTTTTTTTTTTGTATTTTTAATTTGTGAATAGTGATAACTTTTTTGCTTTTTGAGTAACTTTTTGACTTTTTAACTTTTTCTCAATATGCCAAACCAGCCCTAATCTAAAGTATATGATATTCATTTTTCTTCAAATCACATAGTTTAGGTTAGTTAAAAAATTTTGGTCTAAAATGAATTTTTGTGAATAATTAACTATTAAAATAATAAAATAGAGAGTGACTAGAAGCTAATCTTCAGATTTAGCAAAAAGGAGTGCTTCTATGTAAATGGTCTTTCGTTTTTATATCTAAACTCCTGTAGACGCGTCCTTGGGCTTTGCTACTATAGTTCGGACTCAAATGTCACAGTTCTGAATCTAATCCCGCAAAGTGCAATGCGAGACCGATAAATCACCAAAGAGTCCAAATCCGGCAAATTGTTTTGGAAAACTGATTTTTAAGAAAGAAGTGCCAAACATGGACTGCTTTGCCAGGCACAGAGTCGCCACCTAAATATTTATTTTGGGGGAATTTAGGAAACCCTAACTCGTTGCCTAAGGCCACGTGTCTGTCATCACCAAAGTTGCCTTGGCTCGAGAACTTGGGTACGATTGGGGAAGGTCATCTATGAGCACCCTTGCTCACCCGATCAAAGATCGGCCTGTACTAAGCATGATATCTTGTTTTTTTAAAAACACATGCGTTCTTATTCCGGTTAATTAGCTAGAATTACTATGTGATGCGCACAACACACAAGTATAGACTAGATCGCCTAATTTGGAACAAAGCATCGTATATCCGTTTGTTTGGAAATGGTTTGAAGTTTGCTACTCCCAAGTAGGCTAAAATGCGGATTTCAATGAATCGTTCCAAGTCAAGTAATCCAACCTTCACCCACAGGCATTCAGACAGCTATATCACATAAGCAATTAGCCTCATGGCAAGCATGTTGTCATGTTAACATTTACACGCATGCAAGATGCTAAAGCATAAACACTCACAGTGTACTCCGAGCCAAAATAAAGAACTAGTTAGTAATCAAATGCATGATCCTAGTTCATGTTAAGATGGCTAATGCAACGCATGTAAAATGCAACTAGAAATAGGCTCGGCTATTCTAAAATGACATATGAAATACAATACTTGATATATGTATTCAACTTGGAATTGAAATACGATGCAGTTAGTATGATGCGCCGAGCCTGGTGCATGTAATACAGATGAATGGATGCAAACATACGAGCATAAGTATGCTAAATGAAATGTGCCCTAAAACTAACCATCGTAAGCGGTTAAGTAAAAAGGAGAAAGAAATGGGGGTTGGAAGACATGCATCACACACACGCACACTTATTACACCAAATGTCCCTCTCGACGGAGGGTCCGAAAGAATAAAACAAATCAATTAATTAACTAACTAACAAGCTAATTAATTATTACAAAACTCTTAACTAATTAAGTAAATTAATTAAGCTATGAAAACGGTAAAGCAGCCTCGGGAAGAGAGACGAATGCATGCTCGGTCGGCTTTGTTCGGAAATCCATTGTCATGCCTCATGTTGCCTCTGTTTGCACTGCTCTGTACCTTTGAAAACTGTGCCAACTTCTGTGACACTTCTGAACCACCTTGGGGGCATGCCGAGAGGCCATCGGCTAAAATATAGAGCCATCGGCCAAGGGAAGTTGGTCATTGACCAAAACTAAGGCTCTCGGCCAAATGTTTGTAGCCGGCGAGCACTGAAGCTAGCCGATCGGCCATCTCTTCCTGTAAAATGCTCCTGTTGCTGCAATAGAGGATAGACAGAGCATGGCAATACATTTGCAAGACAATGTTTGCACAACCACACTCCTTATCATGTTTGAGACTCAAAGGAGTGTGGTTCTCGACCCTCAGGCCACCAATCACACATTCCAATATATGATGGCCAAAGGAACCAAGTGTGCAATTCAATATAGAATGAAATGCACAAAAACACACAAGGAGCCCCAACCTCTATCATGCTTGATCAAGAGGCAAGGCAATGCACACACAATGCTATGCAACCCTAGGAAGCATGTGACAACATGCAAGCTAGTAAATATGCAACAACATGAAATCCAAGCATACAAACATGCATGCATACAATGTAATAGGTATGCAATAACAATACCAACAACAAGCATGCAAAGACATGTAAGCTAATAAGTATGCAAGGTGGTTGAGCATGCAACAACATGTCAATTAGTAAGCATGTAATAACATGTAATGGACCAAAGTACGCGACAAACATATAAGCATGATGTAAAGTAATAACTTTGAACAACATGATAATATGCAAGACGAACATGCAAACATGCAAGGCATGTAAAGGTGGATAAGTATGCAACAACATACAAAATGAGACAAGCATGCGACAACATGGTAAAATGGACTTAAACTAAAGATGGATAGACTTCAGCCATCCCTAAAATCAGTGGCCAAAATGCTATGGAAATGAAGACAAATGTACATACAAACATGCATGCCAATTGCCTATCACCTAAGCATAGGAGAGCAACTTTCAAGAACACTTAAAAGAGGACAAAGCATGCAAGTATGACAATACTACAAGCTCTGAAATGATGCTAGGCATGATGCCAAATCACACAAACAAACCAAACAAAGCATACAAGAAAGCCTAAAACTTAAGGCTAGCCAAGCAGCTCAAACCATGGCTATGTGAAACATGAAGCAAATGGCCAAAGTGAATCAAAACAGTCCTAAAGCATGCCAAAGTAAGCCTAAAACATGCAAGGAATGAGGCCAAAACATGCTAGAAACAAAGGGCCAAAAGCATGAGGCATGCAAGGCTATAAAAGAGGTGTTACACTACACCTATCAAAACTAAACATGGCATGACTTAAGTAATGAAAAACAGAGTTATAGCATGGTAAGACAAGACCAAAAACCCACTTAGATAGCATCCAAAAGACCTAAACATGATGGCACACACAATGACCCATTCATGAGGCATAAAACATCAACTCTTTAAAGCATTAAAGGAGTGACAAGTGCAAGTGTTTGAGCATGAAATATGGACTGAAATAGTATAACAAATGATGCCAAATCATTGAAATGGTCCAAGTAAAGCATGCTAGTGACTTGGACACTTAAGGCTAACAAGCTAGAATGCCTTATGGCTATACAAAGCATGGTATATATGGTCAAAACAACTCAAATCAGAGCTTAAGCATGTTACAACAAGGCCAAAAGATTCGTGGAGTTGAGCCAAAATCATGCTAGAATGACATGTTACAACATGATGCATATTAAGGCAAATGAGGGGATTGCAAGACAAGTATATGGAGCATGTAAGAGGCCATTAAACCAACTTGAAACAGAGGTATGTCATGGCAAAATAACACCAAATACTTGCTGAAATGGAGCTAAAACAAGCTAAGCAAACATGCTACCAATATAAGCCATTTATACTAGCATACAAGACAACAAGGAGAGGGGATGACCCTCTCCTATTTAAGACTCCAAAACCACCTTCCCATCACTAAAAATTCTCTGGATTTCAGTGGTAGGAAGGTCATGCAAAGCCAAGAACAAGGGCCAAAGGGGATGGCCTAAAACAAGGCTAAGAGGGGGTAAACAACCCCCAACCAAAAAGTGACCTTAAACAAAGGTCTAAAGCAAGTAAAAATAGAACTTTTATCAGTTAAGAGTTAAGCTTAAAACAATAAGCAAGAAGGGCTAAAAGCTTAAGCAAGAATGGGGTATTAAAAGCAAGTTTGCTCACTCTTGTAGAACCTCTTCAAGAACAAAGCTCCAGCAACTTTTCCAAGCTTAAACCACTCCAAGAACTCTGAAACTAACTCTCTAGTGCCTCAGCAACAAGATGATGGTATATTGCTAGGTGCTCTAGTGCAAAAGTAAGACAAAATCACACTTTAAGGCACAAATACACACACAAATCAAGAGAGAGGGAAATATAGAGATAGATAGATACAACTTCTCTAACCCTATTTTTTCAGAACCTCTAAGAAGGGAGGAGGAGCTCCCTTCTTATAGAAATCCAATTTCAAGGCTTCTAGGAGAAGTTAAGAAAATGTGCAAATCCCTCTATACACGTGGAGGGTGTGAATTGTGCATGCCAGCTGTGACAGCTGGCATAAAATATCTGCATAAAGCAGATGAACAGGGTTCGGCCAGAAAACATGGCCGATTGACCAACATAAGTGCCAGCCGACCAAATAATGTGCCGATCAGCCAACACTTTTGGCCGATGGCAAGAAAACAAGGCCGATGGCTTCAAGCCTTGGCCGATGGGTTGAAAGGATGGCAAACAAGCCACCCTCTTCCCTCAAAAGCAAAAACACAAGTGTTTAGTCCACAACCAAACACAAAACAGACAAGTTGAGAGATCTTGAGGTAGGGCGCGCGACCGAGACCTTCGAGAACTCAAAATGAACACGAGCATGAATAATCATCGAGTGTTCAAACGATGACGTCCAAATTTTGAAAACGATCAAAAATAGGGTGTCTACAACTCCCAAACCTAAAATATTCTTGATTTTGACGGATTAGACATTAACTTAGTTTTAACTATTAAAGATTTTTTAATTCCCTTTTCAAAAATTAAGCGGCAATTTTATATCAATAGACTAAGCCGGTGTGAATTATACGCTTCAAACTCAAAAAAAGTACACGCCCACAACCATAGCCTGATAAAATAGTATCTTTCTCTGATTTTCTTTTCTAATAAGATACATGAGTAGCAGTAGTCAACTTAAATTAGTCTAAGTTAATTATGACTTAAGATTTTTTGGTTATATATATCTATATATAAAATTTGTCTTCTAGTAATGAAAATACAAAACTCGTTGTCATCCTAAAATAGAACAAAGGGCTGGCTTAGCCAGCTTTTAAAAAAAAGTTAAAAAAATAAAAAAGTTATCAAGAAAATTAAAAAGTTATCATTATTTATTTAAAAAAATATTAAAAAATTAATATACAAATATTAATTTGAATGGTAAATTAATATAAAAGTTTAACTTTTCCCTCCCATCAACGTACTGATGTCAGCCACCTGCAATGAAAGGAATAATAATAATATTAATAATAATAATAATAATAATAATAATAATAACATGCGTACATTCAATAAATTGAATTGTAAAGTTGGGCCTGTGGGCAGGGACGGATCTATTTGTAGACAGTAAGGGTCATGGCCCCCCGTTCAAAGGAAACAATGATATTGGGATGATATGCTATGTTGCCCAAAACTTTCTTGTTATTACAAATGGCCCCTGCTGCTACCTTAGGAATATTGAAAACTTTGTGTCTTAATAAAACAAGTTTATCTGTATGAGAGAATTGGAACACCAAAAAAATATAATTATTATCCTTTTTTTAATTTATTTAATAAAAGCGCAATTTAACAGTAATAATACATTAATTATATATTTTTTTTATCATAATTTGTTTATCACTACATGAAGCATACTTATAATGCTGATATCATATTAATGAGATTCACATGAGACCTAATAAAACTTTCAAAATTTGAAAAGAAAAAAAAAAATTACTTTCACTTTAATAGATAATTGAGTTAGCATATACAAAGAATCAACTAATTTATGATTTCTCTTTTATTTATATATTAAAGTTGAGTAGATATGACTTCTTTTTTAATAATGTGAAGACTAAATAGATAATAAATTTTATGTATTATTTAAGAGAGTCGTTATTCCTACTCCACTTTACTCCAAATATACTCCATTATTTTTTTTTATTATACATAGTTACTATTCTCACTCCCCTTTATTCCAAATATACTCCTTTCTATGAATAATAAAAATAAAGAAGGGAGTATATTTGGAATAAAGTTGAATGGGAATAACGATTCCCTTATTTTAATATCAAATCTTAATTATTTTTTATTTTTGAATTGAAATATGACAGTAGATAACAATTGATATATAAAAGACTTTTTTTTTCATATCTTGGCCCCTCCGTAATTGAAATTCTAGTTTCGTCCCTGCCTGTGGGGGCCCACTATGGGTCTCGTTTTGATAATCTGAACCGTTCAATATGTAGAACTCATCTAGTACTATATGCCTGTACAAAATCACGTCTATCGGATATTGTTAACTACATGATCAAATCAGTTTTGTATAAAAATTGGATGGTATTATAATTAACAGTTGACAAAAAAAACTAACACGATCAGATAGTTATCGATATCCAATCAACGTGATTTTGTACAAATATATAGTACTCAACGATTTCTACACAATGAACGGTTTCGATTAGAAAAATGGGACATGTGGTGGGCCCCTACGGGTCGAACAACACCGTCTAATCAAAGCTTGAAAATGAGGCAATCTTTTCTCATATATTCACCAAGCCGACCATAATGTTCCCATCTGTACGGCATACTACATATCTTCTCCTACACACTTCTTTACATAATTTTTTAATACATATTTTTTCATAAAAAAGTCAAAAAATTAACCAAAACATCCATATTTTGTTTCTCAACTTTTAGTCTAAAAAGATAAAAAATACACTTATTTAGGACACCTCAAATAACCCCTAAAGGTTAGAAGAGGGCGTCTTTCATTGATCCTCCAATAAGATACATGAGTAGTAAACTAAAAATTTAAATCAATTACGAGGTATGATTTTTAGTTATATATATATATATATATATATCAAACTTTGTCATTAATTAAAAGTAGATTTGGTAAAAACTTTTTTATAATAAAACTTTAATACATTAAAAGTAAGTATAAAAAGTTTTCCCTGAAAAATTCAACACATATTACTATAATCAAAATATTAAATTTTCAAATAATATACCTTTTGATATAGTTTTTAACAAAATTAGTATTTTTAAAATTCTCCAATTAAGACCTATCAAATAATAAGATCCATTTGATTATGAAATTCTTAAAATAATAATAATAAATAAATAAGGAAAAAAATAAAAATTGTTACCGTTAAAATTGATATAAACAGTAACATGTTATTCTGTTTGACAGTAACATGTTACTCTGGCAATATTATCCAAGAAAATATATATATATTATTTTGTCCTTACTTAATTATGTATTTCATCCTTAAGGGGTTTATGAAACAAAATAAATTGAACTTTTATTTCTACCAAATAAGAGTTCAATGGAAGAGTTTTAGCTAAATTTCTCTAAGTAAAAAATAAATAAATAATAATAATAAAAAAAAAAAAAAAACCATTGTCATCCTAGAATGGAACAAAATTAGATAGCTAAAAATTATCTGAACTTTTTGCTACACCTTCCATTTGAGACCGTCCAAACTATTTGCAACAACTTGACTTATAATTCAACTTTTTTTTTTTTTATCATTACTCAACATTTTTGAAGCCCTTCTCTAACTTTCGGAATCAACTTTCCGAGCAATAACAACATGAAACAACATTTACGAACTTTGTTTTTTATTTTATTTTATTTTATTTATTTTTTTATGTAAGATATTATCTGCCTAGTGTGTGATAATTAGTGGAGGAAAATTGTAGTCTATATCTAGAAGAGGTATAATTACTTGTAACCAATTTTAGAAATAATAAATATTGATTGATCTAGATTTTCTCTCTAATTTCACTCTTACGTTCTTGATTGGGCCTATCATCACTTTTGAATAAATAATTATTAGAATAGTTGGAAACTTGAAAGCGAAAGCTTCAAAAGAGTCAATTTAAGCTACTTTTTCCTCACGAATTTTAATTTTCGACCTGTAACGTCAATGCTTTAATCATAAAAGAAGCATAAAAGAAAAAATGTTTTACATAAAAAATGGAGCCAATAAATTTTTTTGAAAACAAATACTAAAAGGAAGTCATTCTTGCACGTCTTTTTTCTTCTCGTTAGGTGTAAGAAAGCATTTATGACTTCAAAATCAAATTTCCGTGGGCTATTTTGGAAAAATAGTTATAATCAACTTTTTAGTTAAAAACTATTTATAAGTAACTTTTTTGTGAGAGAGGAAGTGAGTTATAATCTAAGAAGTGAATTATAACCCACTTTCCAAAAGGGGCTTGTGTTTGATGACTTCTCCTTTGATTTCAATTCTTCTAACCTTTTGATACGACCCAAAATATAATCAATTATATGTCCTCTCTCTGTTAATACTCCCAAGGGATTTGTTTGCCTTCACAAATCTAAATTTGAGACAATTTGAGGGCTCATGAGATTTATTAGGAGTCTCACTTCAATGAGTCAAATGATTCATTTTGTAAGATTTTTAATTTATATTATTCATAAAAAAAATTAGATTAATTCAATAATTATAATATTTTTATTTTATTATGTTTGTCTTTAAAAAAATAGATAATCTATTTTTGAAAAACATACACGTCTATTTTTTTCATAAACAAATACGATGAAATTAATAAGTTACAATGATCCAATAAACCTAATTTTTGAAGAAATTATATACATCAAAGACTTTACAAAATGAAAGGTTCCAATTATTGAAATAAGACTCATAGTGACCCCACATATGTCCTTCACGTTGTTTCAAATTAAAATATAAATTTGGGAGAAATATAACCCTCTTTGAGGGAGTGGTTTTCTTTTTATTAGTATAAGATGGTCAAGGGTTATACACATACATAAAAATAAATAAAAAAATAAAAAAAGAAAAGACTTCAATGCTAAGAATGCCATGTGACGGCAATAAAAAAATGAACAAAAGATGAAAAATGGACTTGAGACCAAGATTTAAATTAAGAGGCAATTGAAGCTATCATATTGAATTAGTAATAGAGGATCTTTTATACTATATAAATAAAGTATAGATGAATTCAAATCTAAGCAAATAGTAAAAATCTGGCAAATAAAGAAATCCAAATTTAGTCTCAAAATTCAGTTTCTTAAAAAAATATGATTCCAGCCATCTTGAAAATCAGCTCAAGAGAATCCCTTTAGCATACATATCTCAGGGTGTGTGCTATATTCATCTTATTATGTAATTTCTTATTTTTATTTTTTTTATACATGTTAAGTATTTTTGAATATTATGCAATTTTCTAATAGAGTGGCAATAATTTATGATTCAAGAACAAAGTTATGCATTTTTATGATAATATTAGATATTTTATAATTTAAAAATGTTTCAATGAAAAAATGTGTACCATTTCACCAATGCATAATTCGTTTTTGAATCACAAATTACTATAACTTTATTAAAAAATGATGTAATATCTGTTACAAAAAAGTAACATATATTAAAAAATGTGTAATAAAATGCATATAGGGATTTTCTCCGATCAAACATGCTTGACTTGTAAATCGGATCCAAAGAGTTTGAGCTTTACGTACCCAGATGTGATGGCAATATTAAAGAAATGGGATAAATTACACTGCCTGTCTTTAAGATTTAGAAAAAATATAATGAACTCCACATCTTTGACCTAATTGAACCCACTTTTCTTTCAATATTAAATACTAATGTATATCCATGCCTAAAGGCACGGACGGTATAATTAATAATGAGATCAAAATATAATTGAGTATAAAATTATTAAGTTAAAATATAACTTAACAAATTTGTTGCTAAAAATTTGATGATGAAAATATAAATACAAGTCCGATTAGTTATCCGGAAATAAAAATATGTTATCTTTGTTACTGAGGTGGGCTTTTTCAATCTTTAAACAAATCACACCATCTCTATTATCTCTCTTATCTCTCCTTGTGAAAAAATTACATTTTAATAGTAAAACTAAACCATTTTTTTTGGTTAACAGAACCCAATTTAAACTCAATTTAAATTTTGAATTCAAATTTGTTCAGTAAAGAAAAAAAACATTTTCCAAAAAAAATCTTCCAATTATATTTTGATCTCATCATTAAACATAAATATTTCTAATGATGTTTTGTCTCTTCAATTTTTTTTTATTTATTTAAATTTTGAATTCAACTTTGTAAACTAAAAAAAAAAAATCCACAAACATTTTTTAACATGACTAATCAAACTCAGCAGCACCACCCAGCACGCGGGCGCACACACACAAAAAAGGACCATTTTCACATGCCCTTTGCCTCCAAATCCCACTTCCCTACTTTTCTTTTTTTTTTTTTTTTTTAATTTTTTTTATACTAACTACAAAAACCCATAAATCTGGGGCATGCTCTTAACTTTTAAGAGCATGAAACACATAAACCTATAAATCTAGGGCATGCCTAGGTTATAGGAAAAAAATAAAATAAAAATAATGTTTGGTTTCTCATTCCTTTTCCTTTCTCTCTCTACCTCTCTCTTCCAACCCCTCTAATTCCAAACCCTCATCCTACAGTTTCTTCCAAAACTACAGTCTCTCTCATAGACAACAACCCAAGATTCAAAAACTCTCACTGTCGATCAAAATCCGAAATCACCCTCTCCGTACAGTTACACCACCCTCACCGACAACAACCCTCTCTGAAACCACCCTCACTGCCAACCCAGAATGCCTCTTCCACGCCGCCTCCAATGTGACGTAGTAGGGCTAAAACCTTATCCGCAGCTATCTATAGCAACACTACCACCGGCCGCGACTTCAACAGGTATCATACAGCGACGGTTCGTTTGGATCTAGTGCTCCCCGTGCTGAAAATGCTACACTTACACTGACCCAATCTTCGATCTGACCAAATTGACTCGCTGAGCTGCAACAGCCGTCAGAAGTGTCTCTACTAGGTATTATACAGCGACGATTTGTTCATGGTAGGCGATTTCTCAACCGAAATGTTGACGTTTCGGAGGAATAAAGTCCCCAACGTTGCTCTCAGATGCGGTCACGACAACAAAGGCTTGTTCATCGACGTCGCTGGGTTGTTGGGTTTGGACCGGGGAAAGTGAGGCTAAAAGACGAAAGAGAGAGTATTTAGTGAGGCTGGAAATTGGGAAGTGAGGCTGTGAACCTTAAGAGAGATAAGAGAGCTTAGAGAGAGAGTGAAAAGAGCCTGGGGAGAGAGAAGGAGTGAATGTGTGTTTTGAAATTTAAAATCTGGAAAGTAAGGCTGACAAAAAGAGATATAGGAGAGTGTAGAGAGAGAATGAGATGAGATGTGAGAAAAAGAGGAAGGATGGATGGATGCAAAGTTTTAGATGATGATGTTAGATGTGAAGATGCTGTTGTGCATAAAAAAATGAACAAAAGATGAAAAATAGACTTAAGGTCAAGATTTAAATTAAGAGACAATTGAAGCTATCATATTGAAGGTAACTTAAAACTAACTATCAATTAGTAATAGAGGATCTTTTATACTATATAAATAAAGTATAGACAAATTTAAATCTAAGCACATAGTAAAAATCTAGCAAATAAAGAAATCCAAATTTAGTCTCAAAATTCAGTTTCTTAAAAAATTATGATTCCAATCATATTGAAAATCAGCTCAAGAGAATCCCTTTGGTATACACATCTCAGGGTGTGTGCTATATTCATCTTATTATGTAATTTTTATTTATTTATTTTTATACATGTTAAGTATTTTTGAATATTATGTAATTTTCTAATAGAGTGGCAATAATTTGTGATTCAAGAAAAAAGTTATGCATTTTTATGATAATATTAGATATTTTATAATTTAAAAACATTTCAATGAAAAAATGTGTACCATTTCACCAATGCGTAATTCGTTTTTGAATCACAAATTACTATAATTTATTAAAAAAATGATGTAATATCTGTTACAAAAAAGTAACATATATTAAAAAATTTGTAATAAAATGCATATAAGGATTTTCTCCGATCAAACATGCTTTGACTTGTAAATCGGATCCAAAGAGTTTGAGCTTTACGTACCTAGATATGATGGCAATATTAAAGAAATGGGATAAATTACACTGCCTGTCTTTAAGATTTAGAAAAAATATAATGAACTCCTCATCTTTGACCTGATTGAATTAACCGTGTTACCTTTAATGGTTGAATTACTTTTTCACGCTTATGATTTTATTGCCAAAGACCATTTGGTATCAAAATCACCTAAATTAATTAAATAATCTCTCAAAAATAGTTGTGAGAGATAAACAAGTAAGTTTGTCATACTCGTTAACTCTATTTTTTTAAATTTGTTTAAAATAATTAGTATAAGGCTAAAATAAGAATTATAATAAATAAAAATTGTGGTATTGTTAAAACAATTAAGCGTCATTGTAAACACCTCATTTTGACAAATTCTAAGATTTCAAGCGTTTGTAAGCCTCCCGATAATGAAATAGTATTTACTTCATATTTAGAATGTTTAAGAATGTTTGGAATTGCTGTGTAAACTCGTTTTGGCAAAAAACTAACTTTTTACGAAAATGACCATTTTATCCCTAAATTTGTTTTTAGCCCAAAATCAATTTCCTAACCCCGAGAAAGAGAAGAAAGCTCGATTGTCCTTCAATCGAACGTATTTTTCAAAATTAGTGACCAGTTTTATCAAAAACATTGATAAGAAGACAATTCGAACTTATTTAGGCCACAAGCAAGCCAAGAGCATAGAATGCATGCAAGGATGACACATGTACCATGGCAAAGGGTGCTTGTGGAAGTGTCTTGTGCGTGCGCACATCCAAGCGTGACAAAGTTATTTTTGGAAACCCAATCTTGGTGTAGTTTTTTAAGGGAGGCGATGGGGGTTGCCCTAACTTGCACCCCACGCCCCCTCATGCCTATATAAGGAGCCCCTCTTATTCCCTTTTAAAATGGGAAGAAATTTTGAACTTTCTTTGAGTTTTAAGAACAAAATACTCATCTTCTCTCTCCCCTTTGTTTTAACTCTGAAAAATACCCACATACAGCATCTCTAAACCTCTGAAAACATCTACGGGCTAAAGAACTTCAACCCTAACTTGGAACCTAAGCTTGAGGGAGGCTTGCAAGCAAGGAACTTGGCATTTCTTGCTACTTTTTGGGCGTGCTCTTCGGTTTACATAAACCAGCAGGTATTTTCCTATTCTTCTTTTATCTTTAGTGTTAAAGCATGTTAGGGTATTAATCTATCATCACATCATGTAGTTTGTTAGCTTCTTTACCATTTTCGGTTATTTTTGCATATTTTAGGCTTGTTTTAATCATATAGTGACCATGCATGGTCTGATTTGAATCATCATCTAGTTTAGTTTATATTAATGCATTTTACTTTTTAGTCGTATTTTATGCATAATCAGCATATTAGTAGCCTCAGACCAGACCTAGGTTACATTTTTTATGTGTTAGTTACATTTAGGTCATATTTACTTTATGTATCACATGTAAGACGCTTAAGCGGACATCCGGGTAAGTCCTCTCAATTTTCTTTGCATGTGTTTGCTATTTGCATCGTTTTTCAATTATGCAAGTTGGATACTCTTTATGTGAAAAATTGTATGTTTTGAAGGTTTTGTGACTATTATTAATTTTAGGTTGTGTTTATGGTCATGGATTATTAAAAATCCACTTCTTTTTAAAAAAATCATCATTTTTTTGGAAAATGACTTAATCTAAAATAAATGATATTTATTTTTCTTCAAATCACGTAGTTTTAGGTTAGTTAAGGGCTTTAAGTCTAATAATGAATTTATGTGAATAATTAACCACTAAAATCATAAAATAGAAAGTGAGTAAAGGCCAATTTTTAGATTGAGCAAAATGGGTGCTTTCATGTAAATGGCCTTTCCTTATTATATCTAGCCTCCTGCACCCGAAATTTTCTTGGTTGTGATGGACTAGGCCTTAACTTATTTTTCGTCATTAAAGGTTTCTTAATTCCCTTTTCCCCTTTAAAAATTAAGTGGCGACTCTTTGTTGGTCAAAACAAGTCGATGCGGAAAGCAATGCCTTAGACTCGAAAAGATACGACGCTCATAGTCATCTAATGGAATGGGGTAAAAATGTTACATAATTTGATATTTGAGGGAGATTATGGTAATTTGAAATTATGTCAAAGTTGTAGAGTGCGCTACAATTTCTTTAAAGCTCACTGGAGACCAATATTAATTTAGAGAAAATTGGTGAAAAGCTTAAATTTAAACAATTATGCTAGGGACCCCCAGTGGGGGTTACCCCCAGCACCCCCACTGGCATTTCATTGGCCAAAATTTTTTTTTTTCAATCACCCACCCCCACGTGGGGTGGGGTGCTGGGGGTGGGAAGTACAGGCGGTCTGGGGCATTAGTCTAATTTAAAAAGGTATAAAGCATTAAATCTAAGGTAAAATCCTATTTGGTGATAAGGACATGCAGAAAATTTTGTTGGAGCCGAAAAAGTCTACAAAAAATTGGCCGAAAAAGTTGCCTGCGATGGTGACCAACAGCCTGCGGCAACAAGTAGTGGTAGTGAGGTAGAGAAATGTGTGATACCCAATAGGTAGGTTTTCTTCTCATTTTTTTTTTTTAATTTTAGAATGTAACAGATTGGGTGTTAAATGAATGACATGTGTCACATTTTAATAGATAGGTAGTTTGGTGAATTTCAATAGATAAGAAAATATATTTGGTGAATTTCAACAAATAGACAAATTAAGTGATTTCAAGAGATAGACAAATAGGTTGATTTTAACAAATAGTTGTCTTTTTAGACTAATTGTATCATTTTGGCTCAAAGAGATTAGAGCTTGGCCCAATGGCGTAAAAGATTAAGAAATTGACTTAAGGTAGAGGCGATAGGTGGTCCTGTTGGTGAGTGTCACTGGAGAGTGGCGCTGGTGGTGGGTTTGGTGGTTTTTAGAGAGAGAAATGAGGAAGAAGAAGATGTGGTGGGTTTTGTAGAGATCCCAATTTTTGTAATTACCTTTCAATCCCTAATGTTAGAAGTTATTTCAATAAAACCCCTGAAATTATTGTTTTCTCGCAAATTTAACCCTAGAACTCCAACGCATCGTGGGTGTATCCGATTAACCCTAATCACTCCTGATAACTTATAAATCATTTTTATAACTCCAATTTTAGTTTTTAGGTCCTCTAATTATAGATTAATCGGTTAAAAACCTTAATTCTCAATAACACCGTTTTCGTTCGATTTCTCATATTTGTTTGCGATTTAATTTGATAGGAGCCGAATTAGATAATTTATTTATTTTATAATAATTATATATTAATAATAACTGATAATTTATCCAAATTTCTGATTTGGTTCTTATCTTTTTATTTATATTACTTTTGGGTCCTTTCTTGAATTTTTATTAAGTTTTTGTACTACTTAACTATTATATTTTATTATATATATGTACTATATCTTCTATGTATCTCATATGTATATATATATATATATAATCTAGTTTGGTACAATGAGAAGAAGGGCAGCCGACTGCCTGGTCCTTGAGGGGCCAATTGACAATTTTCATAAATAAAATAAAAAATAGAAAAAGAAAATAAATCATGGTTCAACTCCTAAATTTAGGGGATGTGTTCCTTTGTCCCCTGTTATACTAATAAAGACAACTAGGTCCTTAATTAAACAAGCTGAAGAGCCTAAATAACCCTTCATTTCATTCCATTCTAACCAAATTGCCTAAAATCCCATTCCAACCCAACCAAGGGCTCTTTGTGCATTTGAACTCCTGTCTCAACTCATTTTATCTACATATCGATCTATATCTCTCATATTGTGGCTGGAAAAGGCAAGAGAGAAGAGAGAAAGACTGATAAAGTTGTCTGATAAAACTGAAAACTGAAGACTGAAAATTAAGTATTGAAAACTGAATGCTGAATTTTTTAAGTTGAGAAGTTGTTTGATAAAAATTTAAGTGCTTAATTAAAAATAAGTTGTTTGATATGTATAAAATTAAATTTAAAATTTATTATTTTCAAATTATATATTTTTATTTTTATATTGCAATGGTTGTGGTGGTAGTATTGGCAGTGGTATAGTGGTGGTAGCGATAATGGTAGTGGTAGCAATAATGGTAGTGGTAGTAGCATAGTGGTAGTGGTGGTAGCAACAATGGTAGTGGTAGCAAATGATAGTGGTGTTTATGGCAATAATGACAATAGTGATAAAGGTGATGGTAGTACTAGCGGCGGTAGCGATGGTAGTTGTAGCGGTGGCATGGTGGTGGTGGTGGTGGTGGTAGTAGTAATAGTGGTGGTGGTGGTGGCGGTAGTGGTGGTGTTAGTGGCGGTGGCGTGATGGTGGTCGTGGTTGTAGTAGTAGTGGCAGTGGTGGTGGTGGTGGTAGCAATAGTGATGGTGGTGTGGTGATGGCAATAGTGGCGGTGGCATGATGGTGGTAGTTGTGGTGGTGGTGGTAGCAGTGGTGGTAGTGGTAATGGTGGTGGTGGTGATAATGAGTTTACAATAATGTATATTGGTACTTATGTTTATTATTTAAAAATTCAGTTAGAATTAAGTAAGTTTTATATAACTTAGAATTTTCTTAAATTTTAGTATATATTTTAAGAGGCACTTAAAATTTTAAGTGATATCAATTATGATTATCAAATGGACTTAATTGAATATCATTTAATCAATTCAATTTTAAGTGCTGAATCATATTATCAAACACCCCCTTAGAAAAAAAAAAAATATATATATATATATATATAGAGAGAGAGAGAGAGAGAGAGAGAGAGAGAGAGAGGAGAGAAGAAGAAGAAGAAGAAGAAGAAGAAGAAGAAGAAGAAGAAGAAGAAAAAAGAAAGAAGCCTTGCTCTCACAGTCTCTGATAGTCTTCTCTAAAGAAGTGATCATAGCTACATTGTCCGCATGCTCAAGAAAACCATCAACTGCTTGGAGCCTTACTCTCATCGATGACAAGTCCAGGCCGTTCCTTTCAAAACCACTGAGGTTGGACTCAACACCTTCTACAAACTTGCCTAAAATTGTCAAGACTCTCTTAGTGGCAAGATCGCAAACGAAATCAACAAAAGACTCCAGCAGTGTTGTTTGCACCATCGGGCCTGGAACATTGAAAGCAATAAAGGTGTTAGGATGCAGTGCCTGGATACGGATGAGAATAGCGGCAACCTCAGCAAAAACCTAGTAGTTCAGAAAGGAGACTCCCATTGAAGACCTTAGAGGCTCTCATGGCGCTGCCTACTCGAGTTGCAGGAGAGAGGCTTGCAGAACGAACAAAAGTTTAGGGCCAATGCACCTCCCCTGAAGAAGATTGCCTAGTAGCAATGGAATGAGTAGAGGCAGGAAGGTGGCCAGGCGAACTAATCTCATGAAAAAGGTCGAAGCCACTATCATCACCCTGCCACTCTGTAAAGAGATCATCTATATGATAGTCCCCAACGTTTAGATTTGGGACAACAGTAGTGTCCATCCCTGCAAAAAAGTCTTGTGATTACTCAAGATTAGCTGGCACTTCAGGAAAATGAGAAGGATACAGTCAGTAAGTCGCTTAGAATTTGCTGAGGTAACACGGTCAGAAGTACCGCTGCACCTTCAAGTTAACAGCCGCCTTCGCAAGTTGGGCCAAACTTGGAGGGTCTATGCTAAGAGTACCCGTTGCACCTTCATCTCTCTTGACAACTGGATAGTAGAAGTTATAGTGTACTGAACCAAGGGAGACTCAGCAGAGTGAGATGAATATCTAAAGACAACTTCTATCAGAGATGGTGTAGCTTTAAGCGACTCATTTGTTGCATGTTCTTCCCTCGAAGTTTCTGAGATGAAATCTTTACCACCAACAAAAGAGTAGTAAGAATGAACGGGATCAGCAGGGTCTAGAATGATAACAGGATCAATAGGGTCTGGGACCTCTAAGTCTTTAGCACCCTTAGCAGTCACATCACCCTCTGTAACTTCCATGGCAGATGTGGCTTGTTTACTTTCAACAAATAGATTGTCATGATCTTCATCCATGTCTTGAGCCTCAACAATTGGCTCTACCTCAGCAACCGGTTCTTCCTCAGCATTTGGAAGTATCAGTCTACGCGTTCTGGGCCTGGTAACCCTCGAAGTGATAAGAAGATTGTAATCATCTAAATTTGAGGAGAGTCCAATAGCGATTGAAGAACCTCTGCGACCTGAAGGTGGAATGGCTAGAATAGTGCCGCATTCTGAGATCAGTAGGCCCTTAAAAGGAGAAATTAATGCAATTGTTAAAATAAAGATGAAAGTCCAAGGAAGTATAGAAGAGTACAGAAAATATTCTAAGTGTTGATACCTTTTGAAGTCTCTTCCTAGTTGGTGAGGCATGAGCCTCAGCTATTGGAGCCACTGTTTCTTGGGTTGCCCTTAGTCGCAAGCAAGTCATGTATACCTTTGTGCCAATAGGAGGAAGAGAGACTTGCAGAGGCTAGACAAATATTGCCCTAGATGGGTGAGGCTCTTCTAGGGCAGGCGAAGACAACAGTTTGAAACGACTAAAAAGACTGGTCTGTTTCCCACGACCAGAGGGGAGGCGTATGGACAAGTCAGGTTGTGTGATAGGTTCCACTGCAGGAATGACGGGGTCACTATTGCAGAAATTGAAGAAAGAGTTGAAGTTGCGATGCCAGAATAGTCTATTACCAGGTGTGAAAGAGTTTTCTCTCCCAAGAGAAGGCAACTCCATGAGGCCCAGACTTTCCACAAGCAAGGCAGTGTAATCATGAGCAAATCCCTAAAAACTCTTATGAAAGTTTGTTTGGGGTAGAAGCATGTGGAATGCCTTGATCCATGCCAAACTATCTAAGGACCCTATCTGATCGGTAGACAACATTGGACATACCCTGCTAATTCCACATTGGCAATTACCCAGGGCGGATCATGGTAGCAACAAGGAGAGAGTTAGCTTGGATGTTGTCAAGAGAAAAGTCCACATAGCGAACCTCTAAAAAGTAAAAGGGGACGATAGAAACGCCTGTAAAATTCTGAGAGAAGGAGCGAAATACGCATTTCTCTACATGGTCCACATAGTCCACAAAGGGCTTATTAGAGCCAACACCAGACCATCTAGCAATGCGAGAAAGAGAGTTACACACTTGCCTTATGACTGCCTGTCTCTCCGCATCTAGAACAGGATTACCCTCCGCGTCAAGGACTTCATCAGTGAAGAAATGCTTAAACTTCTTGGGAACAGGGCCCATAGCAGGAAACTGCTCATAGAAGAAAGCGGTCAAGAAGTGGGTGTGCACAAAACTCCAAATGTCATAGCGGCCCATGGATCTCTCTATGTCCGAGTGAATGAGATCAATACGAAAATACAAATTACACAAGAAGAGGGGAGCCAAGGGGATCTGGTTGCCACTGCAAAGTTTAACGGCTAGGAGAAACACCAATGGATTGATGCTTTCAGCAGGATTACTCGGAAGAACGAAGATGGAGATGAAATAACTAACAAATGCGGCCAAATACAAGTTGCCACGGTAACCTGGCCAACCACAGAGTTGGGGTTCTCTTCTATGATATCACCAATGATTGGCTGTATATCCTTACAAAAATGTTTCAACCAAGAGAGGTATGTTGTCTTATCCCTCTTCGGTCTCTTTGGAAGTAGCTCTCTGGTTTTTAGATCGTACCAAGAACCATATTTTCGTGCTTCACGAAAAATGCTTTTAAGGGTGATGATAGCAGTCTGCTCCGCGACTGTTAGAGATGCAGGGTCGGAGGGGTGGTGTAACGACCCCAAAACGCGTATAAGGAATTATCTTTATTTACCTATGGGTTAATGTGCTTTAATGTGATTATATCTTTTGAATTGAAGCATTATCTGTTGAGTTATGACTTTAAAATTGGAATTACTGACCTTTATGGGTTCAGAAATCAAAATTGAGTACTTGCATATGTTAATGGGAATTTTTAGAGCTACTTGGGAAAATTAATTGGAAATTTAATTCGTCTGATTTGTTAATGCATGTTTGGGTGGTTAACTTTGCACTGCAAATTGAAGACCTTAGAGGCTTCAGAAACCAGAACAGAGAACATATTTATGATAAGCATAATTTTTAGAGCCATCTGGGAAGTTTAATTGAAATTTAATTTTGTGCGATTCGTAAGGACGTGTTTGGCCCTCCCTACTTGTGGAAAGCTTTTATGTATATATATGTTATATGAGTTGTTGAACTCATCATTTTGGAGTCAAAATAAAATATCTGAGGGAGAGAACCAAGAGAAAGAGAGGGCAAAGGAGAGAGGAAGCTTCTCTAAGAGAGAGAGAGAGAGAGAGCTCACCATTCATGGGAGCTTGAAGATAAACTTGAAGAAATTGAAGAGATAGGAAGAAGATCAACCATGGAGGCTTGGGGAAATTGAAGAGAACTAAGAGAAAGACAAAGATTGAACTAAGGTATGACAATCTATCAATCCTTATGTTTAAAACATCAATTTCATGAAATCATAATGATATTGGAAGATTTGAACCCATTTGAGTTAGGGTTCTAAGTATGTATTTAATTGAACTCAATTTAAGAAGTGAGACCTTGGGTTCTATGATTTTGGTTATGATTGGAACTTAACTTTATAAATGCCATGTGAATGAACCCTAGATTGTCCATACAATAAGGTTATGTAAGGATCGAGTGTGTTGTGAGTTATGATTTGAGAACTTGCAAATTATGAAAGATAAAGCATTGATCTTGAACTTGAGGCAAAGATGATTTGTTTAAAATGGAATTACACTTGATTGATGTTAGTTTATCATGTTGTGGGACAATTTTACATGTTTTTGGGTGATTTGAGTTGGAAACCAAGCTTAGAAATGGAAAGAGCAAGAGTTAGAGCAAACAACATTTTCGGACAGCAAAACTGACCCAGAGCCGCACATGCAGCAGGTCTTCCTGCACGTGCGGCAATCCAATTCCAGATTCTACTAAAAAAGCACATGGTCCCGCACGTGCGGCCAAGTTTCCCGCACGTGCGGGGACAGCCCTGTTCAGCCAATTTCAAATAAGCATATCTTTTGCATCCGGACTCCGTTTTAGGTGATTCTTGAGCCTAAATTCAAGCCCCAGAAGTCTAGTTTCCAATGGTGGTAATCTCACTCCCAAATTCTAAGTACACCAATAGATATGCCCAAATTAGTGAAGATCATTCACTTTTTGTCTACCGGTTTAATACCATTTCTTCTTCTAAACCATTTTTCTTTCGATTCTTCCTATTTTTCGAGACACGAATTAAGACCTATTGAAGCCTAATGAGTTTAAAACCACCATGGTTTATTGATTAAAGAACAAGAAAGAGATTGAGTATATCCTCATATTATACTATGTGCATTGTGTTTGTAGGTGAAGACGAGGACATCGTCCCATTGCTACTGGAAGTCCATCACTGTGAGTAATAATAGTGTAATGTTCTGTTTCATTTACTGTTAATAGTTATTGATAGCATTCTATTATGCATAAGTAAGCTATATTTCCTTATGGTGAATAACTGAAAAACCTATGTGCGTTATTGGGCAATGATATCCTTATGGACCGGGGGTCGTTCTACTGTGTTGGTGATGGGCCCAAGGCCGTTCAGTTATAAGACACAGAGTGTGGACAACTCTAAGACTAAAGGAGGTGATGACATGCCGATGTCTCACCGACCCTAATATGATTCAAATCGATTATGATTCATGGCCAGAGGCCAAGAGAGGTAGTGTACATGTCGATGTTCTACCCACCCTCCAATGTGTGGACAGCTGTCGAGATGTGGGCCTCAGGCCGTTCTGTATAATATGTTGGGCCTGAGGCCGTTTTGTATAATATGTTGGGCCTGAGGCCGTTCTGTATAATATGTTGGGCCTGAGGCCGTTTTGTATATATATTGGGCCCAAGGCCGTTAAGGAAATGCTTACGGAACAAGGTCAAACATGTGACATTATTCATTTGAATCCCTTACCTACTATTATTCACTGAGCCTTGCTCACTCCGTTTTTATGTATATTTGTGTAGGTGAGCCATCGGGGTTTGACACTAGAATTGTATTGAGATCCACCTGTCTGTCAAGCTGCCTGGGGTATGCCTCCCTGTTGAGGCCTTAATTTTTATTACTGGGAGCTATGTAATTTATGGAGTCTTATATAAGTGTGTGTGTGAGATCTATATAAGTTCTGTGATTATATGTATATATGGAAGTGTATTTAAATACTTAAATTTATTTAAGTCATCATGTATGCACAAGCTCAGTGGGCGTTATCTTTATATTGGTATTTACTTCCGCTTAAGGCCCCGTATGTGAATAAATATTCGTAAAATTTTGTTTTGAGGCCTATGTACAGGCCAGTCAGGGACCAAACCTTTAGGGGCGGGTTTGGGTCGTGACAGGTGGTCTCCATGAGTGCTTAGGTGCAGCAAGACTAAAACATTCTCAAGAGTGGGGGTGATTTCCCCCCAAGCAAGGGCAAAAGTGCAGGTGTCATGACTCCAGTGAGAAACAGCCATGTCAGTGTTGGTCTGCACTTTGCGTATGGACAACTCTCTTAAAATCAAGATGGCATTGAAAAGTGGAATGTCCCTCAAGCACTGTTCAAAGCCATCGTCCCCTATGACGTCGTTGACCCAAAGAGGCCAGTCAACCAGAGGGCCCAAATGGGTGTAGTAGTAGATGTATGAGCAAGAAAATTCACCACATTCAACCCAAAACCGCAATATCGAAGCGGGATTAACCATGTCAGCATCATCCAAGGAGGCGTCGCCAGAGGGCAGTAGGGGTTCCTCCAAAGAGGGATCATCAGGGACAAAGGCTTCAATAGCCTTCCAACATGGGTCAACAAGGCCCCAAAAGTATGGGGCCCTCCTCCACTCAGTGCTAGGTGGGACAGGCTTGTCAACTAGAAATCTGGTGGTGGCCACGAGAAAGAATAAAGAATGGGAGAAGGCTTTGAAAAATACAAAGAAGACTTTGGGAAGAAAGAGACTACAGAGAGGAGACAAGGAAGAGTTTGGTGAAAGTGGGGGACCATTGGACCCAAGGGGTTATATTTATAAAGAAACCAAGGAGGTTGTACCAACGCGCCTCTCCAGGAACCATCATGACCCACCAGCCAATGTACCTTTTCAGAACCATTATGACTTTATAGAGAACCGACACAATTTCTAACCCAACAGACGCAACCCTAGGTTTTCTTGTTGACGTTATGCATGCACGAGAAGCTAGGCGCGTGTTCCCCATGCGCGTAAGGGCCAAATGTAGAGGTTCAGAAATTAAAGTCCAAATTAAGTGTGGACCTAAGTATGAAGGACGTCCTTATTAGGTGACCAAGAATGACCAAAGGGGCATGGACTAAAACCCAAGGGAAGTAGGTCAATAGTGGGTAGAAGCAGGTCCGACCTGCTAAGGGTCCGAATAGACTCCATGAGGAGAAAATGTGTAAGTCAAGTTGTAGAGGCATTACTTGCAGCGGTCAAGTTGCTGTGGCACTTTATCTCAGCGCCATTATTCCAAGTATTGCTGGTGTCATCGCTATCTGAAGTTGCTGAGGGAAAATGAAAATCGGAACAACTGAGTTGCAAAGGCAACACTTGCAGAGGCCAAGTTGCGGAGGTACTTTGTCAGCGCTGCTATCTCTAGTATTATCGGCGTGGCCATTTGAGCTCGGCATGGGACATGGCTACCGCAACAACTGCAGCCACCGCAAAAACTACAACTGTCGCAACTAACTTGCGGAGGGAAAACCTTACCAAGGAGATACCAACCTTTGAAAAGAGCTTCCTTCCACAAATAGAGGCTAATGCTTGGCGCTGATAGCTGGCCCCAAAGCATTACTAGCCTAGCGCTGATAACAGACCCCAAAGCTTACTGGTCGGAGTTGATAACAGGCCCAGAGATACCAGTATACCGCGATAACCCTGCAAAGATGGGAGCAGGGTAGCCCAAGTGCAAGGGACTCCCTTTCCATCCACCTAGGTCATAAACCTGCCTTGGTCGAATAGGCAGGACCAAGGAAGCCCCTTTAGGCTTGGTACTAAGGCACAACATGCCTGATAGCAGACTTGGCTGTGGCCTTCGCCCTGGGAATGTGATAACCCAACCTGTACTCTGCTTAATTATGCATGTGATTATGTGTTTGATATGAATTTGGAATAATATCTGTTAAATGTAGGAATATCTGTTGCAATTAGAAGTTTGAACTAAAATTTAAAGTCTTAGAGGCGCGATAAACCAAAACCGACTTCATATTTGTGTTTAGCATGATTTTTAGAGCCTATAGTGAAATTTTGTACAATTACGATTCGTAATGATTAAATTAAGTTTCATGAGTTAAGATTATATATGTATGTGGCTCTTGTGTTCATCATTTTGGAGGAGAGCTTGCTAGAGTGAGTTAGAGAGAGAGAGGAAGAGGAAAAGCTAGGAATTTGGAAGAGATTCAAAGGGGAATTCAAGGATTTGAGCTAAGGTATGTGAATTTAACAATTATCTTGTAGATAACTCATCTATTACATGAAATCAAGAAGGGATGTGAAGATCAAACACTAAAATAAGTTAGGGTTTTGAGTTATGTAATGGTTAGAACTTAATGCATGAAATAGAACCCTAATCTCTTCATTTTTGTTTGATTTAAGTTCAATCTTGTGATTAATCCATGAAATTGTTGAAAGATCATCCATGTTTTTATGTATTTGAGCTTAATCACGAAATTCATGAAGTTATGAAAAAGATGTGTCCTTGATTTTGTTATTAGAGCAAGATTGATGTGTTTGATATGTGATTACCCTTGAATCATTCTAGTACATCATGTTTTGGGTTAGTTTTGCATGAATTTGGGGTTAGAAATGAGTTTGGAAGATTTAATTTTTTTTCATTTTTGGACTATCTGGTTTTTGCCCAGACAGCTCGTGCGGCCACGGGCTCCGCATGAGCGGAGCATGAACAAGATTTGTGGATTTGGTTCTGTGCGCTCGAGTGGCTTGAACTTTTGCACGAGCGGAGCCAGACCGCTCGAAGGGTTGGCTTGGCCACACATGCGGCTCGACAGGGGAGAAAATCCTGCTTTCTTCTGTTGACCTCCCCGACCTCCGGAACGCATTCCTAACCGTATATAAACCCTTCGGAGTATGAAATGATGATTAGGAACTGGAAAAGATTATGAATCGCTAAAAGAAAAACATATGTATTGAACGAATTGTTTACAGAATTTGTATATGTGCCATGTTGTGCAAGTTCTAACATTGAGGTGGATCATCGAATCAATTGAGGTGGGTAACGTCTTTGTAATGGTATTTTCATATAAAGTACTTTGAAATTTGCATTCCTATGTGGTGATTTAGGGAACATATGCTGGTATAAGTCATGTGTTTGACAAGAGTCCTCTAAAATGGTTAAGTATGTTTGAATCCTCGAAATGAATATGATATGACAAGTTTTTGAACGAAATGAATACGATATGGCAAGTTTTTGAAGGATTAGATTGATAAGAATGAATACGTTGCCTTTTAAAACAACGATTATGATAAATTGGAAAATGTGCTTTGACTTTCGATAGTCGTTGTTTGTCTATGACCCGTCTTGGACGTTTTGTACAAACTAATGATTCGTTATAAACGTTTTGTATGATGTCAATCTTTAATGATTGTTCTGTATGGTTTCGATAGTAATCGTTTTGTATAAACCATCAAATATGATGTTCTGTATAAGCCATCAATACAATGTTATGTATAAGTCATCCAAGTGATGTTCTACATTCCGTATATGCTATCAATATGATGTTCTGAATGAGCCATCAATGTGATGTTCTGTAAAAGCCATCTAAATGATGTTCTGCACTAATATGGTTGTTTTGAATGAGGCCATTCTATATGAATGTTTTGCATGGTAAATTCAACAAGTTAAATGAGGCCTTCAGGTACTCTGCTACGACTTGGAGTTATGAAAGGTTTGATAAGCAATATTTGATACTATGTGATTTGAAACAAGCTTTAATGTGATTTGCAATCAGACTTAAATGTATCAATAAGTTACATTTTTTTGATTAAGTTATGAGACTCATTCATTTAACCCCTTACATTGAGATTACTCATTGGGCTTCCAGCTCACTCTATTTATTTATATGTATCTAGGTGAGCATCAGGAAGTTCAGTACTAAAGCCTGTTGGAGTGTCAACCTTTTGTGAAGCCATCCAAGATACGCCTCCGTGTCGAGGCCTTAGCTTTTTTCATGGCAAGCTCGAGAAGCTTCAGTTTTATGTAGTTTATTATGTTATAAGTTTTGCTCTCGGGTTATGTATATAATGAATGTTATTAAATGTTGTGATGTATGCCATGAAGTGTGGTGTGGGATATAACATGTTTGATCCTGTTTATGGCATGTATGCACAGCTCAATGGACACATTTTACTATATACTTCTGTTTATGGCCCCATTAGCATAAATATTCTGTATGATAGTTTGAGGCCTTCGGTAATCTACGGAGTACTAGCCGGTTATGACCCAAACTTTTAGGGGCGGGTTCCGGCCATGACAGAGTGGTATCAAAGCATGAGTTATATTTCACACACGTGTCCAATTGAGCAATAAGACTTTGTCGAATGGAATTCAGGATTGCATCTAGTAAATGTGCATCTTTTTGATAAATATTCAGTGTGTAATATCTGATAAGTACGCAATCATCTGTTATAGATGCATTTATTTGCTACATGTTTTGTAAGTAATCATTTATCAAATATAAGTACAATTTTGCACCCAAGATATGTGAAATTTGAACTTGAGGGTATGTGTTTATGTGTATATATATGTGTGTAAGTTTCTGTATCTGTTATAATAGAAGTTTCATATAGAAAATGGTCAAAACAAGAGGGGAATGAACTAGAGAAGTCAACCTCCTCAAGGCTAGACAGAATGGAAAGAATGATACATGAGATGGCGGAAAGTTTAAGATGACAATAAGAATGGCAACAACCGCCATACCCATCCTCAATGCCAATACCACTTGTGCAAGAACAACAAGCGGATGACCGAATCATCACATTGACAAAAGAGTTTAAGAAAATGAAACCACCACTGTTCCATGGAGGAATCGATCCTTTGAAAGTCGAAATTGAGAAATTGTTTGAAGTCTTCCCGTGCACTAAAGCACAAAAAGTTCTGCTAGCCGCATTTACTTTAGAAGATGATGCTAGACGATGGTGGATGATAGTCCGAGATGAAAACTGAGACATTAATTGGGCTAAATTTCTAGAAATTTTCTACAAGAAATATTTTCTGCAATGTATCTGAGATCAAAAAAGTTTCTGAATTTGAAGGGTTAAAGCAAGGCAGCTGAATAGTGGCAGAGTATGAATCTCAGTTTACCGAATTGTCAAGATATGCGCCTCACATGGTTGATACAAACTATTGAGGAAATTTGAGGGAGGACTCTGGGATTCCATTTTGGAGAAAATTAATATTTTGAAGTTGCCAAAATACGTTGATGTGTTAGATCGAGCATTGACGTCTAAAGCTAATATCAACCGATCTTTTGAATGGAAAGGAAAAAGACAAAGCAAAGCAATTATGAGAGTAATAAATTTTCGAAGGATAAGAATCGAAGTCAGAAACATCTAGCCAAGATGAACTTGCCCAAATAAAGGGTTCTGCACCAACTTGTTCAGAATGTGAGATAAAGCACCAAGGAATCTATTATTGAATTTCTGGAGCTTGCTATAGGTGTGGTAAGATGGGCCATACAGTAAGAAATTTTCCTCAAGCCGGATAGACTGTGAATAGACCTACCGCTAGCTCAGCGGGATTAGTACCAATGACGCGACTTGGTATTACAAGAGTAAATGCTAATCAAGGTACTTTATTGATGTGAACCATTACCTATGTAGTACTTAATTTTGGACTGATATATATATACCTTTGCTTGGAGTGACTATTATATTTTTGATTAAACTATCGAGACCATGGTTTCGTGACTATGTGACTTGTTTGAATGCCTCGAATAGTGAACTTTGTAATATGCATAATACCTAGATGATTTTATTATGACTTTTGGAACAAAATTTTGATTGAGAGTGATGTGATGGAACTTGTATCTGATTTGATTTCGATTACGGGAGACTATGAATTGCTTATGAATGAATGATTAGATTATGTTTACTAAGGGAATTAATAGACCAAGAACTTGAATTTGTTTTGCATACTTGACTTATTTTAGAAACCTTATGTGGACTGTCAACAGCAGACTATTTGAAATATGAAAGTAGATACCTTCTACTGATTAGGATTACGTGTTATATGCTAAAACTTGATTGTTTTGGTGTTACCCTTTCTACCATGGGTTTGATTGTCCTAGAGAATGGTTGTTTCCATGTCACCATATTTTATTCCCGAGGCTAGGAGAATTGTTAAGAACGACTATGTTGATTGTTAACACTATTCAAGATTAATAATCTCAACTACTAGGAAGTATATGGATTTAGTACATTCTACGAATGACCACCTCAGTATTATCGTATTATACAATCGATTCTATGGAAGATGCGAATTATGAACATCATAAGACTGATAACTTTAACACTGTATCTGTTATCAGGGGATTGATCTATGAATCCGCTTTACATTTCTGCTGATTTTTGAATAACTTGAATGACTACGATAGATTATTGAATCGACTAACCAAATTGGACTGTGAACTGTTAAACAATTTAGATCTGAATTGAATTTCTTTGGCAAAGTTGAATAGAGAAAAAGAGAATGATATGAGACTGAAATATCTGCTCTGTATCCGACGCAACGTAAACAAGTTTGGAGGACTAAACTTCCTAAAGGGGGGATGATTGTGATAACGCAACCTGTACTCTACTTAATTATGCATGTGATTATGTGTTTGAGATGAATTTGCAAGTTTAAGTACGTGAATTATGTGAATTTGGAATAATATCTATTGAATGTAGGAATATCTGTTGCAAATACAACTTTAAACTAAAATTGGAAGTCTTAGAGGTGCGATAAACAAAAACCGACTTCATATTTGTGTTTAGCATCATTTTTAGAGCCTACGGTGAAATTTTGTAAAATTACAATTTGTAAATATTAAATTAAGTTTTATGAGTTATTATTTATATGGCTTTTGTGTTCATTATTTGGGGGAGAGCTTGCTAGAGTGAGTTAGAGAGAGAGAGAGAAAGAGGAAGAGCTAGGAATTTGGAAGGGATTCGAGGGGTAATTAAAGGATTTAAGCTAAGGTATGTGAATTCAACTATTATCTTTGTAGATAACTCATCTATTACATGAAACCAAGAAGGGATGTGAAGATCAAATAATTAAATAAGATAGGGTTTTGAGTTATGTAATGGCTGGAACTTAATGCATGAAATAGAATCCTAATCTCTTCAATTTTGTTTCATTTAAGTTCAATCTTGTGATTAATCCAAGAAATTGTTGAAAGATCATCCATGTTTTTACGTATTTGAGCTTGATCATGAAATTCATGAAGATATGAAAAAGATGAGACCTTGATTTTGTTATTGAAGCAAGATGTGTTTGATATGTACTTACCCTTGAATCATGCTAGTACATCATGTTTTGGGTTAGTTTTGCTTGAATTTGAGGTTGGAAATATGTTGGGAAGATTTAATTTTTGTGCATTTTCAGATTGTTTGGTTTTTGCCCAAATCGCTCGCGCGGCCACGGGCTTCGCACGAGCAGAGCATAAACAAGATTAGTTGATTTGGTTCTGTGCGCTCGAGCATCTTGAACTTCCGCATGAGCGGAGCTAGACCGCTCGAGCAATTGGCTTGGCCTCATGTGCGACCAGGTAGGGGAGAAAATCCTGCTTTCTTCTGTTGACCTCCCCGACCTCTGGAACGCATTCCCAACCTTATGTAAACCCTCCGGAGTATGAAATGATGATTAGGAACCGTTGGAAAAGGTTGTGAATCGTTAAAAGAGAAACGTATGTAGTGAGCGAATTGTTTACTGAATTTGTATGTGTGCCATGTTGTGTAGGTTTAAACATTGAGGTGGATCATCGAATCAATCGAGACGAGTAATGTCTTTGTAACGGTATTTTCATATGAAGTACTTTGAAATTTGCATTCCTATGTGGTGATTTAGGGAACATATGCTGGTAGAAGTCATTTGCTTGACAAGAGTCCTCTGAAATGGTCAAGTATGTTTGAATCTTCAAAATGAATATGATATAATAAGTTTCTGAACGAAATGAATATGATATGGCAAGTTGTTGAAGGATTGGGTTGATAAGAATGAATGAGTTTCCTTTTAAAACAACGATTATGACAAACTGGAAAATGTACTTTGACTTTTGGTAATCGATGTTTGTCTATGACCCGTCTTGGACGTTTTGTACAAACTAATGATTCGTTATAAACGTTCTGTATGATGTCAATCTTTAATGATTGTTCTGTATGGCTTCAATAGTAATCGTTCTATATAAACCATCAAATATGATGTTCTGTATGAGCCATCAATAATGATGTTTTGTGTGAGCCATCAATACGATGTTCTGTATAAGTCATCTAAGTGATGTTCTGTATTCCGTATACGCCATCAATATGATGTTCTGAATGAGCCATCAATGTGATGTTCTGTAAAAGCCATCTAAATGATGTTCTGCACTAATATGGGTTTTTCAAATGAGGCCAGTCTATATGAATATTCTGTATGGTAAATTCAACAAGTTAAATAAGGCCTTCAGGTACTCTCCTATGACTTGGAGTTAGGAAAGGTTTGATAAAAGGCTTGATAAACAATATTTGATACTATGTGATTTGAAGCAAGCTTTAATGTGATTTGGAATCTGACTTAAACGTATCAATAAGTTACATTGTTTTGATTAAGTTATGAGACTCATTCATTTAACCCCTTACATTGAGATTACTCATTGGGTTTCTATCTCACTCTGTTTATTTATATGTATGTAGTTGAGCATCAGGAAGTTAAGTACTAAAGCTTGTTAGAGTGTCAGCCTTTTGTCAGCCTTTTTTGAAGCCACCCAAGATACGCCTCAGTGTCAAGGCCTTAGCTTTTTTATTTTTATGGCAAGCTCGAGAAGCTTCGGTTTTGTATAGTCTATTATGTTATAAGTTTTGCTCTTGGGTTATATATATAATGAATGTTATTAAATGTTGTGATGCATGCCATGAAGTGTGGTGTGGGATATAACATATTTGTTCTTGTTCATGGCATGTATGCACAGCTCAATGGACACATTTTATTATATGCTTCCGTTTATGGCCCCATTAGCCTAACTATTCTATATGATCATTTGAGGCCTTCGGTAATCTACGAATTACTGGCCAATTATGATTGAAACTTTTAGGGACGAGTTCGGGTCATGACAGGGAAGCTGGGTAGTTTGTGGTTAGATGGCTAAGAGGGGGAGGCTTCACTCAAGTGAACATGAGAAACATGGATGATAGTAGGCTATGAAGTCCTAAGAATGCATGTCTTGGCTAAACTGAGCTAAGAAGACAAGTGTAATGGCAAGCATTACCGCCGCAAGTGCACTTGCTAAGGTTCAAGCTGATGAGGCAAGTTGCAGCGGCAAACACTCCCGCCATAAGTGCACTTGCTGAGGCATCTGTGCTAAATAGATAGTACATAGTACATGCAGAACGATGCGTAACACCTTCAGCCTAGTGGCTCAAGGTAGAATATTCCATGAGATTCTTAGGGACACTTGTCCACACTTTGTTTGGCCACTTGGTATCCTCTTGGTACCAAGGAAAGCCTATAAATATGACCCATTTCCTAAGGTCCAAGGGAGGATTTCTGGGAATTTGGGGGAGATACTGCCTATTTGTGCATTGACATTCCTTTCTTCTTAAGCCATTTGTTTCATCCTCACCTAGCTGCTTATCCTCCAGTCATCTAGACCATTGACGTAGTTTTGCCTCTCTAATTATTCTCTTAATCACTGCTTACATCGAACCTCCCTACATTTCTGCCCTTACAAATACAAAGTCCTATCACCAATCTCGGTCCAGCAAACTAGAGACCTACATTTTCTTCCATACAATGCCTCATAAGGTGCCATGCCAGTAGTTATATTGAAACTGTTGTTATAAGCAAACTTAGCCAATGGTAGGTAAGTTTCCCAATTGCCTTGAAATTCTAGGATGCACATACAAAGCATATCTTCCAATGTTTGGATAGTTCTCTCCGTTTGCCCATCGGTTTGTGGATGAAAAGTTGTGCTGAATCTCAACTCTGTGCCCATAGCCTGTTGCAAACTTTACCAAAATCTAGAAACAAATTTAGGATCCCTATTTGACACAATAGATACTGGAACCCCATGTAATCGAACGATCTCATCAATATAGATAGTGTCAAGTCTATAGGCATTAAATGAAGTTTTCACAACAAGAAAATGAGCAGATTTCGTCAATCTATCAACAATAACCCAAATAGCATTCATACCTCTAGGCATTCGAGGTAGATCGACAATGAAGTCCATGGTTATATGTTCTCACTTCCACTCTGGAATAGAAAGAGACTGTAGCAAACTTGCTAGTTTCTGGTGTTTAACTTTCACTTGTTGGCATTGAAGGCATTTGGAGTTGTAGTCGGCAATTTCCTTTTTCATGTTTGGTACATTTTAGTATTCCCCGAATGCATAGCAAACATTGACTTATGAGCCTCTTCTAAAATTTTTCTTTTCAATTCCGTATCATTAGGTACGCAAAGCCTTCCCTGAAATTTTATAGTACTTGTTCTCCAACGAAGAATCATGCTCTCGGCTTAGTTTCAAACTCATCGCACACTTTCTTTAGAAAACTAATCATCTCTCTATTTCTATTTAATTTCTTCAATAATAACTAGTTGTGTAGACATTGTTGCCAAAATATTGCCTTGCCCATAATACACAACTTCTATCTCGAGTGTGTCTAGATCTTGCAGTAGCTCTTTTTGGTCAGTCAACAAACAAGCCAAGGTTCCCATACTGTTTCTTCTTAAAGCATCAGCCACTATGTTAGCTTTACCCATATGAAAATGGATTTGCAGGTCATAGTCTTTAATTAGCTCAACCCAACGTCTCTGTCGCATATTAAGTTTTTTCTGGGTAAAGAAATATTTTAAGCTCATGTGGTCTGTATACACCTCACACTTAACCTCATACAAGTAATGCTGCTAGATTTTCAATGCAAATACTATAGCGGCAAGTTCCAATTCATGTGTTGGATAGTTCTTTTCACATGGTTTTAGTTGTTGGGATGCGTACGCAACACTTTTCCATTCTGCATTAAAACACAACCCAAACCTCTATGAGTTGCATCACTAAAAATTACAAATCCTTCAGTACCTGATGGTAAGGTAAGAATTGGAGCTGTAGTCAATCTCGTCTTTAGTTCTTGAAACGTGGATTCTCTTTGTTCTATCCACACAAATGGTTCCCCCTTTCGGGTCAATTGTGTCAATTGTACAACAATTTTTGAGAAGTCTCTGACAAATCTCCGGTAGTAACCTGCCATACCCATAAAACTATAAATTTCTATTACATTAGTTGGAGTAGGCTAGTTAACAAGTGCCTCAATTTTTTGTGGGTCAACAAATACCCCATCTCTATTAATAACATGTCCCAAAATGTAATTTCATTCAACCAACATTCACATTTGTTAAGTTTCCCAAACAATTGTTTTTCCCTGAGTGTTTGCAGAATTGTTCTAAGGTATTGTTCATGTTCTTCTCTACTATTTGAATATATCAAAATGTCATCAATAAAAACTACCACAAACTCATCCAAAAATGGTTTGAAGATTCGGTTCATCAAATCCATGAAAGCTGTAGGTGCATTGGTAACTCCGAATGGCATGACTAAAAATTTATAATGTCCATACCTGGTTCGGAAGGCAGTTTTCTCTATGTCTTCAACTTTAACTTTCAATTGGTGATATCCTGATCTCAAATTAATTTTTAAAAATACCTAAGCCCCCTGTAACTGGTCAAACAAATCATCGATCCGAAGCAAAGGATATTTATTTTTAACAGTTACCTTGTTGAGTTCCTAGTAGACAATACACAAACGGAGTGTCCTATCTTTCTTCCCTATAAACAACATAAGTGCACCCCACGGTGATGTGCTTGGTCGAATAAACCCCTTATTAAGTGATTCCTGCAATTGTCCTTTCAATTTTTTCATTTCAACAGTTGACATACGGTAGGGAGTTTTAGATATGGATTGAGTACGAGGCATTACATCAATTACAAATTCAATTTCTTTATCAACTAACTGTCCACGCAACTGTTCCGGAAAGACATCAGAAAAATCTTTCATAACAGGTATATCATCTAAAATAGCAGTCGAAGTTTGAACATTCAAAATACTACACAAATACCCCCTGACACCCCTTGTTAATCAGTTTACGTGCTTTCATGGCGGAAATTAGGTATGGTGAGGGAACTACACCTCTCTCCTCAAAATAAAATTCATTTTGTCCCGGCGGTCGGAATATTACACATTTAGAAGCACAATCAATGGTCGCATAATATTTAGACAACCAATCCATACCCAAAATAATATCAAAGTGAGTCATGTCTAAGGGTAATAAGTCAACATATAATGTAGCATTCTTAAGCAAAATTTCACATGCAGGATAAACAATTGAACATAACATAGATCCCCCAGATGGTGATAACACACATAGTATATATCTCAAAGTTTCTAACAGTCTACTCAATCTAGAAGCAAATCGCATAGAGACAAAAGAGTGGGTAGATCTCGAATCTATCAAAATATATGCATACTATCCACAAATAGAGAGTGTACCTAAGACTATAGTTTATGCATTTTAAGTGTCCTCTGGTACAAGAGCAAAAACCCTTCCTTGTCTCTGATTATTCCTCGCAATAGTCGGAATCACATTGGCCCTTACATTTGGTATCGATGCGGTTGAACTTGTAGCACCCATATTATCACGTTGTCGACATTCCTTCTCTATGTGTCTTGTCTTTCCACACTAAAAACAAGCCCTAGTAGTCCAATAACACACCCCGGTGTTTTCTTCCACAATTTGGACAAATAGGTGTGGAATTGCCACTTTGACTAGAACTGCCTGAATTTTCTGACTTTGCTTTCTTACCCGTTGTTGAGGTTTTCCTTTGTTCATATTCCAATTCTGTCTTTTACCCTTCCACTCAAAATTTTGATTATGAGTAGCCAAATTCGTCTCTGCCATGAGAGCCCTATCTAAAACATCAACATATTTAGGCAATTTCAAAACAATAATTCTATCAAGAATTGTGCCACAGAGACCTCCCTCAAGTTTTCTGGCCTTTTTATAGTCTGTGTCAACCATGTGTGGTGAAAACCGTGCTAGTTTAGTAAAATGGGCCTCATATTCGGCCACTAATTTATTCTCTTGCTTCAACAGTTCAAACTCTGTTACTTTCCTATCCCGAACACATTGCGGGAAGTACTGCTCGTAGAAAATCTCTAGAAATTGTGCCTAATTAATTCCCCTGTTAGTGTGTCGTACTAACATCCACCACATTCTTACTTCATTTTCAAGAGTAAAGGCGTCTAGCAGTACTTTTTGTGTCTCTGTACATAGAAACACTTCAAACAGTTTTTTGATTCCCAATACTGAGGCCTCGGCATTTAGCGGCTCAATTCCCCCATGGAACAAGGGTGGCTTCATTTTTTTGAATTCCCTAGTGAGGGTAATAATTCTATCATCTGTTTGATGGTTCGGTACTGGCAATACAGGCATTGGAAGTGGAGATGGTTGTTACTGTTGCTGCCATTGCTGTTGTTGTCTTAGATTCTCAGCCATATTATGCATCACCCATTACATCCAATCAAGATGGTTAGAGGTAGACTCATTTAGTTCATCCCCTCTTATTCTCATCATTATAAATATGAAACTTGTATCATGACAAATATATTCTATGCACATACATATACATATACACATTTTCAAAATCATCTCATATTGACATTCAAATGTGTATGAATGCAATCCTTAAGTCTTTTCTGGACACCTTATTACTCAATTGACAAGTGAGTGGGGTATAACTCGTGCTTTGATACCAAACTGTCATGACCCGGACCCACCCCTAGAGGTTTAGGTCGTAACTAGCCAGTAATCCTAGATTACCTCTGGCCTTAAAGACAAAACTGATAATTAATAATAAAAACGAGGCCTTGCGGAAGCAATATCAAATATAATCATGTACATCAAGCAATGCATACATGAAACTCGTATGAAATTTAAACTTCCAACTTCCCAAGATATAAATACAAAAGTACTTCAAACGTCTTAACATTTGTACAAATTATCCATACATAACAAACTTCTAATAACAAGGAAAACAAAACAAGGTAATTTAATCTACAAGGCTAACACAACTTGGCTCCGCATGAGTCCAAGATCACCCCATCATGGAGGCACTCCAAAATGGCTGACAAAAGGGTGGACTTCCGAGGTTGCTCTATATTCGATGCTTCATTTGCTCACCTGCATATATATAAGGAAAAGAGGTGAGCTAAAGCCCAGTGAGTACTACCAGTATAAAGAGGTTTAAATGAATGATGTCCATCATTGTACAAAATCATATCAGATGAGTTCAAAGCATTTCATATTCATATACATATCGAATCAAAGTTTACAATTCATGATCATATGTGGTACATCAAATAGTGCGATGAAGGGCCCGAAGGCATAACAAAGAGACCAGATGGGTCTAATGAAGGGACCACATAGGTCAAACGAAGGGACCACTTAGGTCGATATCAGAGATCACTGTGCACATATAGCAAAGGGCCGCAATATTGTTACCCCCGGGTGAGGGCCACATAGCAAAGGGCCACAGTATTGTTACCCATAGGCAAGAGCCACATAACAAAGGGTCATGGTATTGGTATCCCCAAGCAAGGGTCTTATAACAAAGGGCCATGGTATTGGTACCCCCAGGCAAGGATCTTATAACAATGGGTCATGGTATCACTATCCCCAGGCAAGGGCTACACTAAGGATGCCACAATTACTTCTCCAAAGGGATAATCATTCATTTGTATCAAAATAGCATTTCAAATAACATTCTTGCAGTAATTCAAAAATACATTTCAACATATCTTTACAATGATACTATTTTCAGTGTGCTAGTACTGATGATAGACCTCGGTTGACCACCTACACAAATCATATAAGACAAATACACATTGTGGAGAAGTGGTTTGTAAATACTCTTCTGATCTTGGGGAGCGCTCGAGATCCGCTGATAGTCACCTGAAAAGGAATAAACACTCCAGTTGGGGGTCCCGGAATTAGCACTCCGACGGACAAGTCAGTCTCTACACTCAAGGATGCTTGTATTCTAAGTTAAGCACAATAATTTTCATATACCTCCTTCTGGCTGATGTCTCTTCTATTTATATCTTTTCTTCTTTGGGCCTCGGGATTAGGTCCATCTCCCACCTCATATTCGGCACATTTTATAATGGACCGATCTTCACTCGGCCCCTCGCTTAATCGGTCGCTTTGGCCGAGTAGGGTTGGATTTGAGCTTTCGAGCCAATTGCCGAGTGCTTCGAACCTCGACTCTCCCAGATTCGACTATCCGGAATCTCTACGACTCCCGAATCTCGGCCCCCATAATTGCCCCCCAAGCATTCCACTAACGACAGTTGGCTGGAGTGTTTGGCTTCAAACTTGAAGAGTCAGAGCCGAAATTCGGCGGCTGACCGCATTCCAATGCAAATGTCTGTACACACGCTTCTCGGTTATCATTTCAACTTCCCGCCTCCTCGTACACTTCTATTTATTGTGATTTAAAATTTTGACGTCTTTTCAAATACATACACGCTTTTAGATGCCCATCGCTGGACTGCCTCGCGAACTACCTCTGCAACTTCCTATTCTTCTCTATCACCTTCGCCTCTTGTAAGTTCTCTCATTCTCTGCTTTGTTTTTTGGCTTAGCATAATCCTATTGGCTGGGGGGAATGGCGAAACATTTAAAAGATCTCCTCTCACCGGATCGAATTTCTGGTTTCCAACGCCATTTTTCAATTCCTTATGACGTCTGTCTGTCATTTGTGGCAGACAACACCCTCGATATGGAGAGGGTTGATGAAACCACGATCGTCTTCCCTCTTCTATCAATCACAGAGGGTGGGGTCCGTTTCCCCCTTCACCCACTCCTTAGGGCCGTGCTTTGCCATTAGGGGTTAATCCCTTCCCAACCCAACGTCAACTTCTTTAGGGTCGTGATAGGGATTATCGCACTAAACCGCCGCCTTGGGCTTACCTTGGCATTCTTGCTATTCAGCATTGCTACGCCTTGGCCAAGTCTACTGGTCGGCACAGGCATTATTTCCTTAGGGCCAAAGACACCGACCATCAACTAGTGACTATGCTTTCTACCTCTGGGAAGCGAGTCGATGATGTTATGGTCGTCGTCCAAGGAAACTGGAAATTCGACGAAGGGGAGGATCGCCTTGATCATATTCCTAGACGGAGGGGCGAACCAGGTGGCCGAGTATCTTCTTTTATTTATTTACTTGTTATATTTATAAAACCTTATTTTTGGGACCTCATGGTTTTGCTTTTGCAGGAAACGATTTGAAGAAAGTCTTGACCTCGACTGACGACGCCGTCCTTTCGGAAATCAAGACTGCGCTCAAGTATTTTGGCCGATCGAGTCTTCAAAAGCAGGGGAGAGCGGCCCACGTTCTACTCCGTTATGAGCTAACTTATACGACCTTTTCGGCGGCGGAAAACATCCCAATTCCGAAGGGTGAGGAGTTTCTTATCGCCCTTATCTTGACTGATTTCAGAAATTTCAGGCAAGTCGGTTGCGAGGGATCAGATTCGGAGCGACCAGAAGTTGCTGAGGCCACCGAGTCAGACCAATCCGAAACTGAGGTTGACGAGGCTTTGAAGTTAGTATTGTAAGAAGTCGGCCTCAATTCGGCTGATCTTCCGTCCACCTCAGGTCGAGAGGACCGTCCGCTTGACGATATTTTTCACGGTCTGGAGGACCTTCCCAGTGCGTTCCCAGAAGATATGGATGGGTTGAGCCTCACTAAACTTGCCAAAAAGGCAAACGCGGAAAGGATGGCCACGCGGCGAAGAGCAGAGGAGATTCGGGCTGCCGAATCTCAGTCCCAGTCCTCCTTGCTTGTTATTGAGGGGACGGCAAAGAACGGAAGTACCGAGGCAGAACCTTTTGTGCAGGCAAGTGTAGAAGCTGAGCAAAGGGTGGAGAAGCGCCCTGCCGATGTCGAGGCCGGCTCAGAAGAAGACCGTGCCGACAAACGACCTCGTTTGGAGGAGTCGGATGTGATCGTACCTTTTGTTATTCAGCCCAAGATAAAGAATATGTCGATCTCCTCCGATGCTTCAGTGATCAAAGATCCAGCAGTTGCACTCAGCTTGGCGACGTCCGTTTCACTAAATGCTGACAAGGCGGCTTTTCGGACAAAGCCAGATCTGGTTGCAATTGGGTTGGCCGCGCAATCGGCTCTTTTGGTATATTTCTACACTTTGTCTTTTCTCTTTACGCAAATATTATTTTGTTCTTAACTTCCTGTTTTGCAGGCCGTCGGAAGGATAGCCGACATGGGTCATCGCTATCACGATACCGTCGAGCTAATTGGCCGTTTACAAGCGGAGGTTGAGGGCCAAAGGAGTAGGGCGCAGACGGAGGGCGCCCGTACCGAGGCCGAGATGGAGAGAGCCCGCAATGCTGAAGAATTGAGATCAGTCGCTGAGAAGATGGCGGATGCGAGCGACGACGCGCTTAAATTGGCCTAGGAGGCAATCTCTAAATTGGAGGGTGGGTTGGAAGAGATGAAGGCAGCGAAGGAAACAGTCAACCTGAAGGCTTCCAACGCATTCGATGCTGGGAAAAAATCTGCTTTTGATGAATATGTAGACGAAGTCCCCAAATTTGAGAATCGGGGATTTAAACACGGTTGGGTCAAAGCCCTTGCTGCTGCTGATATGACATTGGCTATGCCAATTCCATACGAGCAAGTGGATGTGGAGCCGCTGGAGCCTGACTCCGAGGACTAATTTGGGCGGCTCTTGTTTTTTGTTTTAGGATTTGCATGTAATTTTTAGCTTTTTACAGCTTTTTGTCTAGTAATTTTCATATGTAAAATGGTTACAATTTGTGCCCAATTTACTTAATGAAAATTCATTTTGTACTCTGTTGTTACTAGTGAATGGAATTGTTTGGTTGCTGCTTTGGACAAAACGTTTTGTATACTTGCCGACTAGATGATTAGGCTGTTTAGATAGTTAGGCCATTTAGATAGTTAGGCCATTTAAAAAGCCAAAAATTAGTGCACGAAGTGGCTGTGGCACATATCAATCGGCATGGGGCTAAGATACTCGGCTGGTTAGATTAATAAATCTGCCCTTGCCCCAGCCAGTGCATGGACTTCAAGGCATTCTCCCATAATTGCCGTTTAGATAATTAGGCCGTTTTAACAAGCCAAAAATCAGTACATGAAGTGGCTGTGGCACATATCAATCGGCATGGGGCTAAGATGCTCGACCGGTTAGATTAATAAATCTGCCCTTGCCCCAGCCAGTGCATGGACTTCAAGGCATTCTCCCAAAAATTAGTGCATGAACTGGTTGTGGCACATATCAATCGGCATGGGGCCAAGATGCTCGGCCGGTTAGATTAATAAATCTGCCCTTGCTCCAGCCAGTGCATGGACTTCAAGGCATTCTCCCATAATTGCCGTTTAGATAATTAGGCCGTTTTAACAAGCCAAAAATCAGTACATGAAGTGGCTGTAGCACATATCAATCGGCCTCCGTCGTTTGGAGATTGCCAAAAGCGTTAATGAAATTGCCTCGGGGTCGCTGCATACCTACGAATAAATGGGGTGATTTCACGCCAGTGGGTCCACTTATTCTTATTCAGACTCGATTTGAACTAGCTTGGGGCGATGGCGAATGTCAAATAGACTGTTCTTCAACAGCAAAGCAGAGGGATGAACGCTGGCTGAGCTAGATACTGTGATGAATCGCAGCAACGAGCCTGCGCGTACGGGAGGAAGGATTTCCAAGGAAAGCGAAAAACGTCAACTTTCAAGCCGTCGAAGCAGATCACCCCGAAGAGAGAAGCATCAACGGGGAAGCTCCCCACGACCACGATCGAGAAATGAGTCAGACGCGATGCCACGACCATTGAGTTTTGCGGTGTTCATGGGGAATAAATCGATGACTGAGGCAGATTCCATCGTCAATGATCCGGGTGTAGCGGTTGAGTTCGCTCAACAGATCTTTCCACCGAAAGTCCAACAATCAATAGTTGGACGACGAGATTTCGAAGTGTTTCGAGAAGGTATTCATGGGGCGGTGAAGGGGCTGTACACCGCCTACAAAGTTGGCATGCGTCTATGCGCCACGCGGCAAGAGATAGAGAAAATGGACGAACGAGTCCGTAGTTCGAAGGCTCGTGCGGAGAAAGCCGAGGGCGAGTTTAGGGAGCTTAGGAAGGCTAAAGTCGCCTATCCGCATGCGGCGGGTCAATCTAACCCGATTGTGGACGAGAGGGTGACCCAACGCCTATTGAGTCATGCCATCGCCGACCAAGATACGGTAGGCATGTTTGCCGTACAGAATGCGAGGGCCAAAGGTTACGAGGAGGGCTTTCGTGCTGGTCAGAAGGTTGGGATCGACAAAACGAAAGAGACACTTGTTGAGGAGGTCTGTCGATGCGAGAATCGGGGTTTTAAGCATGGTTGGATCGCGGCTCTTCAGGCCGCAGAGGCTCTCCGAGCAAAGGGTGTCGATTCCAACTTATATGACCTGGATCATCGTGATCATTTGCCCTTTGCCGCCTTTGAAGTTGAAAAGAGCGACGATGAGGGCGACGCCAAATAAAAATATTCGTTGTAATGTTCAAACGCGGATTGCGTCTAGAATTATGTATTTATTGGTTGGTCGAATAAAAAAGAACTTTATTTCCAATGTTCTGTTATAATTTTTGTTCGGCACATACGTGCTCGCATGTGTTTTATTATATACATGTTTGAATAAACGTATTTCAGACGAGTAAATGAACATTGATCGGCCTGATTTAATCGACATCATTGTGTTACGCATGGCCTGAAGGCTTAATTGGCCCAAAGACGTCATTCGCCAATGGGGCTCCGAATCCGGAGACTTTATCTGGCCAATCATGATGTCTACGAAGGGCACTCCGAATCCGGAGGCTTTAGCGGCCCAAAGACGTCATTCGCCGATGGGGCTTCGAATTCGGAGACTTTATTTGGCCAATCGTGATATCCACGAAGGGCGCTCCGAATCCGGAGGCTTAAACGGCCCAAAGACGTGATTCACCGATGGGGCTCCGAATCCGGAGACTTTATTTGGCCAATCGTGATATCCACGAAGGGCGCTTCGAATCCGGAGGCTTTAACGGCCCAAAGACGTCATTCGCCGATGGGGCTCCGAATCCGGAGACTTTATTTGGCCAATCGTGATATCCACGAAGGGCGCTCCGAATCCGGAGGCTTTAGCGGCCCAAAGTCGTACATTCGCCAATGGGGCTCCGAATCCAGAGACTTTATTTGGCCAATCGTGATATCCACGAAGGGTGCTCCAAATCCGGAGTCTTTAACAGCCGAAAGACGTCATTCGCCGATGGGACTCTGAATTCGGAGACTTTATTTGGCCAATCGTGATATCCACGAAGGGCGCTCCGAATCTGGAGGCTTTAACAGCCCAAAGACGTCATTCGCCGATGGGGCTCCGAATCTGGAGACTTTATTTGGCCAATCGTGATATCCACGAAGGGCGCTCCGAATCCGGAGGCTTTAATCGGAACATCTTTGAACTAGATTCTTTGGTAGGTGAATGGGAATCTTTGTATTACAAAAAGAGATGTACATGGCGAACAATTCGGAACAAGCACCATGTCCCACAAGTCGGGTTAATGATAAAATTTGCATTAATGCGTGGAATTCCAAGGTCGTGGCAGACTCCTTCCTGACATGTCTTTGAGCCGATATGCCCCTACTCCAGCGATCGAATCGATCTGATAGGGGCCGTCCCAGTTAGGACACAATTTTCCATCGGCCGGTTTCCTGTCAGTTGGGAGCACCTTCTTCAGGACCAACTGTAGACACCCCATTTTGACCAGCCCTAAGACTTGGGCACTTTATTTTGACCACCCTCACCCATTTTTGGCCATCACTAATATTTTGATAATTTGTAGTGTTTTACAATTTTATGTGTGTTTTATCATTTTATGTGTGTGTATTAAATTAGGTGTGTGCATATCTTTTAAGTGTGTTTTCTAAATTGAACTATTTTTAAAACAAAAAGAAAATAAAAAATAAATAAATAAATAAATAAATAAATAATAATAAATAATAATAAAAAATAAAAAGAAAATTAGTGGTGGTGTATGGCCATAATAATTAGGTGTTGTTGTGGAGTGTTTGTTTTTTTTTAAAAAATAAATAAAAAAAAAAAAAAAAAAAGAGAGAGCATTTTTGGTGGGTCAAAAAACAAAAAAACAAGTCAAAAGAAAAGAAGATGGTGGAGGAATAATTGAGAGTGGGTGGAGGAGTTGGTGAGGTGGGAAAAAATGAAAAAGAAAAGGAAGTGGAAGAGAGGAGACACATATACACGGGTTCAAAAAAGAAAAAGAGAGGAGGATGGATGAAGGAAGTGGATGAATAAAGGAAAAAAAAAGGGGAGATGCACATGGGATGGTGCACATGAGACACACGGTTTTGGAGGAAAAAAAAAGATAGATACATGCACTAGACCTCTCTCTCTCTCCCCACTCAACACACACCAAACCCAACTCTCTCTTCTCTCATTAAATACATACAGGAGCATCATCAACCGAGATCTCGGAGGCACACCATGGACTGAGGGAGGGGGATGGATCATTCACACACTCATTTGGGAGAAGAGTCCATACAGACACAACACACACACCCACTGAGATCTCCTCTCTCCCTCGGCAGACCCTAGCGCACAACACACATTCACACAGCTTCACACCATATACACACCTCACCACCCTGCACTCACCTCACTCACGGCACAACACACATTCACACAGCTTCACACCATACACACATCACCAACCCAACCACACCACCTTGGCAGCACTACCATCTTCACCATGCATGTAGAGACACACACATGAAGGAGGAGAGGAGGACCAACCTCTCTCTCTCTCTCTTCTCTCTCACCTCACGGCTCCATTGCCACCATGCATACACCCACCTTTCATAACACCCATGCACACCATCCCCACGGCCATCACTGCACTCACACACCACACGGCTCTCTCCCCCTCACCTCTCTCTCTACCATGCACCCATTCAACCAACACCCACGGCCAACCCAACTCCCTCACAAACACACTACCTACACGGCTCTCTCTCTCTCTCCTTCACCTCTCTCTAACACCACAACCCACACACCCACACCAACCAACTTCACCACACCCACCTCTCACACCACCTCACGGCACTCTCTCTCTCTAGAGACCACACCCACCTCTCACACACTCACACACCCACTCAATCTCTCTCTAGCTGCACACACCCTCTGTTATCTCTCCCTCTCCGATTCCATTCACCATCATCCACACAACACACACCCACGGGAGGAGACCCACGGCATTCTCCCTTCTCTCTCTATCACACTCTCATGCATGAACAGACGACACACCCACGGCAAAACCCATGCAACTCACAAACCCAAACCCAATTCTCTCTCTACCCCACGGCTCTCTCTCTCTCTCTCTCTAACCCACCTATCTCTCTCTCTCTCTACAAAGAGACCCACGGGTTACTCTCCCCCCCTCTCTTCTCTCTCTCTTCTCTCTCTCTCTCGGCTTTAGAGAGAGAAAAGGTGGTAGATGGGTGTGTGTGGTGTGACATACTTTGTGGATTGTGGGTAATAAAAATGTTTTTGTAATAAAAGAAAAATGTTTATTTTGGGTCCACATAGGATTTTGTAAATATTTATGTTGGTTTGGTCATGGGTGTGGGTAATAAAAAAAAAAAAAATTTTTTATAATTTGCACATCATCCAATAGTGATTTCCCTATAAGCCATGCTAGTCAGATTTCAAATCCGTTCCTTGGTTTGCCGCTTGAATCTGGAAAATTTTGAATCATGTGGTGTCGTGGAGCCCGGGACATGCGAAAAGGAGGTGGAATGCGCCAGTGATGCAGTTCTTTATTTTATTTTTATTTTGAGTGTTGCGAGATTTTATTTTTATTTTATTTTTCTCTCTTCTCTCCCTCATTCGGATCTGTAATATTTAAGGTGTTGTAATAATTCCCCCACCCCGCTTCTTTCTATCCCGTTCTTTATCGCTTTCCTTAAACTGTGTGTATGTATATATTTTGACATATCATGCATATCTCTGCTTTACAGTCATGATTCATACATAAGATTTGGCTAAATTTGCATCTTATGCTTCAATTGATTATCCCATGATTCTGTGTTTTAAGATGATTCACATGCCATATTCTAGAAGCCAAATCTTTAGTGCATCTCATGAGTGAATTGCATTAGGATTTTGTATATAAGATCATGCATATTTTACTAACTTTTGTTTTGTAGTTGTTCGAGGGACGTCGGTTAATCTGTGAGTTTTTATGCTTTAGCATTCATTTGGGTGTGATTTTCTTATTATGTTTAGCATCCTACCATGTGGCTATTTGTTTTAAGTGATAAACTGTTTGAATGCCTGTGGATGAAGGCTTGTTGCCTGAATTGGAATGATTCAACGACTGTATTTTTAAGCCCACTTTGCGGTGGCAAATTCACAAACTTTAAGCCCACTTTGTCAAGTGGCAAATTCAAATCCTTTTCAAAAAATAAACATGAAGTTGAATTGTTCCAATTTGAGCAAACTAGTCTATACTTGTATGCTTCACATAGTAACTTTTAGGATTTATTCAATAATCAGAACATGAACATATAAAGAAAATAAAAGTCATATCATGGTTTAGTAGAGGCCGATCTTTTGATCGGGTGAGCGGGGGTGCTCATTATTGACCCTCCCCTCTCATACCTAAGGTTCCGAGCCAAGCATCCTTGGTTACGACGAACAGTGGCCTTTGGCACCGAGTCATGGGTTTCCTAATTTCCCAAAAATATTAGGTGGCGACTCTGAGATCTGATGATGCAGTCCATTTTTGACAAAATTGTAATAAAATGGATTTTCAATAAAAGTTGCCAAATTTGGACTCTCATCTATGTTTCACATTGCACTCGTGAGACTTGAGATCAAAGAGATCTCGGGAGTCTGAACTGTTTAACGTGCGCGGGTACCCTCCCGGGCATGTTACAGTTTCTGGCGACTCTGCTGGGGATTTATGAAACCTTGACTCGAACTCCATGATATGGCTTTTATTTTCAATTATATGTTTATTGCATTGCATGCATTGGTGCACTTAAAGTCCCTGTGTTGCCCAGATGCTGGTGGGAGCACAGGCACACTTTTTGTGACACTACACCTATCTCTACGTTACTTTGGAAGCCTTGTGTTATAATCTTTTCAGATCTGAAAGTTCTCAGACTTTGAAGAGAGGCTAATATTGACTCTTCTGAGTTACTAAGATCTTCATTGGTTATGACCCAAAGGACTCTTTGGTAACGTCACCTTGACTTCAACCCTTAGAGTAGAGCTAACCTTGTACATATAGTGAGCTATAGTACCTTTCAAATTAGGACAGGATGCTTTCCCATTTCTAGGATGTGTGATACCACTTGTCTGAATAGTGAACCCTAGATCATTTCAAAAGCTAGGACAGGATAACCCTACCCTCCATAGGGGTGTTTGTTCTCTTTCCTGCTATGTGTTATGTGCAATGTATTGGATCTATACAGGGGTTCTCAAATTCGAATAAGTGGTTCAGGTTGTTCAGTTTAGCACCATTACTTCAAAAACAAAAAAAATAACAAAAACATAAAATCAAAAAAAATATATAAATAAAATTTCGACCATCTCTGTGATTGGGGAGTGACTACCCGTTGATTGCACGAGCTTTATTTTGAGTGTTGTGGCTGGCCCACACTTTGACTGGCAATTTGAAAATGGTTTTATTTTGAGTTCTGAATTGAGTATTGAGTCTAAGTTTGACTCCACCAAGTTTGTAGAGTTAGAGTCAGGCTCGAGTCAGCCTAATGAGTCAGAGTCTGTTGATTCCGATAGTGCTAACCTAGACATTTCTGTCATGTCTAGGTCATCTTTGTCATTTTCTTTTGTGTCTGTTGTCATTACTGAGTCATAGTCTCTTTTCAATAAACAAAAAAAAATAAATAAAAAAAATAAAATGCCATAGAGTCTGCTTACTTCTCTGTGCCTTTAAATCATTGCATTGACCAAAGTTTTTCAAAACTTTTTCCACAACTCTGATAAAAACAAAGAGGAAGAATTTCCTCGGGATTTGCGAATTTTGATCAATTGAGAGGAAGAGAGGTGTGCTAAGCCTTTGATGAATAAAATCATTCTTGTTAATGTGGATACTGAGAAAGATCCTGGCTTGGTTCAAATTGGTTCTATCTTGTCTTCGTAAGAGTACGAGTGATTAGTCACTTTGTGAAAAGATTTCAAAAAACTGTTTTTGCGTGGTCTACGAAAACATGCCTGGAATTGTTATACAGCATAGGTCCCTCTTGACTCGTGGTCCAACCTCCTTAGCTCCTTAGCTTTCAAACCGTGATTTGAAGTCTCCAATGATCAATCAAAGTGTAAGGCTTACATAGCCAAATTGGAAATAGCCCTTGAACTAGGGGCCATGATGTGATTCAAATGAAGACAGCCCTTAAATAGGGGCAATAAAGGTCGAATATGATTCAAATGGAAACAGTCCTTGAACTAGGGGCAATGGTGTGATTCAGATTTGAAACAGCCCTTGAACTAGGGGCAAAAGTGTGAGGTTTGCATAGCTGAAATGGAGGTAGCTCTTGAACTAGGGGCAATAAAGTATCACCCTTGAGAGGCTCGCTGGGCCGAAAACCCGGAAGGGCGACCCAGGCAAAAGTTAGAGCAAAAAAAAAAAAAAAAAAAAGGAAAAAATAAAAAGAAAAATGAAAAACTCGCAAGGTTGAAAACCCGAAAGGGCGGCTTTGGCAAAAGTTAGAGCGCAAAAAGAGAGTGTCAATACCCGAGTGAACCTTAGCCAAAACTATGTAGGGCCAGTGATTCAGATTGGAAGCAACCCTTGAACTAGGGACAAGAAGGTCGAATGTGATTTAGATTTGAAACAGCCCTTGAACTAGGGGCAAAAGGTTGGATGTGATCAAAGAGTTAAAACTGAATCGTTTCCCAATGAAGACCGCCAAGAAAGGCCAAACCCAGAATTTGAGAGAATGGATTTTATTATTGAAGGACAGTCGAGTTCCTATCCACTACACTAGGGGCAAATTCAGACCCAATTAGCCTAGTCCCTACATCATCATATCTACTGATCAAGTGTAGTAGTCGTTCTTATAGATGGCCTAGAGATTCCCCAATCAACATGGACAAAGTTAAACTAAAAGTAACCCTTGAGAGGCTCGCTGGGTTGAAAATCCGGAAGGGCAACCCAGGCAAAAGTTAGAGCAGAAAAACAAAAAAAAAAATAGAAACTCAAAAGAAATAAAAAAAATGAAATGAACAAAATGAAAATCAAAATGAAAAGGAAAAAAAAATAGAAAAATGAAAAGCTCGCAAGGTTGAAAACCCGAAAGGGCGGCTTTGGCAAAAGTTAGAGCGTAAAAGGAGAGTGCCAATACCCGAGTGAACCTCAGCCCGAGCTACGATGGCCTGATTCCTATCTTTGGGATACGTAGGTAGCTTCATCTCGAAGTTCGGCCCTAATAATTTTTCAACTCATTCATTGCGTCCATGTTTGATTGGTGTATCTTTGGTCAACTTGGTTGTCCTATCCATGTTTGATTGGTGTATCTTCATTCTGCTCAGTTCAATTGGTTTGATTTAACTTGGTTCAGTTCAGTTCGATTCGCTTTGGCGGTTTGGTTCGGTCCGGCCCAGTTTTGCTCGACTTCATTCAATTCGGATTGGCTTGGTTCAAATCGGCTCGGTTCGGTTATCCCCTTTGATTATCTGGTTTGGGACTATGCACCTCAATGATCGATTCCATATTAGTTGAGTAGTGACCAGTTGCAAAAATAGATTTTGATTAATTTGAATGAAGCTGACTAATTTTTCTCGAAAATTGTTCCATTTTTGCAAAACTTGGACCATTCTTTGGATTTGAAAAGGGAAAATTTTCAGTGCTCACAGTTTAGCTTACATGATTTGAAACAGAAAATGGAATAAGTATGCTAATCTAACTCTCATGTTGATCAAAACATTTTTACAAAAAAATCAAGAAAAAAAAATCAAGGCAATGAATTAGGGGCATGGTTGAGTTAGTGATTCTATCTTCTCCCCCGCTCGAGTCATCTCGTCAGTATATATGAGTGTGTATCCATACTAGTCAGTGTATTTATACCAGTTAGGGTATTCATACCAATCAGTGTATATAAGTGTGTTCCTTTCATACCAGTCAGTATATTATACCAGTCGGTGTATTTATACCAATCAGTGTATATAAGTGTGTTTGGATTAATTTGCTTCGTTTTTCAGTTCGTTGGGTCATTTGTTGATTCAGATCAGTAAAGAGTCAATGTCTAATTCAGACTTCAAAAATTCAATCATTCTCAAATTCAATCAAACACAAATTATTTTCAAGCTCAAAGTGATATGCCAGTCATGCCAGTGATAAGCAAAAAAAGAAACTGATTTTATTGCAGTTAGGGGAGGACATCCCCGATCACAGAGACACAAAAAAAAAAAAAACAAAAAAAAAAAAAAAAAAAACAAAAAAAAAACAAAAAAAGAGAGAGAGAGGATGTTTTTCTTCTTTCTTCTCCGCAGCAGCCCGGCGGCGAAGATTGCAACCGGCTTCATTTGCACACAACTTCGTTGCCTGACTTTACCATCAGCTGCCTCGCTTCGTCTTTACTCCTTCGGAGCTTTTGAAGACTCTGCCTCGGCCTTGGCAGAGCTTCCAAAGGAGATTATTCCTCGCCGGCCATCAAATTGGTTGTGCGAAGGAACTCCGAATCGTGTCACGGAGGTCGTCAGTCGTTTCAGCTCTTGTTCTGCTTTTTCAGCGCGCTAACTTCCCCTCGAGAATCTTTGTACATATGTTGAAGTAAAGAAAGTTGTGCATTCAATCGATGCACCTCACATGTTCTGTTCTGCAGCCGACAGGACAAGTTGGAGACCGCAGTCACGGTCTCCACACATGACCTCAGCGTATACGAGTTTGCTTCGATGTCAGACTGTGCCGCCATGATTTGTTCAACTGACATCGCTGGAAAGTTGAAAACAGGAGAAGGAGGAGGAGCTCGTGGTTGAGGTTCAGGGGAGTCGGAATTGGTCATCTCTATCGTAGACTCGTTTAGGTCTGGGAAAAGAGTGAGAGAACCTTGTGAAGAGGCCATGGCAGAGAAGAGTAATGCAAAAGAAAGAGGTTGTAGAGTGGTGGCAGAGAAAGTTTGCAGGCTTTTGCTCTGCCTCTCTCTTTCGCAGGCCTCAGCTTAAAAAGAGGATGAAGCCAAAGAAGAAGACAAAGAGGGAGGAAGGCTCGAGACGATCATTGACAATCGGGGCAGGATTGGATAGCCTGTCGGTCAGGCGCCGCGATTGTTGAAATTGCGCGATAGACACGACGCTCGAAGAAGATGAAGGAAGAGAGAGTGAGACAAAATAAGAGAGGCGGGAGAGTTGTATATATATATGTATATGTATTGTATATCTATGTATTATATATATTTGTTTGAACATTTGGGTCACAGGTGTGGCTTGGGTTCAGTGGTTTGGCCCAGTGATTGAAGAGTGAAAGCCTAAGCCCGAGGTCAGGGGTTCGAACCCTACATTGAGTGTTTCTTTTGTTTTGTTTTCGTTTTATGTATAAATATATGTCTTATATATATATATATATATATTTGTTTGAATTGTTTCTGTCACACGAGTGGCTTGGGTTCAATGGTTAGGCCCAGTGGTTGAAGAGTGAGAGGTTGAGCCTGAGGTTAGGGGTTCGAACCCCACATTGAGTGTTTCTTTTGGTTTGTTTTGGTTTTATGTATATATATGTCATATATAGTATATATATATATTTGTTTGTATATTTTGTCACAAGAGTGACGTGGCTCAGTGGTTAAGGACTCGGAGGCCGAGCTTGAGGTCAGGGGTTCAACACCCCGTGTCCCGTGTCCATCCATTTTGTGATTTTTCTTTCTTTTTGCGTGTTTTGCGTGCGTGTGCTGACGTCAGCAAACGGGATATGCCTTCTCAGTAACGGCATCTTCCCACTGACGGCAGCCAAACAGAATATTCCCCACCTGTGTATATCTCCGTATATATATCTGTGTATATATCCGTATATGTTTGTGTATAGGTCCGTATATGTCTGTGTCATATATACATGTATATATACTGTATATGTCTGTGTATATATCTGTATATATTTGTCTGTATGTTGTCTGTATACGTATATATGTATACCCTATGTATATATCTGTGTGTATTTTTGTCTGTTGTATACCGTATATACATGTCTGTGTATATTGTCGTATTTGTATGTATTTTGTCTGTACATGGTATATGTATACGGCATTTGGTTCGAACCTACAATTCCTTCTTTCATTCTATGCATCTATCGCACAATAATCTCACTTCATGCACCAACCACATAAATCTCAATTCAATCGCCCTGCTTTGGGCACCGCACTGCTTTGTGCATCAATCGCCCTGCTTTGGGCACCGCCCTGCCTTGGGCACCGCACTGCTTTGTGCATCAATTGCCCTGCCTTGGGCACCGCCCTGCTTTGGGCACCGCACTGCTTTGTGCATCAAATTCAATCGCCCTGCTTTCGGCACCGCCCTGCCTTGGGCATCAAATTCAACCGCCCTGCTTTGGGCACCGCCCTGCCTTGGGCATCAAATTCAACCGCCCTGCTTTGGGCACCGCCCTGCCTTGGGCATCAAATTCAACCGCCCTGCTTTGGGTACCGCCCTGCCTTGGGCATCAAATTCAATCGCCCTGCTTTGGGCACCGCCCTGCCTTGGGCATCAAATTCAATTGCCCTGCTTTGGGCACCGCCCTGCTTTGGGCATCAAATTCAATCGCCCTGCTTTGGGCATCGCCCTGCTTTGGGGACCGCCCTGCTTTGGGCATCAAATTCAACCGCCCTGCTTTCGCCACCGCACTGCTTTGGGCATCAATTTCAATCGCCCTAACCTTCCCTCTCTCCGTATAAAAATACGTTGAGATATGCCTGTTGGTTAGGCCATTCAATCGCCCTGCTTTGGGCACCCCATTCAATCGCCCTGCTTTGGGCACCGCACTGCTTTGTGCATCAATTTCAATCGCGCTACCTTCCGCATCGCACTATCTTGTACACTCTCCCTGGTCTAGGAGACCTTAAATCCTCTAAAGGTGTAATTCCTTTGGTGTTTGTCGTGCCCGAACGACTTCAATCGGTCTGGAATAGTCACCTGACTGTGTTTGTAATGAGTTCCTAGGAGATCAACTAAGACGGTGGAAACTAGAGTTCGAATGGCGATGCCTAGAACGCAAAAGGTTTGGGATTTCCGAGACTAAAGTCTGGTTTAAATACCCAGGGGTGTATCCCCGGCTTGAAATCTGTATGGCAGCCCCATAGGTTGAGGTAGCTTGTATGCGCCTCAACTCTGGAAACTGAATAAACCTAGTCTGTCACCCCGTTGGAGAATAGGGAAAGTTGTAAATATGATCAGAAAAGCGGCATCCGTGGCCACCCAAATCGGTTAACTACAGTCAGGTGCGCCTGTCTGTTTACACCACTCGGTTAAAAACCTCATGTGCGCCTGTTGTTTACACCATCTTTCCTCCTTTCGCGTGAGACGCGTTAGGATATTGATTCAATCGGTTAACAACAGCAGGTGCGCCTGTCTGTTCACACCACCCAATCGGTTAATAATAGCAGGTGCGCCTGTCTGTTCACACCATCCTTCCTCCTTTCGCGTGAGACGCGTTAGGTTGTTTTGCATGATCATAAGTTTTTCAAAAATAACCGGCTTCGCGTAAGCGTATAAGTCCACTCGTTAAATCGGCTTCGCGTAGCGTATAAGTCCAATCGTTAAATCGGCTTCGCGGAAGCGTATAAGTCCAAATCTTCAAATCGGTTAAAAACAGCAGGTGCGCCTGTCTGTTTACACCACCCCTTTTCCTCTCGCGTGAGACGCGTTAGGTCTTTGATTCACTCGGTTAAAAACAACAGGTGCGCCTGTCTGTTTATACCACCCATTCTCCTCTCGCGTGAGACGCGTTAGGATGGTGATTTCTCTTGGTGGAGGTCTTTCCTCTCTTGCATGATCATAAGTTTTTCAAAAAAATCCCGGCTTCGCGAAGCGTGTAAGTCCAACTTTCAAATTGCATTTTAAGCATATCACTTGCATCTTGCCCCTGAACTACGCTGGTTTGATTCCTTGCAAAGGGATACGTAGGCAACCTTCGGGTTCAACCACATGCATTGCATTTTGTGTGATTGCCCAAGTCTTACGGCCTTGTCAAAAGGGTCGTCTTCTGGCTTGGACATTCACTCACGTCATTTCATGACTTCGAGCTCTATCAAAGAGGGGCAACTGTAGACACCCTATTTTGACCAGCCCTAAGACTTGGGCACTTTATTTTGACCACCCTCACCCATTTTTGGCCATCACTAATATTTTGATAATTTGTAGTGTTTTATAATTTTATGTGTGTTTTATCATTTTATGTGTGTGTATTAAATTAGGTGTGTGCATATCTTTTAAGTGTGTTTTCTAAATTGAACTATTTTTAAAACAAAAAGAAAATAAAAAAATAAATAAATAAATAAATAAATAAATAATAATAAATAATAATAAAAAATAAAAAGAAAATTAGTGGTGGTGTATGGCCATAATAATTAGGTGTTGTTGTGGAGTGTTTGTTTTTTTTAAAAAAAATAAATAAATAAAATAAGAAAAAAAGAGAGAGCATTTTTGGTGGGTCAAAAAACAAAAAAACAAGTCAAAAGAAAAGAACATGGTGGAGGAATAATTGAGAGTGGGTGGAGGAGTTGGTGAGGTGGGAAAAAATGAAAAAGAAAAGGAAGTGGAAGAGAGGAGACACATATACACGGGTTCAAAAAAGAAAAAGAGAGGAGGATGGATGAAGGAAGTGGATGAATAAAGGAAAAAAAGGGGAGATGCACATGGGATGGTGCACATGAGACACACGGTTTTGGAGGGAAAAAAAAGATAGATACATGCACTAGACCTCTCTCTCTCCCCACTCAACACACACCAAACCCAACTCTCTCTTCTCTCATTAAATACATACAGGAGCATCATCAACCGAGATCTCGGAGGCACACCATGGACTGAGGGAGGGGGATGGATCATTCACACACTCATTTGGAAGGAGAGTCCATACAGACACAACACACACACCCACTGAGATCTCCTCTCTCCCTCGGCAGACCCTAGCGCACAACACACATTCACACAGCTTCACACCATATACACACCTCACCACCCTGCACTCACCTCACTCACGGCACAACACACATTCACACAGCTTCACACCATACACACATCACCAACCCAGCCACACCACCTTGGCAGCACTACCATCTTCACCATGCATGTAGAGACACACACATGAAGGAGGAGAGGAGGACCAACCTCTCTCTCTCTCTCTCTTCTCTCTCACCTCACGGCTCCATTGCCACCATGCATACACCCACCTTTCATAACACCCATGCACACCATCCCCACGGCCATCACTGCACTCACACACCACACGACTCTCTCCCCCTCACCTCTCTCTCTACCATGCACCCATTCAACCAACACCCACGGCCAACCCAACTCCCTCACAAACACATTACCTACACGGCTCTCTCTCTCTCTCCTTCACCTCTCTCTAACACCACAACCCACACACCCACACCAACCAACTTCACCACACCCACCTCTCACACCACCTCACGGCACTCTCTCTCTCTAGAGACCACACCCACCTCTCACACACTCACACACCCACTCAATCTCTCTCTAGCTGCACACACCCTCTGTTATCTCTCCCTCTCCGATTCCATTCACCATCATCCACACAACACACACCCACGGGAGGAGACCCACGGCACTCTCCCTTCTCTCTCTATCACACTCTCATGCATGAACAGACCACACACCCACGGCAAAACCCATGCAACTCACAAACCCAAACCCAATTCTCTCTCTACCCCACGGCTCTCTCTCTCTCTCTAACCCACCTATCTCTCTCTCTCTACAAAGAGATCCACGAGTTACTCTCCCCTCTCTCTCTCTCTCTCTCTCTCTCTCTCTCTTTCTCTCTCTCTCTCGGCTTTAGAGAGAGAAAAGGTGGTAGATGGGTGTGTGTGGTGTGACATACTTTGTGGATTGTGGGTAATAAAAATGTGTTTTGTAAATAAAAGAAAAATGTTTATTTTGGGTCCACATAGGATTTTTGTAAATATTTATGTTGGTTTGGTCATGGGTGTGGGTAATAAAAAAAAAAAAAGATTTTTATAATTTGCACATCATCCAATAGTGATTTCCCTATAAGCCATGCTAGTCAGATTTCAAATCCGTTCCTTGGTTTGCCGCTTGAATCTGGAAAATGTGAATCATGTGGTGTCGTGGAGCCCGGGACATGCGAAAAGGAGTGGAATGCGCCAGTGATGCAGTTCTTTATTTTATTTTTATTTTGAGTGTTGCGAGATTTTATTTTTATTTTATTTTTCTCTCTTCTCTCCCTCATTCGGATCTGTAATATTTAAGGTGTTGTAATAATTCCCCCACCCCGCTTCTTTCTATCCCGTTCTTTATCGCTTTCCTTAACTGTGTGTATGTATATATTTTGACATATCATGCATATCCCTGCTTTACAGCCATGATTCATACATAAGATTTGGCTAAATTTGCATCTTTATGCTTCAATTGATTATCCCATGATTCTGTGTTTTAAGATGATTCACATGCCATATTCTAGAAGCCAAATCTTTAGTGCATCTCATGAGTGAATTGCATTAGGATTCTGTATATAAGATCATGCATATTTTACTAACTTTTGTTTTGTAGTTGTTCGAGGGACGTCGGTCAATCTGTGAGTTTTTATGCTTTAGCATCTCATTTGGGTGTGATTTTCTTATTATGTTTAGCATCCTACCATGTGGCTATTTGTTTAAGTGATAAACTGTTTGAATGCCTGTGGATGAAGGCTTGTTGCCTGAATTGGAATGATTCAACGACTGTATGTTTTAAGCCCACTTTGCGGTGGCAAATTCACAAACTTTAAGCCCACTTTGTCAAGTGGCAAATTCAAACCCTTTTCAAAAAACAAACATGAAGTTGAATTGTTCCAATTTGAGCAAACTAGTCTATACTTGTATGCTTCACATAGTAACTTTTAGGATTTATTCAATAATCAGAACATGAACATATAAAGAAAATAAAAGTCATATCATGGTTTAGTAGAGGCCGATCTTTTGATCGGGTGAGCGGGGGTGCTCATTATTGACCTTCCCCTCTCATACCTAAGGTTCCGAGCCAAGCATCCTTGGTTACGACGAACAGTGGCCTTTGGCACCGAGTCATGGGTTTCCTAATTTCCCAAAAATATTAGGTGGCGACTCTGAGATCTGATGACGCAGTCCATTTTTGACAAAATTGTAATAAAATGGATTTTCAATAAAAGTTGCCAAATTTGGACTCTCATCTATGTTTCACATTGCACTCGTGAGACTTGAGATCAAAGAGATCTCGGGAGTCTGAACTGTTTAACGTGCGCGGGTACCCTCCCGGGCATGTTACACCAACTCTCCTGGTGTGTAGCGGCGCAGCTGAACGCGTTGATTATACGACTTTGCCAGCTGCTGCTGGTACCATGTCATGGACGCAAGGGCTCGGTCTCTTTGTTCTTCGATTAGAATCAAATCCAAAGCCAGTATCATGTCATTTCGGCCTGTATCAAAAACTTGCGACTTGAGTGCGGGGTGGCCGATCTCCAGGGGTAAGATTGCCTGGGTTCCAAAGCATAGGGCAAACGACGTTTCTCCAGTCGATCTTCTTGGTGTAGTTCGATGAGCCCACAGTACACTCGGCAATTCTTCGACCCATTTGCCTTTGGCTTTCTCCAGCCTCTTCTTGATGCCATCCAAGATGGATTTATTAGAGGCTTTGGCTTGGCCATTGCTTTGGGGGTAAGCCGGCGTAGAAAAGTAAGGCCGAATACCGTATTTGCTGCACAGCTCTTGGTATACGCCACAATCAAACTGGGTGCCGTTGTCTGAGATAAGAGCTCTGGGAATGCCAAATCGTGTTATGATGTTCCTCCACACAAAGCGCTTAACGTCAGCATCTCGAATGTGTGTTAATGCCTCCGCTTCGACCCATTTTGTGAAGTAATCTGTTGTGACGATCAGGTATCGCTTGTTCCCTGGGGCCCTCGGCAATGGTCCTACGATATCAAGCCCCCACTGGGCGAACGGCCAAGGACTGGTGATAGAGTTCAACTCTTCAGCAGGCAGATGGTTTAATGGGGAGAATTTCTGGCACTGTTCACACTTTTTTGCATAACACTCGGCGTCCGCTCTCATTGTCGGCCAATAATACCCCTGCATTATAGCTTGATGGGCCAAAAAGCGTCCGCCAGAATGGGCACCACAACTGCCTTCGTGTATCTCAGTCAGAAGCTCCCCGACTTTGTCCGGGTGCACACATTCCAAATATGGGCCAGAGAGTGACTTTTTATAAAGCCTTCCTTGCGGATCCAAGTAGTATCGCATGGCTTTGTTTCGCAGCTTATGTGCTTCTTTCTTGTTCTCTGGGAGCTGTTCAGAAGATACGAATGCAACAATGGGATCCATCCAACTTGGTGCAGATTCTATAACGTTGATTTGGACTTCCTCCGAAGGGCCAATGCTTGGCTCTATGATGAATCCTACTTCAATGGTCCCTTTAATCTCTGAGTTGATTGCGTAGGCTAGGCAAGCCAAGGCATCTGCATGGGTGTTCTGATCACGTGTTATCTGGTTCAACTCATGATGGTCAAATTTTGCCAACAGGGAATTGGCCGTTTTCATGTAGGCCGCCATACGGTCGTTTCTTGCCGCGTACTCCCCCTTTAGCTGATTGATCACTAGTTTTGAGTCGCAAAACACAAGCAGACGCCGAGTACCCAGAATATACGCATTTCGCAAACCGGCTAAAAGGGCTTCGTATTCGGCTTTGTTATTTGATGCTTCGAAGCTGAGCTTGACGGCCTGCTCAATTATTGCGCCGTCGGAGGTCATGATTACAACTCCGGCTCCACTGCCCCGCTGATTGGACGATCCATCACAATACAACTGCCAGATGTCCCCAACATAAATCCTCAAGTTCGGCTTCTGTCCAATTTTATCTGACTTGAAGTCGACGACATCAGACTTGAAGTCGGCGAGGCCCCCAGTGAATTCAGCGACAAAGTCGGCAAGCACCTGTCCCTTGATTGAAATTGAATATCGTACTGGCCAAGTTCAAGAGCTCACTTTGAAACACGTCCAGATGCTTCCGCACTGCGTAGTACTGATCGAAGGGGATAATCTGTTAGCACCCCAATGCTATGCCCCTGGAAGTAATGCATGAGCTTCTTTGCCGCCATAACTAGGGCTAGGATGAGCTTTTCCAGCGGAAGGTAGCGTACTTCGGCGTCAACCATTGCCTTGCTCACATAATACACTGGTCGCTGCTCCCCCAGCTCTTCCTTTATCAATACGGCGCTAACGGCTCGGTCAGAAATTGCCAGGTACAGAATGAGGGGGTCGCCAGTAGAGGGTGTTGTTAGGAGTGGTACTGAGCGGAGGTAGGTCTTCAGGCCGTTGAAAGCGGCTCTGCACTCGACGGACCATTCAAAGGCCTTGCCTTGCCGTAGTGTATGAACGATTTGTCGGCAGCGATCTGTGGACCGGCTGATAAACCTGTTGAGTGCGGCAGCCATCCCCATAAACTTTTGAACCTCCTTTACTGAACGAGGGGAGCCGAGCTCCAGGATTGCTGTGATTTGCCTTGGGTTGGCTTTGATTTCTCTGTGGTTGACAATGTTGCCTAAGAATTTGCCGGAGCTGATACCAAACGCACATTTGGAAGCGTTCAACTTCATTCCATATTTGAGTAGGATGCCGAATGTCTCTTCCAGATCGGCTATATGATTCTGCTCTTCTTTGGATTTGACCACCATATCGTCAATGTACACTTCCATAGTTTTGCCGAGTTTCTCCTTGAACATGGTGGTGACTAGTCTCTGGTAGGTTGCCCCTATATTCTTCAACCCAAAAGGCATTACCTTATAGCAATAGGTTCCTCTTGGGGTGAGGAATGCAGTTTTCTCTTGGTCCTCCAGATGCATAGCAATTTGATGATAACCTCTATAGGCATCAAGGAAACTCATACGCTGATGGCGCGCCGTAGCATCTACAAGCTGGTCTATCCTGGGAAGAGGAAAACAATCCTTTGGGCAGGCTCTGTTTAGGTCCGTGAAGTCGACGCACACTCGCCAAGTCCCATTTTTCTTCTTCACCACCACTGTATTAGAGAGCCATATAGGGTAGGTCACCTCCCTAATTGCTCCGGCGTCAAGCAACCTGTCAACTTCCTCAACAACGGCGGCAGTGTGCTCTGCGGTTGACTGCCAGCTTTTCTGAATGATCAGCTTACACTTAGGATCGACATTCAAATGGTGCTGTGAAACTGACGGATCTATACCCGGCATCTCGTACGGAGTCCATGCAAAGACATCGAGGTTGCTGAGCAGGAAAGATATTAGCTGCTGCCTGTCGGCCTGATTCAAGGAGGCGCCGACCATGAAGAACTTGTCTGGGCTTCCATCGATTTGAACTCATGCTAAGTCTTCCGTTGCCTTTTCGTTTGGAGGCCGCCCAACGTCGTCGAGGCTTTCTCGATCCGGCAACTCAATGGAATTAACCTGTAGTTCCTTTGGTGTTTTCTCAGCAAGGAGATAACATGCTTGTGACGATTTCTGGGAGCCACTGATTTGCTCAATACTGCGTTTTGTCGGAAAGCGGAGCAGCTGATGATAGGTGCTGGGCACGGCTCGCATAGTATGCAACCATGATCGCCCCATGATGAGATTATACAGCGACGGCAGCTTGACGACCAAGAATCCCACATCTACTGTTCGGGAACCTGCTCGAATGGGAAGTCTGATTTTCCCCAATGGGTACTCTGGATTGGCATTGAAGCCGAAAAGTGGATAAGGGGCCGGAGAGAGATCCGATTCGGAGAAGCCAAGTTTGGTGAATGTCTTGTAGTACATAATCTCCAATGTACTCCCCGGATCGATGAGTACGCGCTCAACTGTAAATCGGTTTACGTGTAACTCAATTACCAAGGGATCAATGTGGGGCAGTGTTACTCCGGCCAAATCCGAATCATTAAAAGTGATAACCTCGGCTTCATGGGGCCGTTTAGCCGGGGTGAGTTGCTCTTGAGGGTTAGACTTCGACTGAATCGCATGCACCGCCGATGACATTGGCAGGCTGTATATCATGTGGATCACGTGGAGCGAATGTGAATCCTGTGTCAAGGCTATTGCTTTGGTTGGGTTGCCTTTTCGGACGTACGGTTGTGGCCGGCCATCTTGTACCAATTTACCGTCGTACAGAGTGAATGACGGTGCTTTGAATTTCTTGGGTAGTACTGCCTTTGCAATCCGCTGTACAAAAGGATCGTATTGATCGTCATCCGAGCTGTTTCTTCTTCGCTTACGCCTTGTACGGGGACTCTCTTCAGAAGAACTGGAAATTTCAGATCGTTCCTTCTTCTTGGGCTACGAGGATAATGAGTCGGAGTTGCTATTAGTATCTTGTTTTCGGGCTCGAGATCGTCGACTAGCTGCCCTCTCGGGTCGTTCCGGGCCTTGGTATGCAGCTTGTTTGGACTTCGCCACCTCCAACGCCAAATCCTGACGGAGATGTTCGTTCTCTGCAATCATGTTCTCCAATCTTTGTTCGTTTTGCTTTGCTTGTTCCAGGAGCGCTTGCATTGCTTCGTGCTCCGAAGTCGAGGGTGAGGCAGAATTCAAGGCACGTCTTGCAGCGATAGTCTCTGTTCCAAGTATGTTTGTTGGAGTGGTTTCATCTTGCAGTATAGGGTCGATAGTAACTGTCGGAGGATCTTCCGTCACGCTCGCCATGGATGTGCTTGAGTATTCCCACAGATGGCGCCAATTGTGGAGAAGTGGTTTGGAAATACTCTTCTGATCCTGGAGAGCGCTCGAGATCCGCTGATAGTCACCTGAAAATGAATAAACACTCCGGTCGGGGGTGCCGGAATTAGCACTCCGACGGACAAGTCAGTCTCTACACTCAAGGATGCTTGTATTCTAAGTTAAGCACAATAATTTTCACATACCTCCTTCTGGCTGATGTCTCTTCTATTTATATCTTTCCTTCTTTGGGCCTCGGGATTAGGTCCATCCCCCACCTCATATTCGGCACATTTTATAATGGACCGATCTTCACTCGGCCCCTCGCTTAATCGGTCGCTTTGGCCGAGTAGGGTTGGATTTGAGCTTTCGAGCCAATTACCGAGTACTTCGAACCTCGACTCTCCCAGATTCGACTATCCGGAATCTCTACGACTCCCGAATCTCGACCCCCACACACATGAAAACACACGTTCGAAACAAGTAACTTATCTAATTAATTCTTTTACGTGTGTTTCTAGCTTATTCATGATTAAGGATGTTCAAATGATGCAAAAGAATGCCTAAAAGGGCATGAGAATGCAATTATTCACTTATAAGTGTTAGGCAAAATTTGTCGAAAACAGAGTCTTAGCTCGAGTGGTCCAATGATATGCAGAGGGTTCGCTCGAGCACACACTTGGTCGCTCGAGCCGTCTACAAAGACTGCAAAAGCACGGGATGCTTAAATTTTACACTCGACCATCGCTCGATGGTCGCTTGAGCAAAGTGCTGAACAAAAGTGAATTCGCTCGAGCGCACACTTGGTCTGTCATGACTCGAACCTGCCCTTATAGATTAAGGTCATAATCGGCCAGTAATCATGAGATTACCTACGGCCTCAAACAAGATTAAACGTATTTTAATAGTAATAAAGGGGCCAAAGATGAAGCAAACTTAAAATTTTTGTCCAATGAACTGTGCTTACATGGCATATCAAAAACATCTCACACCACATATGAGTAGTTAACATCTTGTACACCCAGGATCATTCAAAACACATAGTCAACGATACCAAAAGCTTATACACATAAATGGTATACCATAACCGATTGAAGTAGCAAAAGAAAATACAACAGATCATAAACAAGCCTCTTGCGTGAGGCACCTGGGCTGACTCCACAAAACTCAGGTTCTTTTCTCAAACTCCACTAAGGCTAGGGTTGAACATTCCTTTGCTCACCTACATACATATAAATAAGAGTGAGCTAATGCCCAGTGAATAATACCAAGGTAAAGGAGTTACATGAATGAGATTCATATTAAGTACATCGAACTCGTAAATTTTATATACGAACAGCCTTAGGCCCTTTCTGTGTTTTTGTTGTACATATCAAATGGCCTTAGGCCCATATAAATCCTTAACAAACATATCAGACGGCCTCGGGCCCAGTGTATAACTTTGTCAGATTTATCAAACGGCCACGGGCCCAATTCAAACACTTCAGACGTATACGTTGGCCCATTCTCTTCATGTTCATATCTATGCACATTTCATATTCATGATCTTGATCACCTTTTCATTTAAACAGCTTTTGGCCCATTACATTCATATTCATACGGCCTTTGGCCCATCATAATATTCAAACGGCCTTTGGCCTATCATAATATTCACTTGGCCTTTAGCCCATAATAATATTCAAATGGCCTTTGGCCCATCACAATATTCAAATGTCTCAAACGGAAAACGGCCTTAGGCCTAATCCATACTCTTATCTGACGTATCAAACGGCCTCAGCCCGATTCATACATATCAAACGGCCTTAGGCCCAAATCAGGTTCTTCATAGAGCCTTATACAAAAATTAGGCATATAGAATACTCATTCGTAACTCAAATCAACAAATCCATGAAGCTTATACAGAAGTAGCATTGGGAAAACAACATACTTGAAAATATCTTCACTAAGATATTACTCACAGTGTTCCGTTGATGGATTTGCCCTCGCGCTTGACCCTACACATTTCATAACACATTGTGATTCAATCCGTTCTTACCTTATTCAATTCTCGTAGACTTCTTTCTTATTCTTTAATTCATTTATAACGCATAATGCATGCCTAAGAGTGCTTAGAAATGGATAAGAATGGAAAACATAACATGAAACAGCTTTTCAAAATTTTCTGAAATAGGAGTCCTCGCTCGAGCGGACCCCTTTGGTCTTGTAAAAGTACTAGTTGCTTCATTTTTATGCTTGAGCGTAACTCTACTTGCTCGAGCGAAGACTCAAGGATGTGAGTAGTCGCTTGAGCGCATCTCTTCTTGCTCGAGCAGACATTAATGTTTGCAAAACTTCTGGTTGAATTCATTCTTCATTTGAGCTGCAACTTCTCTGCTTGAGCGAAGAGGTCGATTTTTGGTTTTTCCAGCAAGCTGTTTGAGCCTCAAAACATAACTCCACGTGGTGTAATTTACATGATATGGCCTATATGTTAACCACACAACCTCTAACATGATATAAATGTCAATTTCACAAGATTAAAGCTCAAATTCCCATGAATTCATCACATAAGTTCAATTATATCAAATTTATTTTCATAACTTCAAGACTCATGCAAACAAACCTTATACCTTCTTGGATCTTTCATGCATGAGAAGTGTAGCATCTATTTTCATCTCAAATGGCATAATTGATGCCCAAACTCATGAGGGTCAACAAAATTATGCATGCATGTATGATTTGGTGCCATATGCTTCATGTTCCAAAAATCATCTTCCAAATACAAATATGAATCCTTAGAATTGAGTTTCATACCTTGGTGTAGACACCCCATTTTTTACCGTCCTCAAGACTTGGACGTCATCGTTTGAACACTCGATGATCATCCATCCTCGTGTTCGTTTTGAGTTCTCGGAGGTCTCGGCCACGCGCCTTGCCTCAATATCTCTCAACTTGTTTGTTTTGTACTTGGTTGAGGACCAAGCACTTGTGTTTTTGCTTCTAAGGGAAGAGGGTGGCTTATTTGCCATCCCCTCAACCCACCGATCAAGGCTTGAAGCCATCGGCCCTGTTTTCTTGCCATCGGCCAAAAGTGTTGGCCGATCGGCACTATTTTTGGTCAGCCGGCCCTTTTATTGGTCGATCGGCCATTTTTTGGTGGCCGAACCCTGTTCATCTGCTTTATGCAGATATTTTATGCCAGCTGACACAGCTGGCATCCACAATTCCCTCCCTCCATACACGTGTATGGAGGGATTTGTCCCTTGCTTAGCTTCTCCAAGAAGCTTTGCAATTTGGATTTCTATAAGAGGGGAGGCCCTCCTCCCTTCTCAGAGGTTTTGAAATTTAGGGTTAGAGAGTTGTAGCTATCTATCTCTATATCTCCATCTCTTTACATATTTGTGTGTGTTTTTGTGACCTAAAGTGTGATTTTGTCTTACTATTGCACACGAACACCTAGCACTACACCATCCTTGGTTGCTGAGGAATTAGGGAGTTGGTGTTAGAGTTCTTGAGCTGTTTTTGATCAGAGAAAGGTGCTGGTGTTGTGTTCTTGAAGGTGTTCTTCAAGGGTGAGCATTCTTGCTTTAGATACCCCTTTCTTGCTTAAGCTTTTAGCCTTTCTTGCTTATTGTTTTAAGATTAGCTATTAACTGATAAAAGTTCTGTTTTTACTTGCTTTAGTACTTTGTTTAAGGTCATTTTGAGGCTTGGGGTTGTCTACCCCCTCCAAGGCCTTGTTAGGCCTTGTTTTAGGCCATCCATTTTGGCCTTTGTTATTAGCTTTGCATGGCCTCTCTACCACTGAAATCTAGAGGATTTTCAGTGGTGGAGAGGTGGTTTTGGTGTCTCAAATAGGAGAGGGTCATCCCCTCTCCTTGTCATCTTGAATACTAGCATAAGTGGCTTATGTTGGTAGCATGTGTCCTTAGCTTGTTTTAGATTCATTTCAACAAGTATTTGGTGTTGTTTTTCCATGATTTACCTCTGTTTAAAGTTGGTTTAGTGGTCTCTTGCATGCACCATATACTTGCCTTGCAATCCCCTCATTTGCCTTAACATGTATCTAGCATTTAGGCTACCATGCTTGCATGTTTTGGCTTAACTCCATGAATCCTTTAGCCTTGTTTTACCATGCTAAAGCTCTTTTTTCATTGTTTTGGTCATGCTTGCATTGTTTTGTATAGCTACCATGCAATCTAGCTTGTTAGCTTTGGGTGTTTAAGTGACTAGCATGCTTTACTTGGGCCATTTCAATGGTTTGGCATCATTTGTTATGTTATTTCAGTCCATGTTTTATGCTTGTACACTTACACTTATCACTCCTTTAATGCTTTGAAGGGTTTGTGTTTTATGCCTCATGAATGTGTCATCGTGTATGCCATCATGTTTAGGCCTCTAGGATGCCATTTCAATGTGTTTTTGGTCTTGTTCTAACATGCCATAACTCTAATTTTGGTTTCTTAAGTCATGCCATGTTTGGTTTTGATAGGTGTAGTGTAACACCTCTTTTGTAGCTTTGCATGCCTCATGTTTTTGGTGTTGTGTTCTAGCATGTTTTGGCCTCATTCCTTGCATGCTTTAGACTCACTTTAACCTGCCTTGGGACTATTTTAGGTCCCCTTGGCCCTTTGGGGCTTGTCTTGTGTGGCCATGGGTCGACCCGCTTTGGCTAGTCTCAAGCTTTAAGCTTTCTTGCATGCTTTGCTTGTGTACTTTGGTCGGTTTGGCACCTCTCCTAACATGATTTTAGAGCTTAACATGTTTGTCACATGTCCATGTTTATCCTCTTTTAAGTGTGCTTAAGGGTTGCTCTACCATGCTTAAGTGTTAGGCCAATTGGCATGCATGTTTGTATGTGTTTTTGTCCTCATTTCCATTGCATTCCGGCCACTGATTTGGGCCTATTTAAGAGCTGTCCATTTTGGTTTAAGTCCATCCTTTGCATGTTGTTGCATGTTTGCCTTGCATGTTGTTGCATACTTGGCCTATTGCATGTTGTCGCATGCTTGAGTTATATTGCATTTGGCATGCCTTTTGATAAGTTGCTTTGCATGTTTGCATGCTAGTCTCATTGCATGTTGTTGCATGCTTATTGCATGCTTGTCCCTTTACATGTTGTCACATGTTTGCCTCACATGTTGTTGCATGTTTGTCATTGGCATTGTTGTTACATGCCTTGCATGTTTACTTGTTAGGTTGTAGGCCTATTGCACATTAATTGCTTGCATGCTCATGTTGCATTAGCTTGCTTGCATGCCTAGGTTGCATAGCATTAAGCATGCATCCCTTGCCTCTTGATCAAGCATGATAGAGGTTGGGGTCCCTTATGTGTTTTTGTGCATTTCATTCCATATTGAATTGCACATTCGGCTCCTTTGGCCATCATGCATTGAAATACGTGATTGATGGCCCGAGGGTCAAGGACTATACTCCCTTGAGTTCATAACGTGATGGGGAGGGTGGTCATGCAAACATTGTCTTGTAAATGTATTTCCATGCTTTGTTTGTCCTATGCTGCAGCAAAACAACATTCTGCAGGAAGATATGGCTGGTCGGCCATCTTCAATGCCGGTCGGCTAAACATTGTTGGCCGAGAGCCTTACATTTGGTCGATGATCAATTTCCCATTGCCGATGGCCCTATCTCTTGGCCGATGGACTCTCAGAAAGTCCCCAAGGTGGTTCAGAAGTGTCACAGAAGTTGGCATAGTCTTCAGAGGTACAGAGCAGTGCAAACAGAGGCAACATGTGACATGGCGATGGATTTCCGAGCGACGCCGTCTGAGCATGCATGCATTCCTCTTCCCGAGGCTGTTTTACTGTTTTCATAGCTTAATTGATTTGCTTAATTAGTTAAGTGTTGTGTAATAATTAATTAGCTTGTTAGTTAATTAGTTAATTTGTATTATTCTTTCGGTCCCTCTATCGAGAGGGCGCAATTGTGTAATAAGCGTGCGTGTGTGTGATGCATGTTTTCCAACCCCACGTCTTTCTCCCTTTTACTTAACTGCTTACGATGGCTAGTTTTAGGGCACGTTTCAATTAGCATCTTTATGCTATGCATATTTGCATTCATTCATCAGTATTGCATGCACCAGGCTCGGCTCATCATACTAACTGCATTGTACTTCAATTCCAAGTTGAATACATGTATCGAGTTGTCACATCTCACATGTCATTTTAGAATAGCCGAGCCTATTTCTGGTTACATCTTTGCATGTGTTGCATTAGCCATCTTAACATGGACTTGGATCATACATTGATTACTAACATGTTCTTTGTTTTGGCTCGGAGTATACTGTGAGTGTTTATGCTTTAGCATCTTGCATGTATGTGAGTGTTAACATGATAGCATGCTTGCCATGAGGCTAATTGCTTATGTGATATAACGGCCTGAATGCCTGTGGGTGAAGGTTGGATTACTTGAATTGGAATGATTTATTGAAATCCGTATTTTAGCCTACTTGCGAGTAGTAAATTTCAAACCGTTTTCAAATAAACGGATATGAGATGCTTTGTTCCAAATTAGGCGATCTAGTCTATACTTGTGTGCCGTGCGCATCACGTACTAAGATTAGCTAATTAATCGGAATAAGAACACATATGTTTTCAAAACAAAATATCATGTTTAGTACAAGCCGATCTTCGAATCGGGCAAGCGGGGGTGCTCATAGATGACCTTCCCCAATCGTACCCAAGTTCCCGAGCCGAGGCAACTTTGGTGATGACGAACGCGTGGCCTTAGGCAACGAGTCAGGGTTTCCCAAATTCCCCAAAAATAAAATATTTAGGTGGCGACTCTGTATCTGGCAAAGTAGTCCATGTTTGGCACTTCTTTCTTAAAAATCAGTTTTCCAAAACGATTTGCCGGATTTGGACTCTTTGGTGATTTATTAGTCTTGCATTATACTTTGCGAGATTAGATTAAGAACCGTGACATTTGAGTCCGAACTGTAGGATGAAGCCCTCGAGGCACGTCTACACTTGGTAATTCTTACATGCATGTATTAAATGACTCTAAATTCATTCTCAAATATGCAAAATCATGACAATTCTCTACATGCATGCACATATAGACTTCAATTTCATCATATACAACTTAAACCTTGTTCTTGATTACCAATTCTCTTTGAATTCATATAATTACAAACTCAAACTCATGAATTAAGGGTTGGTTACTCACCTAGAAGCTCCAATCTTTCCAAATTTAGCTAATTTTTTGAGCTTAGCTTCCAAATTCCCAAGCTTTGAGTCAAAATCCACAATTTGTGCCCTCTCTCTCTAGAATTGTCCCTTTCTCTCTCTCTCTAGAGTGTACTTCAACCAAGTATGAGAAACGGGCTCAAATATGAGCTTATACATTAATCTCCCATGTATTTATAAGCTAGACTAATCAACATTACTAATCCAAGCTTAGCATTAATCAATTAGGCTCAGTTAATCATTAAATTAATCGAATTATTTTGATCCAAATCAATTTTTAATTGAATTTCACCATAGGCTCTAAAAATTACACTAAACACAATGGTATTGTCAATTTCAATTTATGTCGCCTCTACGGCCTTCAATTTCAATTTATAACGGTAAGTTGAACAGGTTTTCCTACGGTGAACAAATATGACTTCAAAAATACAAACTATCACATAATTGGCACCCAAATTAAATTAAGCACATAATCACAAACACAATGATGATTAATTAACATAATACAGAACAGGGTTATCGCAATCTTTCCCCATTTAGGAAGTTTGGTCCTCCAAACTTATGTTGTCTTCAGTCGGAAACAATTCAGAATACTGTTATTGAACGATTTTAATTCTTTTGGTAGTCATTTGCCCAGTCTCGTAATCAAGCAACACTCTATCCTCAACCAGTCAGAGACTTACCTCTTCTGCCATACAAGGCTTTGTACGGTGCCATACCAAAATTAGAGTGTAAGCTGTTGTCGTAAGCAAAGTCAGCCAATGGTGAGTAGGTTTTTCCAACTTCCCTGAAGTCTAATGCACACATTTGAAGCATTTCTTCCTATATCGGTTTGCGGACGGAAATCGGTGTTGCACATCTCAATTCGGTTTCCATTCCCATTTGTCATAGAAATTCAATTCATTACTCAACCATTCTACAGTTCATGTTTCGATAAAGTGGATCCAGATACTAATTCTCGAGTCAACAAAGGTAACATGAAGCAATCAACCACACGATGTACATAATTCACATATCCCCATAACATTGATTGTGAAGTATAATAATACTAAAGTAGTCAATTTCTAACATAATACATATGTTCTCAATTATTCAATAGTTTACAATTCAGTTCAATGTTCAATTCCCTGTTCCATCAAGTCTTTCCACATTATCTAATAGTCGTCAAAATCATAAAGCAATTCATATATTAACCCCATGACATCAAAGGTAATATCAAAGTAGTCAATCACATGTTAAACACAATTTACATATCCTCAAAGCCCCAATTATAGAATACAATGGCACTGAGCAGTCATTTTACAGGGCACACTGAATTCACACATGTTCAGATAATCGAGGTCTTCTAATCCCAATAGTGTTCACAATCAAAACAATTTGCGGTTAACAATTACCGTAACATGACTTCCAAAATCCGTTAACATTGATGCAACTATTCTCCCATACAAAACATATTTTGATCAGTCAAAGGTAAATGTTCAATACTGTTTATAATTAAATCGATCTGCCATTATCGGTTCCCATAGCGCCAAATAAATAAGGATATGGTAATACAGAAGCAGTCGTTCCTTAAAACACCCAATCATTGGATTTGCACAATTTAGTTCATTTATAACACGTATGTCCCCAATAGTTGTTGGTTCTCAATGGTGTTCATGGTTAGATCAGTCTGTTGACAGCCCACATAAAGTCTTTTAAATAAGTCAAGTATTCCAAACGGATTCAAGTTTTGGATCTATCAATTTTCTTGTCAAGAATAATCTGGTCATTCTTTCGTGAACAATTCAAAATCTCCCTTAAACGAAATCAAATCAGATGGAGGTTCTTATCAAATCAATTTAGGCAAAGGTCTGGTCAAATTAAATCGAACAAAGGTCCCATCAAATTATATTAGATGAAGGTTCCATCAGGTCAAATCAAAAAAAAGTTTTATCAGATCGAATCAAATAAAAGTTCTATCAAATCATTCTCAAATTGGGTACATTTGGTTCTGGTTCTATAGGTCATACTTCGTTCACTTGGGTACATATTCAATAGTTTCACAACTGTCCTAAATTCATTAGTTCTCAAAGTCATATCAGAGTCATACATCACAACAGTTCATATCAAGGTGTTTAAGGTCATGTACAATATGACATTGTCCACATAAGTTCACATATAGGTGTACAAGCATGCAGTTGTTCATATCAGGAAGTATGTCTCATAGTTAATATAGTAGTTCCCAAATAAGTCTTACATGTAAGTATATGGCACATATTAACGCATCATACAAAGTTCCTCGGTTGGACATAATATAGGGTTCGTTGTGCAAAAGTTCCAACTCAGTCATATAGTCACAAAAGCATAGGTTTACAAGTTGAGTCTAGTCTAGTGACATAGTCCAGTCAATTTTTACCAATCAAAGTACACGATCTCACAAATTATAGAGTTCATTATTTGGGGTGCCTAACTTGGCCACACAATCACATAGTCATAGTCCTGGTGGTTTAGTCAATAAAGACAGTGATATAACAAATCATCCTGAGCATAGGTTTAATTATATATGCATGTACAGAGTCAATCAGTATCCTCAATATGTATTTCACAAATTTCCCAAATGGAGCAGATACATTCAATAAATAAGGTATTGATCTTGTGGGTCTAACCAGTCTTACACATGTAGTAGACATGAAAGAATGCACCGAACCGAATCAAATAATATCCTAAGCAAAGATATACACATGCACTAGTCCAGAATCAATCAACACATAGGCATTCGTTAATAAACAATATAGATACCCGGGATAATGACCACAGTATTCTGAGTGTTTTCTGGGACGAGTGCAATTACTCTATCCTGATTAGCAGTTCCTACGATTGGTACGACTGAGACAACGGGTCTATTCACATTTTGTTCAGTCTGGGGATAGTTCCTTACCATATGGTCCATTTCACCACATCTATAACAAGTCCTGAAAATTCGGCAACAAACTCCTCTGTGTTTTTTTACAACATTTGTTACATGTTGGTGCTGTATTCCTTATAGAGTTTGAAGTGCGCAATGATCCCGTATTTTGCTTTTTACATGATCTTTTCCTTGAGAAAAAGCCTTGCCTCTTGCTTTTCCATTCAAAAGATCGGTTCATGTTAGCTTCGGTCATCAATGTTCGGCCTAGCACCTCAACATGGCTTGGTGCTGTTGCGCTAGTGGTGGCAAAGGTTCTTGTCGTAGCGGTAACTGATGTTGATGTCATAAGATCTCTGCCATTTCTTGTACTATTCTTTCCAGTCGGGCTGTGGAAGAGTCTTTCAACTCATTTGTCCTTGTTTTCTCCATGATCTACATAAACTTGTATTAGGCCATGGCAAGTACAGAAATGCCCAATATAGAAATAAACACAGATACACATAGGAATTTTGTTTCATATTTACATTTTACATATCATCAAGACACAAATAGTCATATGCATAATGGATGATTGCATACTTATCAAACATCGCGTGTTGGATACTTCTGACATAATTGCACACTAAACTATATTTATCTTCCGCATATACACCTATTTGTAGAATCAAAATGCACATAAACAATAATTCATATTCACATGTTCATGTAATTGCATTATAATAAAAACAAAACTTGCTTGTACACATTCACACAACAATTCATATCTCATGTAACCACATGTTCTCAATGCATACGAGCATGTACTTATCAAATGAATGCACCATAAGTCTTTTCTAGTCACCTTATGGCTCACTTGGACTAGTGTGTGAGTTATTAACTCATGCTCTGATACCACTCTGTCATGATCTGAACCTGTCCCTATAGATTAAGGTCATTACTGGCCAGTAATCATGATATTACCTACGACCTCAAACAAGATTAAACGTATCTTAATAAAGGGGCCAAAGCGGAAGCAAACTTAAAAATTTTGTCCAATGAGCTGTGCTTACATGGCATATCAAAAGCATTTCCCATATATTTGATAATAACTCACACCACATATGAATAGTTAACATCCTGTACACCCAGGATCATTCAAAACACATAGTCAGCTATACCAAAAGCTTATACACATAAATAGTCTACCATGACCAATGGAACTAGTAAAAGAAAATGCAAAAGATCATAAATAAGCCTCTTGCATGAGGCACCTAGGCTGACTTCACAAAACTTGAGCTCCTTTCTCAAACTCCACCAAGGCTGGGGTTGAACGTCTCTTTGCTCACCTACATACATATAAATAAGAGTGAGCTAATGCCCAGTGAATAATACCAAAGTAAAGGGGTTACATGAATGAGATTCATATTCAGTACATCAAACCCGTAAATTTCATATACGAATGGCCTTAGGCCTATTCTATGTTTTTGTTGTACATATTAAACGGCCTTTGGCCTATATAAATCCTTAACAAACATATCAGACGAACTCGGGCCCAGTGTATAACTTTGTCAGATTCCAAACGACCTCGGCCCCATTCTCTTCATGTTCATATCTATGTGCATTTCATATTCATGATCATAATCACATTGTCATTCAAACGGCCTTTGGCCCATTACATTCATATTCATACGGCCTTTAGCCCATCATAATATTTAAGCGGCCTTTGGCCCATCATAATATTCAAACGGCCTTTGGCCTATCATAATATTCAAATGGCCTTTGGCCCATCATCATATTCAAATAGTCTTTGGCCCATTATAATATTCAAACGTATCAAATGGTAAACAGCCTTAGGCCCAACCCTTACTCTTATCTGACGTATCAAATGGCCTCAGGCCCAACTCATACATATCAAACAACCTTGGGCATAAATCATGTTCTTCATAGAGCCTTATACAAAAATTAAGAATATAAAATACTTGTTCATAATTCAAATCAACAAATCCATGAAACTTATACAAAAGTAGCATTTGGAAAATAACATGCTTCACTAAGATATTACTCACACTGTTCCATTGATGGATCCCTCGCGCTTGAACCTACACATTTCATAACACACTGGGTCACAAGCGATTCAATCCATTCTTACCTTATTCAATTCTCGTAGACTTCTTTCTTATTCTTGAATTCATTTATAATGCATAATGCATGCCTAAGAGTGCTTAGAAATGGAAAATAACGGAAAACAGAACATGAAACAGCTTTTCAAAAATTTTTGAAACAGGGGTCCTCGCTCGAGTGTACCTTTGCTCGCTCTAGCGGACCCCTTCGGCCTACAAAAGTACTAGTTGTTTCATTTTTACGCTTGAGCGTAACTCTGCTTCATCGAGCCAAGACTCAAGGATGTGAGTAGTCACTTGAGCGCAACTCTTTTTTGCTCTAGCGAACATCAATGTCTACAAAACTTCTGGTTGCCTTCATTTTTCACTCGGTTGGCAACTTCTCCGCTCGAGAGAAGAGGTCGATTTCTGGTTTTTCCAGCAAGCTATTTGAGCCTCAAAACATAACTCCACGTGGTGTAACTTACATGATATGGCCTATATGTCAACCATACAACGTCTAACATGATATAAATGCCATTTTCACAAGATTGAAGCTCAAATTCCCCTGAAATCATCATATAAGTTCAATTATATCAAATTTATTTACATAACTCCAAGACTCATGCAAACAAACCTTATACCTTCTTGGATCTTTCATGCATGCGAATTGTAGCTTCTATTTTCATCTCAAATGGCATAATTGATGCTCAAACTCATGAGGGTCAACAAAATTATGCATGCATGTATGATTTGGTGCCATATTCTTCATGTTCCAAAAATCATCTTCCAAATACAAACATGAATCCTTAGAATTGAGTTTCATACCATGGTAATTCTTACATGCATGTATTAAATGACTCTTAATTTATGCTCAAATATGCAAAATCATGACAATTCTCTACATACATGCACATATAGACTTCAATTTCATCATATACAACTTAAACCTTGTTCTTGATTACCAATTCTCTTTGAATTCATATAATTACAAACTCAAACTCGTGAATTAAGGGTTGGTTACTCACCTAGAAGCTCCAATCCTTCCAAATTTAGCTAATTTCTTGAGCATAGCTTCCAAATTCCCAAGCTTTGAGTCAAAATCCATAATTTGTTCCCTCTCTCTCTCTAGAACCGTCCCTCTAATTCTCTCTAGAGTGTACTTCTGCCAAGTATGAAAAATGGGCTCAAATATGAGCTTATACATTAATCTTCCATGTATTTATAAGCTGGAGTAATCAACATTACTAATCCAAGCTTAACATTAATCAATTAGGCTCAGTTAATCATTAAATTAATCTAATTATTTTGATCCGAATCAATTTTTAATTGAATTTCACCATAGGCTCTAAAAATTATGCTAATCACAATGGGATTGTCAATTTCAATTTCCATCGCCTCTACGGCCTTCAATTTTAATTTATAATGGTAAGTTGAATAGGTTTTCCTACAGTGAACAGATATGACTTCAAAAATACAAACTATCACATAATTGGCACCCAAATTAAATTAAGCACATAATCACAAACACAATCATGATTAATTAACATAATACAAAACAGGGTTATCACATGGTCGCTCGAGCCAACGGCCAAATGTCTGTAAAAGTACTGGATGCCTTCATTTGTTGCTCAGGTGATGGATCCTTCGCTCGAGCGAACTAGATGAATTCGAGGTTTTCCAGATTTGTGTTTGAACTTCAAAAATGCTTCTTTCAAGTTCAAAGCTTGCTTGCTTGGTCTCAAAAGCTTAGAAACGCTTTATAAAACATATATCTGTGGAAATATTAAGCCATGATCTCAAAACCTCTTTCAATTCTTCAAAACAAAGCTCAAAACACCATGTTCTTGACATGCATGTAACAAACTCAATTCTTTTCTTTCCAAAACATGTTTATATGAGATGTTGAGTGAAAAACCATGAAGAACTTCAAGAAATAACTCAAGTAAGTCCCATGCATGTATGAATTTATAGAAAACCAAGTTCAAAAGTTGAGAATTATGCATGCATGTACACAATTCACTTAAACTCTCTACATTCATGATGATTCATGCTCATTCCTTTCAAATACATGCAAATGATCCTAGAACTTGGTGAGTTCATCTTCCTACATCGATTAATTTCATGAATTATAGGTAAAGATCATACCTAGAGCTTGAATTAGGCTTTAGTTAAGCTAAAACTCTTCAATCTCTCTTGAACTCCCTTGAATTCTCCTTCTCTCTCTCTACAATGTTGAGTTCACCCTCTCTATCTCCAAATTTCAGCTTAAAGTTGTGGTAAAATGAAGTCTAAGCATGCTTAATAATTATATATAGGGTGATTAGGGCCTCAATCATCACAAATGATTTAGGCTAATCAAGTGGGCTTAGATCTAATCAATTACGATTACTTTATTCTAATTATTTTGATTCGAATCAAATTTTAATTAAATTTACCACATGGTTCTAAATATTCTATCTAGCCTATTGAATTAACTAATTTTGGTTTCTGAATCCGTTTGGGCTTTCAATTTCGAGTTCTAAGTCAGCAATTAAACAGATAATTCACAAACAAATAAATAAGTACCAATAAGCACATAATCATGCCAATTATGCCTAATAAAATAATATGGAAAAATGATACGGAGGTCGGGGTCATTACACATCGTCATCACTAGCATCACTACCCCCACTGTCATGGTGGTCATCAGCTCCGTCGAGAAGGTTAGGATCTTCATCATCGTCATCGCCACTGCTAATGACAATCACTTCGAGAAGTGAAGCCACCTCGTCATCTTGCAAGGAAGGAATGTGAACCATTGGTTGAAAAACAAGAATGAAAGTAACTTGAAGTGAATTAGTTTGGGTTTCAAAGAGAGAAACCTCATCCAGCAGTGTGAGACCCCTGACTTCTGTATTTCCATTTAAGGCCCCTACCTTTGAACTATTTCAATTAAAACCCTCCATTTTTGGCTTGTAATTTGAACCCTAGAATCAAAAATGTGCACCAATCGAAATTGGCAAACCCTAATCGAACCAGAAAAATTCAGGGATCATTTCCAAAGCCCTAATAGTAATTAAATTAATTCCCTAATTATATTTGCTGCTCAAAACCCTAGGTTTTCGGTTCTCATTACGATTTGTTGTTTAATTCGAAACAAAGAAACTTTAACAGAATTGAATTTCCAAATCCTAATTTAATTAAATACTATACTTACATAAATGTTCCAATTCATAAATTAAAGCCTTAGCCCTCACATTTTACATGAATTACATATTGATCCTAAGTTAGTACCATTATATATATATATATATATATGCTTGTACCTTTAAACTTATTTAATGAATTGTACACAAAATATCTTCAAATAAATATCAAATTGTACAGATAATCCCCCCAAATCTAAAGCACATGGCCAGCCACCCCCCCTAGGCTACAATTATGGGTACCTTTGAAACATAATCCCTAAAATCATGGAAAAAGATTTGGACAAATGAACACATTGATATATGTATATATATCTAATGTACTTGTAACTAGAATGGATTAAATTAGACTTAAGCATAGCTAGATCATAATTAAGTACATGATTAAGGTCCTAATCACCCCTCATTTCATTACATTCAAACTAAATGAAAGAACTATTCAATTGAATTGAAATCAAGGGCAAAATAGTTTTTTTCTCACTTTTTTTTTCTTCTACAAATACACCACTCCCCTCCTCGTTTTTGAGGCAGAAACACACACACACGCACTATTTTTGGCTAAGGGAGAAAAACAATAGGAAGAAAGTGAACCTTGGAGGTGGAGGAGATGGAAAAAAGGAAGAAATGGAACAAACACTTCACTAGGCATGCAAGTAAAGATTACCATCCTTCCTTCTATTTCCTCTTTCAAATACATGTTGTTAGAGGTTCTAACCATTATTTTTAGATGTGTTTTAATGGTTTTCTTTGGTTAAAAATGAAAAGAGTTGAGCCTTGTTCCATCTTTACTCGTGTTTTCTCTTAAAAGATGTAAAACTATCTTTTTCTAGACCTATCTCACATGAATTCCAAAGCCACACCTTGAATATAAAATTTGAGTTTATGATATATTATTTAGCATGTTGTCATCACAATACAAGTGAAAAATTATCCATGGTTACCCTATTTTTTACTTTTTCTCTTATTTCAAGCTTTGTGCTCAAGGAATTGATATTTACAGCCCATTTTTAAAAAATATAGAAAAATGTAGAAAAATTCTATCAATCTCACTTTTATGTCAATACTTCCCTTAAGGTGTTAGCTTTCAAGTAAAAATGGTTTTATTGAAAAAGAGTTAGCGGTTTGAGAGAAAATATGATTTTCGTAACGGTCGATGAATTTGGACAGAGCTAGAGTACTTCATTAATAACTAAAAAAGCTATCTAACTTTCGTAAATTAATTTTGAAACTAGACAAAATTTTCTACAAACCTTCAAGAGTCCAAGTTCAGAAAAAATCTAAAAATGACATTTTGATAGTTATCTTTAAAGTAAATCAAATCTGGAAATTTGTAAATTTTGGTAGCCTTATACTCTTATTTGTTTGGATGTGCCTCTTATTGTTTGTTCAATCTTTTGTAGGATATCTACGTATGTTTTGGTAGTATCTCTTTATATTTTTGTCCAAAAATTCCTATACATGTGTAGTAAATGTTGTTTTGATTGTTTTTCTAACCATAACATAATATACCTACTTTAACGGGAAACTTAATAATGGTGATATTGGGTTTTCGATCGCTAAGGAAAATTTTATGAGATAATGACATGTTGATTTTAAGTATTGATTGGTGTAATGTGTTCCCTATTTTGTTAAAAGCATTCGGGTGTGCCCCGGTGTTTACACGGTGTTTACACCACTCGTTTTGGTTAAAAGCATGCAGGTGTGCCCCGGTGTTTACATCACTCCTTTTAGTTAAAAGCATTCGGGTGTGTCCCGATGTTTACACCACTCCTTTTGGTTTAAACACGCTCGGGTGTGTCTCGGTGTTCATGCCATCTTTTTTTTTTCGCGCACGACGCGTTAGGATCTTGTTTGAGACCTTAGGTGCGTCCGACGGTTGTTCTTCGCTTTTCTGCGCGTTGCGTCGTTAAGCTTTGCATAATTTTCTTACACCCTTTCTGCATGAAATGTGGTTCGGTCTGTAATTTCCACACGTGGCATGTTGGCTTACTTCTCTTATGATTGAGATTGCTATACCTTGTTTCAATTTTGCTTGCATTGCCTTTGCATTCAAATATTTCATTACAGCCTCATTGCATGATCATAAGTTATGTTCATACATCGTGCATATAATTTGCATCTTGCCCCAGAACTACACTAGTTTGATTCCTTGCAAAAGGATACGTAGGCAGCCTGCAAGCACAACCATTTGTTTTGTCTTGTTTGTTTGCTTGTCCAAGTCTTCGGCCTTGTCAAAAATGGGTCGTCTCTGGGCTTTGACATTCACTCCTGTCATTTCATGACTTCCGAGTTCTGTCAAAGAGAGGCAACTGTAGACACCCCATTTTTGACCGTCCTTAAGACTCGGACGTCATCACTTTTGCACTCGATGATTGTGCTTGCTTGTGTTCGTTTTGAGTGCTCGAAGTCCTCGGTGGAGTACCCTGCCTTTGAGCCTTGAAACCTTATCTCTTTTGTGCTCTGTTTTGGACCAAAAGCTCGTTGTTCCAAGTCTGGAAGAGTGGGTGACCTGTCGGCTAGCCCCATAGGCTGTCGACCTTGGCTTGTGCTTGTCGGCTACCAGTGGTGGCCGGTGGCCAACGGCCATCAGTCTCTTTTTCCAGGTATTTATTGACAGTTGTGCCAACTGTTGCTTACTGAGTTGCATCTCCATAAACGTGTAAGGTAGGATGTTCCTAAGGCTCAAGACTTGTTTTTCTATATATAGGGGGGCTCCTCCCCCATTTTTGAGGGTTAGCAATTTTAGACCAAAAGAAATATCTCTCTCTCTCTTGATATTTTGTGCTTGGTTGCCTAGTTTCTCTATACTTTTGCATACCAATCCTTAATCAAACTTGACCATCTTTGAGTTGAGGTTCCTTGGAGTCTTGTTTGAGGTCTAGAAGGATGATTGAGCTTGAATTTTTGCCTAATTTGTGCTTTGCTTCAATGGTATAACACTTACCTTATTTAAGCTTGTTTTGTATCATTGTTTTGCCATCTATTTCTACTGTTTTTGGGGTAATTTTGAACTGTCAAAAACTCTGTTTTTATGGTTTAAAAGTGTTGGTTTGAGGTCATCTTGAGTTAGGGGGTGGTCCACCCTTCTTGCTCATTTGCTTGTTAAGCTTTTGTACCATTATTCATCACTTTTAAACCAACTTTTTTGGGCCTTTATAACCACTAAATTTTAGAGGTTTTTTAGTGGTAAAAACCTCATTTTGAAGTCCAAAATTGGAGGGGTTAGCCTCCCCTCCTTGTGTCTTGTTTGCATGCCTAGTTAGCCTGATGTATTAGCTTATTGTTTTAGCTTTTTGTGGCTTAAGTCCAACATGTTTTAAACTATATTTAGGGCTGTTTTGCCTCTATTTTTGGTTGTTTGATTCATTTGAGCCTTGCATGGCATGGTTGTAGTGTAATTTCCTTCATTAGTTTGGTGTTTTATGGCTTTAATCACCATTATTTTGAGTTAATAGCATGTTTTAGTGTTGTTTTGCACTTAATTTTAGCACTTTAATCTCTACATTCTCCCTCAATTCTTCACTCTTTTGTTTTCATTGAAAGTGGTTTTAAACCACTTGTTTGCCAAAGTGTGAAATTGAGGTATTGCACCTAATATTTTAATCCCTTAGACGGTTCATTACCAACAGTGTAATACCTCTTTCATGCCCAAAGCTACTTGAGGTTTGAGCCATCTTTCCATTAGAGGACATTCACCAATGGACAATTGGATTAAGGAATGGTTTGGTAATTAAAATGAGTAAACAAAAATGACAAGTAAAAGAGGCAAGATAAGCATCTTTCGTGTTGCATTGGATGTGTTTGTATCGGATGTTAATTCGAACATAAGGAAAATAGGACATTTCATACTCAAAAGTGATGAAATGTGCCACTTTCGTTGGTCACCATTGCCCTCGATCATGCATGATAGGGTGGTGGTCTTTTAGAGTCTTGTTTTGCATTCATTAAGCTTTTACAAGCTTGGTTCCTTAGCCATCATGCATGGAAATTGCTTGGTTGATGGTTTGAGGGCCAAGGGTTATACTCTTTTGAGTTTGTTTGATAATAAGGAGGGTAACAGTAGAAACAATCCTTGAGAATACACTGCTATGCCTCTGTTTGCTCTCTGTTGCAACAAGAGGAAGTTCAGGACAGAAGTGGCCGACCGGCCACCAGCAGTAGCTGACGGCCACCATTAGTAGCCGACCAGCCATCAATGAAATTTGCACAGTGTGTTGGTAAGGTGGCACAGAGGTGTTCTGGAAGTTGGCAGATTTTTTGGTGTTCAAGTGTGCAAATAGAGGCTTACAGCAGCGAAGCAGTGGCATTTTCAGGTGGAAATCGAGCACGCATGAGCAATCGTCGCATACCAAGCCTTGTTACTTAGCTAATTGTTATGATTAATTACTGGTAACTAGTTAATTGTGTAGAGTGTTGTAATTAGTTAGCTAGCATAGTTAATTAATTCATTCATTTTTGTTGTAATTAGTTAGTTAAGTGTTTAGCTAATTAATTTATTTTGTAATATTTAATTTGCCTAGAATAGCTTAATTAATTCGGTTTGTAATAATTAGTTAGCTTAATTAGTGTAGCTAGTTGGGTAGCTTATTCATTCGGATCCTTCTTCGCGAGGGCGTAATGTTGTAATAAGTGTGCGTGCGTATGTGTATGTCTTCCAACCCCGCGTCTTTCTCATTTAACCGCTTTTGATGGTTAGATTTGGAGCATATTTCAATTTAGCATATCACATGCTTGCATCCATTCATTCGTGTTACATGCACCGAGGCTTGGCGCATCATTCAAACTGTATCATCATTTCAATATTTCTTTGAATATGTGTTTAACCGCATGTTATCAAATCAAATCATATGCCATATTAGTAGCCGAGCCTATTAATTGCATATTGCATGTGTTGTATTAGGCATCTTGTATAGTTAGGATCATGCATCTTTCTAACTAGTTTTTATTTTGGCTTGGAATACTAGGTAAGTTTTTAATGCTTTAGCATATCGCATGAGTCTGAATGTTGCCATGATTAGCATGCTTTCCATGAGGCTATGTGCTTAAATGCTAAACTGCTTGAATGCCTGTGGATGAAGGCTTGTTGTTCAAATTGGAACGATTCAACAAATGTGCGTTTTAAGCCCATTTTGTTAAGTGGAAAATCATGTTTTAAGCTCACTGTGTATGGTGGCAAATCCACATCTTTTAAGCCCACTTGAGGTGACAAATTCAAACAATTTTCAAAAACAAACATGAATTGAATTGTTCCAAGTCTTGCAAACTAGTCTATACTTGCTTGTGCATGTCACATAGTAAAGCTAGTCTAATAATCGGAACAAGAACACATAATGTTTACAAAAACTCATATTATGATTAGTAGAGGCCAATATTTGATCGGGCGAGCGGGGGTGCTCAATTCATGACCTTCCCCCTCGTACCCAAGTTTCCGAGCCGAGGCAACTTTGATAATGACGGACACGTAGCCTTTGGCATGAGTCAGGGTTTCCTAAATTTCCCAAAATAAAATATTTAGGTGGCGACTTTGTATCTGGCAAAGAAGTCCAATTTTGGCATTATTTGATTTGAAATCGATTTTCCAAAAAGATTTACCGGATTTGGACTCTTTGGTGTTTATAAGTTTCACATTGCACTTGTGAGACTAGATTCAGAACCGCGGGAGTCCGAACTATGAGGCCTTCATTTCAAACCTTTCCGAAAGACGGGGCGCGGGAAAAGGCTAGTCCACAGTGGTACATCTATTAGCGCTAGCAGAACAGATGACCATAAAGGGACTAGATGACCCATGAAGGGACCAGATGACCCAAAGGGACGTATACGAAGCAAATATAGAGCAGAAAATGGTTATGCTTAACCAATTCCATAATGGAACCTCTGGTACTAGGTAATTGATAATAGATATCACATGATACTAAGGATGCCATGAATGTATTTTAGAAATCTTAGCCACCATTCATCCATACAGAAAATAGCATTTCAGAAAACAGATCATTTCATATCATCAGAAAATAAGTAAAGTCAAACATAGCTTTACAGAGTTATTACTCATAGATAGCTCCAGGACCAGAATAGTCAAAACAGATGGATCGGACAGTCTATGGTGCACGACCTACACAAATACATAATGGATACACATTGAAACGAACGCTTGGTAAAACATTTAACTCATTTCTTTTCTATCTTGCTGTGTTTATAATCCTTACCCTCATTATTATATCTTAATTAAGGCTTAGGAATGCCTAAGATGCAATGAGGATGTCAAAATGTACTTTGAAACACTTAGTCAAAATTCTAAAAACAGTACAGTTTGCTCGAGCGCAAACTTGGTTACTCGAGTAGACCCCTTGGTCTACAAAACTTCTGGGAGCTCTCATTTTACGCTCGAATGCAACTTCTGGTCACTCAAGCCAACCCCCAACTCTACAAAAGTATTAGGAGCTCACATTCTTTGCTCGAGCGCTGATTCCACCGCTCGAGCGAACAGTGCAAATTCTGGAATTTCCAGCTTGCTCTCCAAGCTTCAAAACACAATTCTAATGCATCAAAGCACATTCTTTTGGGCCAAAACATGTAGAAAATCATAAAAATTTATGAATTGAAAGTCGTTTCGCAAAATCAAGCCCAAAAGAAAGTGAATTATTCCAAAAGTAAACTTGAAATTGTGAAAACACAACATGTATGTAATGATATGAACTTCAACCTTCCAAAACATGATCAATTGAGATGTTTAGCAAAAAAAACATGTTGAATTCTTAAAACATAGCCAAGATAAGAACATGCATGTGAGAATTCTTTGAAATCAAACTCAAATTGTGATGAAATGGACATGCATGCATGGAATGCTCTTCTTTCCTCCCTTCAAACTCAATTCTCATGTTTAAACACTTAAACCTCTTGAATTCACTCACTAATGTCTTGAATATAAGGGTTAAGAGTATGATTCTTACCTAGAGTTCCCAATTCCTTGAATTCTAGTAATTTCTTGCCCAATTCCTCCAATTCTCTTCAATTCTTCTAGCAATCTTTAGCGATTCTCCTTTTTTTTCTCCTTAAATTCAATCTCTTCCTTTGGTCTCTCTCTCTCTCTCTCTCTCTCTCTCTCTCTCTCTCTCTCTCGCGCATTTTTGTTCTCAAGGAATGAAGATGAAATGTTGTTGGGTCACCATTAGCCTTATATAGGCTTGAGTAGTAAGGTTTAATTAATCCTAGCTTAACTTAATCAATTATCATTGTTCTATTTTAATTATTTGGTTCCTAATTGAATTCTAATTAAATTTACCATAACATTCCAAAAATTCCAAATTACACATTAACCTAGGCAATTTCGTGATCGGATGCTGCAAAGCCTTTAATTCGCATATCGAAATAGAAATACAAACATATATTCCTACGTCAGATGGATATAAAAACAAATAGCACAATACACATGTAATTAACTTAGAATTTCCTCTTAATTACTTATTAGGCATTCTTAATCATGGATTAGTGACTAATCACAGTTCGGGGTTGTTACAGCCTGCGACCTTGACCTCGGCCTTCGCCCAGACCTTGGCCTATCCTGTAGTAGCATCCATGTGCATGAGCATGGCATGGTGCTCATCTCCAAGCTCTCCTGCATTCTCGAGCTCTTCCACGGCCTTGGTCGCGACCTTTGGCAAGTACCACTACATATGCCAACTCCAGGTCCACGTTCTCCGTGATAGCAAGAATGAAAGCTTCTTCGATGTTGTGCCTGGAGGAAGAGTTGCTGTGATCCGAGGAATTCAATTCGTCAAAACCAATAGGAGACCCGAGAGAAAAAGGACGGAAATCATCGCTGTCCATGGGTGGTGGTCGAAAGTGGCTCAGAGGAGTGTGCGAAATGTTTTCGGATAAGAATGCATGGAAGTTGGATGCTTTAGCACTTTTATAGAACTTTTGGAGGTGAAAAGTCCAAACAACCCTTGTTGTCGCTTGATTAATCCAATCGGCCACAATGTCGTACAACCGACGGATAAATCATCTAACCACAAGAAGGTGTTGTAAATTATCAGTATGCTTTGTACAGAGGATTATAGAAGTACATGGTTGTTGCCCTATTATTTTCCAAATGACGGTTATCTTGAGTCTCTAGCTGTTGGCTCCAAAATTAGTATTCCCCATCATGAGAATAAGGTCGCCTTGGTGCTATACCTAGAGATTTTGAGGTGATCTCTGAAGTTTGTGGCTTGCACGCCTATTCCCAAAGTTGTAGGGTATGTCTTTTATACTACTTTCCTACATCTATTGCATGTGATATGTGTTGCATCATTTGTTTATCCTGTCGCTTGTCCCCTTTTTGCATGGAACACATCTAGGCCTATTTTCTTAAGGCCGCAGTGTCTCTTTCTAGTTCATTCTCTTATGTTGCGGTGTGTTTGGAGTGTGTTTTATGGGTTCACCTCTTGACTATCAGTCAGGATTAGAGTTCCCTGTTGCTGTGACTGCCGATCACATGCAAGTTTTGGCTTTGGCCACCCTTCCTCTTCTCGCGTTGCGACGTGTTTGTAGCATGTTTTGAGGTTCACCTTTGTTGACTACCAGTCAGGATTAGAGTTCCCCGCTGCTATGACTGTCAAGATTAGGTTCACCTTTATTGACTACTAGTCAATATTGGAGTTCCCTGTTGCTGTGACTACCAATCAGATATAAGTTTTGGCTTCGGCCACTCTTCTTCCTATCGGGTTGTGGTGTGTTTGGAGTGTGTTTCAGAATTCATTTTTGTTCACTACTGGTCAGGATTGGAGTTCTCGTTGCTATGACTGCCAAACAAATGCAAGTTTTGGCTTCGACCACCCTTCCTCCACTCGCATTGCCATGTGTTTGAAGTGTGCTTCGGGTTCACTTTTGTTGACTGTTAGTCGTGATTGGAGTTCCTTATTTCTGTGACTGCCAGTCACATGCAAGTTTTAGTCGTGGTTGCCCTTTCTCCTCTCATGTTACAGCGTCCCTGTCATTGTGATTGCCGATCACAAGCAAGTCTGGCTTCGGCCACCTTTCCTCCTCTGGCATGAAGCGTGTATGGATTTGCATTCTTCATTCATGTAGAAAACATGTTTGTACATCTTGTTTTATATCACTTGTGTTGAAAGCACATTTAAGAAACATTCTTTATTGTGTCTGCATTTGTTAGCATGTTTCAAGTCATCTACTTGAGGCTCGCCTCATTCGTTGCCATCTTTGCAACTTTATCATCATTCCACCCTGTCATAATTCATTGCATTCGCATTATCAAGCTTTTCAAAATTTGGTCATGTGGTAACGTAAGACCAACTTTCAAGCAACCAGATGCATGTAGTATGTAAGTGTAACTTTTTAATTGCATTCTAAGCATATCATTTGCATTCTGTCCCTGAACTATGCTGGTTTGATTCCTTACGAAGGGAAACGTAGGCAACCTATGTGTTCAACCAATTGCATTTGCATTTTGTTCGTTTGCCCAAAGTTTTACGGCCTTGTCAAAAGGGTTGTATTCGAGCTTTGACATTCATTCACGTCATGAAATGACGCATCGAGCTCTGTCAAAGAAAGGCAACTGTAGACATCCTATTTTGACCGGCCTTAAGACTTGGGTGCTCCCTTCCAAACACCTGACGATGAAAGCCAAGATGTGCTAGTCTTATGAAACTCTTCAACAAGGAGTCCAAACTTAGGCTTTAAATCCAACCTTACACCTATTTTGGCCAAAACATTTTAGACCAAATTAGCAAATTGTTTTTTTAAATATGTTTGGTTGCGCAGTTTCAAATATTCCTACAATGTAAAACTCCAAACGTTGTCTTTTTAGTGAACCGGGTGAAGGATATAATGGGAATGAATGAAAATGGTGAAATCCTCTAAAATACTTGTTTCTTATTTTTAAATCATGCTAGCTTTACCCTATTAATCTAACGGTGTATTTATTTTTTTCTGGGCGTAGAACAATTCATGGCCGAATAAAAAATGTAGTCGGCTAGATGAATGAGAGTACGACAGGCTGAAATGTCTAGGTACAGAGCATTTTCTAGAATTTTGGTTTTTTTTGTGACTTTTTCACAAATATGTTAGATATTTGGACCCCTAAAGTCTATAAAAACAAAACCCAGCTTCAGTTTTGAGGGTTACAAAAATTTAAAAGGCCAAGAGACTTGTTTTAAGAGCTTATCACCCTACCTCTCCGCCAACTTCTATTCTTCACACATCAACCACCCAAACTCCATTGAAGCTCAACACCAAGCTTTCTTGCTGAGGATTATAAGTTCCCTAAGTAATATCTTAAGGACCGTGAGGGTGCTAAGGAGGAGTTTGACAACCAAGAAGCTCAACCTCCTTTTAGAGGTGAAATTGTTGAACTTTTCTCACTTTTTCTATCTCTTTCTTCATTTTTAGGCTATTAATTTTGTTATTAGTTTGTTGCAATCATGTGATAAGTTCTCGTTGATGGGTTGGAAAGAAAGCAGCCACCCATCCATTGAGTTGATTGTTTTTTTCATTTTTCTACATGTTGGTACTCATTTTTTCTTTTTAGAAGTACTATTCATTGTTGTTCTATGTAAATATGTTGATTGGAACCTTGTGGATGGGTTGGGAATTAGAAAGCAGCCACTCATCCGCAAGTTTCATTACATAGTATATTTCTTTTAATGTTCTTGCACTATCTCATCACTTATCTACTCATTCAAGCATATTAGTTCATGTGCTTCAATCTCCACTCAATCTTGAAGAGTTGTTATGGTTAGTGCATGGAGCCATTTGAATGATCCTTTAGATTTGATGTTGAGAAGGTTGTTGGGTTTGTTATTTTGATTGATTTTTCCTTGGAAGTAGAATAAGAGATTTTAGGTCAAAGATGTTAAAAACTCTCCCCTCAATCTTTTGTGAACATGGAAAGGGATGGAAACATCCTTGTGCTATAAATACGAGATGAGTTTTCAATAACCCTTGATGAATCTCTTACTTTAAAGGCAAAGCTTCCACCAAGAAATGGTGGGCATTAATCTATTCTCTCCAATTAATAACATGGATTTGGGTATTAACATGCCCTTATTCACAAAGAGATGATTGTAGGTTCTCATTAATTTTTTGGGCTTAAATTTCGTCCAATCTCTAATTATTTTCATTTGATTGATTGTTGTTAATATCATGTTGTATAGAGTTTGTTGTGTTGCTAATTGTGGGTTAAGGCTTCTCTACCATTTTCCTAAGTCTACCTATGAAGAAGGGAAATGGATGAGCACCTCCTAGAAGGTGTGTTTTGGTTCTGCTTTGTTGTTTTTGCACAAAACAGTGTTCATCCCGGAGGTTAGGACTGGTTTGACCTATTTCCATTTGGCTAGATGATTTTGTCGGGTAGAGCAGAGCAAAATAGGGTAGTTTCTGGGAAGTGCTCTCCTAGGCATTTTGTGGTTACTATTTGTAGTTTGCTTTTAATTTTTGTATGATTTGTTAGATTCAGCTTAATTTAGCTGAATCAACTCCTTATTGTAATGACCTCAAATCCCATGTCTTTTATTCAATTCACTTGTTGTAATAAGTCCCAACCCCACGTCTCTCATTCAATTAATTTGTTGTAATAACCTCCTAACCCCACATCTTCTATTCAATTAATTTGTTGTAATAACTTCCAACCCACATCTTTTTATCCCTTTTATTTCGACGCTTTCCATATATGTTGTAGAGCATCATGTTTTATTCATCATACTGTTGTGCATCCATTTTTCATGCATATGGATTCGGTTCATTTATATTTGTGGATTTTATCAATTTAAATGTGATTTCATGTGCTAATCACATGCCTTGAAATGATACACATGTCACATGATACTAGCCGAATCCTTAGTTGCATCTTGTGGGTGTATAGCATTAGCTATTGGTATGTAAGATCATGCATGTGTGTATAGCATATTATTGTGGCTTACCATAGAGGAGTACTAGGTGAGTATTTTTATTTTTTAGTTTTTGGTTTTAGCATCTTGCATGTACATGTTACTTACTATATCTAGCATTTTATCATGTGACAATATGCTTAAGTGGAATATATGTATGAATGCCAGTGGGTGGAGGTTGTGTTGCTTGTGCTGGAATGTGGTTGATTCTTATGCTTCCGAACTCGTTTTTATTGAGAATTGTGCTAAAAGATTTTTCAAAATGCATGAAATCAAAGCATAGCCAGAACAAGTGACAAAATCTATATTTATATGCCTCGGATAGTAATGTTAGCATTATTAAAACCGAAACATGAACATATGGAGACTATGTAATGCCCTAACCCTTCACATGTCATCGATATTGTCCACTTTGGGCCATGCCCGCTAGGATTTGTTTTTCCCAGTGGGTCACCCATCCCAGAACTACTCCAGCCTAAGCACGCTTAACTGGAAAGTTCTGCTAGGGATTTCACCTCCCGGGAAAAGGCCTCGATGTTATATAAGGGTCCAGGATTTTACTTTTATAATGCAGGAACACCCCTTCCATTCCCGATGTGGGACATGACCTTACAGACTATAAAACTCACATCATGACTTAATAGAGGCCAGTCTTCTAATCAGGTGAGTGAGGGTACTCAATTCATGATCTTCCCCCCTCATACCTAAGTTCTCGAGGCGAGACACTTTGGTTGTGACGGAAAGTGTCCTTTGGCACGAGTCACGGGTTTCCTAGTTTTCTCAAAAGATTAGGTAGCGAGTCTGAGATCTAGAGATGTAGTCCATTTTCGGCAAAAAAATTGCAATAAAATGAATTTTCTGTACTAATTGTTAGATCTGGACTCTCATTTATGTTTCACATTGCACTGGTGAAACTAAATCAAGAGATTGGGAGTTCGAACCATTGGGCGTGCTCAGTAACCCTAAAAGGCATTGTATATAGGTTCGATCACCTGCAGAATGTATGGCACTGCTTTATGCCTTAGGGTCATGTCAACTTGGATGGTCTCGGGTCTTTGACATTCGCTTCTCATCGCTTCATGATTGTTTGAGCTCTATCAAAGAGAGGCAACTGTAGACACCCCATTTTGACTGACCCTAAGATTTTAGGCACTTGCAAGCCTCTCAATGATGAAACGATAATTACTTCATCTTTAGAATATTTAAAAGATTGTTTAGAGTTGCTGTGTAAACCCATTTTGGCCAAAAATCAACTTTTTACGAAAATGACCATTTTACTCCTAGACCCGTTTTTAGCTAAAAACCATCTTTTTAACCCCAAAAAGCCCAATTATGCTTTGATTGATCATAATTTCCAAAATTAGTGACCCTTTTTATCAAAAACATTGATCAGAATGCAATTTGAGCTTACTTGTGCCACAAGCAAGCCAAAAGCATAACACCACGTACTTGTGTATGCATGCATGACATGTGTATCATGCACGTGCACACATGAGATGTGAGTGCGCACATTGTTTGTACATGCGTACATTAAAGCATTGCAGAGTTATTTTTGGAAACTTCAGCTTGGTGCAATTTTGGTGGGAACACGGAGGGAGGAATGATAAAACCCTAGAAGGGTTCCAAAGGCTTCCCCCAGCTCCATAAATACAACCTCTCCCCCTCTCTTTGAAGGGGTTAAGGAATTGAACCACTTTTTGCAAATTTAAGAGCCAAATATCACCTCTCCTCTCTCACCCTCCTCCGAGCTCCGAAAGTACACCACCTACAGCAACTAAACAACTCTAAAAACTTCTAAGGACTGAAACTATCATGACCCCAACCCGTCTGTAGAGGTTTGGATCATAACCGGCCAATAATCATAAGATTACCTATGGCCTCAGATAGGAATCAAATCATATTTAATCATATGGGGCCAGAAGCGGAAGTAGAATTATAAAATTTTGTCCAATGAGCTATGCATAAATGACATAAATAGAAATTTCTCATGTATTAATAACTCACACTTATGCATACATAATAAGAATCCATATGTCCAAGATCTTTCAAACATCACTGTCATACAAAACCAGAACTTATATATACATATAAAAGGTCAAGCATAATCAATTAAAAAAAAAAAAAAACACAGAATTCAAAAGGCAAAAGCTTTGTACGTGAGGCATCCTTAGCTGACTCCAAAAAACTTGGTATCCTTCATAGGTTCAGTAAGGTTGGGGCTAGACATCCCGAAACTCACCTACATACATATATATAACGAAGTGAGTGAAAGCCTAGTGAATAACATTAAAGTAAAGGGGTTATGTGAATGAGATCTAGCAAATGACATAAGCATTTCTATATCATAAGTAATTCATAACAGAATGACCTTAGGTCCAACAAAAAACAGATGTACAGAATGGAATTGCTCATATCATAACAGAACGACCTCGGGTCCAATCATTTACAGTTGTATATTGACCATTCGGTCAACTCATAATAGACAATTAGACTTATTAGATGTTCAGAACAACCTTAGATCCATCTTATCAAATGTACAGAACAGCCTTAGGTCCAATTCAGATATACAGAACGACCTTGGGTCCGATCATACACATTTGTGTCACATCAATCACGTTTACAAATATCACATTGATCAAACAGATAGAAACTCATTCACATTTGCAAAATCATAGTTGCAAAAAGCTTACCACAGTAGGATATACAAAAAATAAAGTAATTAGGAAAATATATTTACTAAGATATTACTCACAGTGATTTGGTTGTTGATGATCCTACACAATTCATCAACATACACATGTTGAATTACATTGCTTAACTGGATTGTTCTTTAACTTATTCAATTCTCTTAGGCTTCATTTTAACTCTTTAATTCATTTAGGATGTTCAATTTCATGCCTAAGAATGCCCAGAACGGAATAAGGATGCATATGTTATCAGAGTATGTCTATTTGCTGAAATGTAGCACTTCACTCGAGTGCAATATTGGTCGCTCGAGCAGACCACTTGGTCTACAAAAATACTGGACAGTCTGAATCTAGGCTCGATGTTCGCTCGAGCCAGGTGCAAAAAAAAAGGTGGTCACTCGAGCGGTGACTTGGTCACTCGAGCCAACTACAAATGCATGTAAAAATACTAGACATATGAAATGTGTGCTTGAGAGACAGATTGTTCGCTTGAGCGGTGAGATAGAATTCTGGAGATTCCATAACAGAGTTGAGTTTCAAAGCTTGTAGTTTAAAAATAAATTCTTGCATGGCATGTAAACAACTTCTCAAACACTTTAAACTCTTCCAAAAACAAGAATTGAAGGCCAATTCTCAAGCCTCGAGGTCAAACTTCATGAATTCAACTCAAATAATCATGCATGTACGATTAAACTTCAAATTCCTTTTCAAAGTTTACAAAAACATGCAATTCACTTTCAAAAACTTGAAATCATGGAATTAAGCTTCAAAACTTCATAATTCATGATTCATGTAGAAGATAGCATCAAAACTCAACATGGATGACAAAATCATGCTTTAAAAAACGGTGAAACTCAATAAAACTATGCATGCATGTATGAATTGTCTCTAAATTCAACAATCTTAACTCAATTTTTGTATTCAATCAGATAGTCCTCTTGAATTCACATATGAAATGACTTAAACTCATGAATTAAGGTATAAACACTCACCTAGAATCTTCAAGAACACAAATCCTAGCAAGAACTTGAGTGGTTTCACCCAATTCTCCAATTTCCTTGTCAAATTCCAAGTCCTCTAGCCTCTTCCTTCTCTAGAACTTGAAGTTTCTCTCTCTAGAGCTCTCTCCTCAAATTTTTTAGTTCAAATATAATTAAGGGAGTCCAAACTCCTAATTATGCCATTTATATACATGTGGATTAGATTAGGAGGTTAATTAAGGTTTAAATTAACTAATCACGCGTAATTCTAATTAATTTTATTCTAATTAATTTGCACTGAATCAAATTTCAATCAAACTTCCTAATAGGCTCTAAAAGTTATGTTGATCACAATAAATTTACCAATTTTGATTTATGATGTCCATTAAGATCTTCAATTTTCAGATCAAAATAGAAATCATAACATATTTTCCTACAATCAACATATATGTAGTCAAAACCACATTAATGACATAATTATCACTCAAATTTTCACCTAGCACATAAGCACATGCATATTTAAGAAATTAAAAGCATAATACAGAACGAGGTTGTCACAGTCTTCCCGCCTTTAAGAAGGTTGGTCCTCCAAACTTATGTTACCTTGAGTCGGAAATAACTTGGTGTACCTTTGCCTCATTTCATGTTCTTTTTCCCAAGTTGCTTCCATGCCATAGTGTTCCTTTCATTCTACTTTTACCATAGGAATCGATTTGTTCCTCAACTGCTTGACTTGTCGATCAATAATTTGAATTGGCTTTTCTTCATAGATCATATCATCAAGTGCTATATGGTGATAATCTATAACATGGAATGGATCTCGGAGATAGCCCCTTAACATCGATACATGAAACACATTGTGCATTTATTTCATTCCCAGTGGTAGAGCAACTCGATACGCAACAGACCAAGCCTTTTCAAAATTTGAAATGGTCCATTGTATTGAGGTGATAATTTGCCTTTCTTGCCAAATCTCGATTGACAGTTCATCAAAATTACCCTTATGAACATATGGTCACCTTTTTCATACTCAAGAGCCCTACTTCTATGATCCATATAGCTCTTTTGTCGGTTTTATGTTGTTTTGAGCCTTTATTGAATGACTTTAATCTTTTCAGTGGTTGTTTGCACAATTTCAGGTCCAAGCAAGACCTTGTCCGCAACTTCAGTCCAACATATCGGAGACCAACATTTTCTTCTATACAAGGCTTCATATGGTGCCATGCCAATGCTAGAGTGGAAACTATTAGTGTATGAAAATTCCGCAGTGGCAAATAAATTTCCCAACTCCTCTGAAAGTCTAGAGCACACATTTGAAGCATATCCTCTAAAGTCTGAATAGTTCTTTTTGATTGCCTGTTAGTTTGCAGATGGAATGCGATACTAAACCTAAATTCCATTCACATTACTCTTTGAAGACTTTTCCAAAATCTAGACACAATATTTGGATCTTTATCCGAAATAATGGATACCGGCACTCCATGTAAATGAATAATTTCATCGATGTAAATTGTGGCCAATCTTTAAGCAACATAGCTAGTTCTTATAGGTAGAAAATGTGTAGATTTAGTCAACCTATCCATAATAACCCAAATAGAATTCACACCTTTCGGTGTCCGAGGTAGACCAACAATGAAGTCCATAGTTATGTGCTGCCATTTCCATTCCGAAATATGAAGAGGTTGAAGTAATCCCGCTAGATTTTGATGTTCAACTTTAGCTTGCTGACATTGAAGGCATCTAGACACATATTCTGCAATTTCTTTCTTCATACTAAGCCACTAAAAACTTTGCTTCAAATTTCAATACATTTTGTTGTTGCCCGGATACATTGCAAATTTGGACTTGTGAGCTTCTTCCAAAATGCTCTTCTTCAAATCAAAATGTTAGAGACACACAATCTCCCTTGAAATCTCAACACTTCATTTTTAATACTGAACCCTGGTTTCAAATTCGATTCAAATTCATCAGACATTCTCTTGAGGAATTCATCATCTTTTTGCTTCCGTTTAATCTCATCAATGATTGTCGATTGAGCTGAAATAGCAGCTATCAACCCACCCTAATCATGTAACACTACTTCAATCTCAATCTTTCTAAGTCTTTCGATATCCCTTTATGTTCAGTCAGCAAACATGCCAAGTTCCCCGTCGACTTCCTAAAAAAATCATCGGCTACGGTGTTAGCTTTTCCCAAGTGATACTGAATCTAAAGATTATTGTTCTTAATCAACTCGAGCCATCTTATTTGTCGCATATTCAATTCCTTTTGAGTGAAAAAGTTCTTCAAACTCTTATGATCGGTATAGACTAACTTTACACTTTGCTTCGTACAGATAGTGGCACAAATCTTCAAAGCAAATACAACTATGCCCAACTCTAGGTCATGAGTCGGGTAGTTCTTTTCGTGAGGTTTCAGCTATCGAGATGCATAGGCTATCACTTTACCATTTTGCATCAAAACACAACCCAGACCCTTGTAAGAAGCATCACTATAAATCACAAAATTTTCTGTACCTTAAGGTAATGTCAAAACTGGTGTTATAGTCAATCTTGTCTTCAGTTCTTGGAAGGCAGATTCTTTTTCATCAATCCATCCAAACAATTGTCTCTTTCGGGTAAGTTGGGTAAGTGGTACAACTATCTTTAAAAAGTTTTTCACAAATCTTCTATAATACCCAGCTAATCCTATGAAGCTTCGGACTTCCATCACATTTGTCAATGTAGGCCAATTTACAATCGCCTCAATCTTTTGTGGGTCTACTAAAATTCTATCCCTGTTAATAGCATGCCTAGAAACACAACCTCATCCAACCAGAATTCACATTTCTTCAGTTTAGCGTATAATTTCTTCTCCCTAAGTGTTTGTAAAAATGTTCTCAAATGTTGTTCATGTTCTTCTCTACTTCTTGAATAAATTACGACATCATCAATAAAAACAACTATGAATTCATCAAGGTAGGATTTAAAAATTTGGTTCATAAGGTCCATAAATGCTGCAAGTGCATTTGTAACTCCAAATGGCATAACCAGAATTCATAATGTCCATACCTTGCTTGAAATGTAGTTTTCTCAACATGTTCAATTTTCACTTTCAGTTGATGGTACCCGGATCTCAAATCAATCTTTGAAAACACTTGTAAACCCTGCAACTGATCAAACAAGTCATCAATACGAGGTAGAGGGTATTTGCTCTTGATCGTTACCATATTCAACACTCAGTATTCGATACAAAAACGTAAGGTTCCATCCTTCTTTTTCACAAATAAAACCTGCACACCCCAAGGCGAAGTACTCGGTCGGATAAAACCCTTGTCAAGCAAACCTTGCCGCTATTCTTTCAATTTTTTCATTTCAGGAGTTGACATTCTATATGGAGTTTTTGAAATGGGTTGAGTACCTGGTACAACTTCAATAATGAATTCAATCTCCTTGTCAACTAATTCCCCTAGCAATTCCACTAGATATACATCTAGAGATTCTCTAACAGTAGGAATATCATCTAACACAACATTGATAGACTGATCAGTCAAAACACTACACAAATAACCTTGACATCCCTTCTTAAGTAGTTTGCATGCTTTCATTGCCGAAATCAAGTAAGGCAGAGGTACTACACCATTACCCACAAATACAAATTCATCATGTTCTAAAGGTCTAAACAAAACCAATTTCGTTACATAGTTAATAGTAGCATAGTATTTAGACAACCAGTCCATTCCCAAAATCACATCAAAATGTCTAATGTCAAAAGGTAACAAATCTACAAATAATGTAGCATCTCCAACACGTATTTTACAAGCACAATACACCGATGAACACAGAACAAATTCCCTAGATAGAGCAAACACACACAACAGATATAGCAATGATTCCATGGGTCTATTCAGTTTAGATGCAAATACAGTAGATACAAAGAATGTGTTGAACCCGAATCAATTAGCACATAAGTATCTTGGTTGCAGTGGAGATGTTAACTGAGACAAAGGCTTCAGTGTTTTGTGTATTACCTAGGACAAGTGGAAAAACTCTCCTTTGCCTTAGTGTGTCTCTCGTAGCCATAGGCCTTGCAGCATTTCCTGGCATTGGGGTAGATCCAGTCGAACTAGCAGCTAGTCTTCCACTTCTATGTTCTGCCTAGGGATAATCTCTAACCATATGTCTAGTCTTGCCACATCGGAAACATGCCCCAGAAGTATGATAACAAATTCCCTAGTGTTTCTTGCCACACACATTAAAGGTTGGTGCAAAATCTCTTGTCAAATTGGAAGCACTAGATGTTCCCCAGTTTTGCTTCTTTGAAGACAATGATCCTTTATTCAAATAAGAATCATGCCTCTTTCCTCTTCATTCAAATGGTCGATTATGGGATGCCAAATTTGCCTTGGACATTAGGGCTCGGTCAAGAACATCCACGTACTTTGGCAGCTTCAAGACATTCACTTTTTCTAAAATTGCATTCCGAAGTCTGCCCTCAAACTTTCTCACCTTTTTATAATCGGTGTCAACCATGTGCGATGCAAACCTAGCCAACTCTGTGAACTTTGCTTTGTATTCAGCTACTATCATGTTACCTTGCTTAAGTCCCTCAAACTCAGACACTTTTCGATCATGGACACACTGCAGAAAATATTTCTCATATAATATTTCGAGGAATCGTACCCAATCAATCCCCTTATTTTCTTCTCAGATTAGCATCCACCATCTTCTTTCCTCATCCTCTAGAGTGAATGCGGCCAACTAAACCCTTTGTGTCTCAACATACGAAAATACCTCAAATAATTTCTCTATTCCAAGGACCCAAGCTTCAGCTTTCAATGGTTCTACTCCCTCATGGAACAACGGTAGCTTCATTTTCTTAAATTCTTTAGTGAGGGAAATTATGCAGTCATCAGTTTGATAATTTTGTATAGGTAGTACTGGCATTGGTAGAGGTGGGAGTGGTTACTGCTGTTGTTGCCTTAATGCCTCAAACATATTGTGAATCATTCTATTCATTCTATCTAGTCAGGCGGTAGTCGACTCTTCTAGTTCATCAGCCCTTGTTCTCGCCATTATTTATATAAACTTGCATTATAATAGACACAAAAATTGCACATATACACATATAGCCACAACAATTCATATTCCATATACTCACATGTTCTCAATGCACACAAACAAATACTTATCAGATAAATGCACCTTAATTCTTTTCTAGACACCTTATTGCTCATTTGAACAAGTGTGTGAGTTATTAACTCGTGCTTTGATATCACTCTGTCATGACCCGAACCCGCCCCTAGAGGTTTGGATCATAACCGGCTAGTAATCATGAGATTACCTACAACCTCAGACAGAAGTCAAATCATATTTAATCATATGGGGCCAGAATCGAAAGCAGAATTATAAAATTTTGTTCAATGAGTGACGCATAAATGACATAAACAAAAACTTCTCATATATTAATAACTTACACTCATACATACATATATGTCCAAGATCTTTCAAACATCACTATTATACAAAACCAGAACTTATATACATATACAAGGTCAAACATAACCAATAAAAGAAGACAGAATTCAAAAGGCAAAAGCCTCATGAGTGAGTCATCCTTAGCTGACTCCACAAAACTTGGTATCGTTCACAAGTTCACTAAAGCTGGAGCTGGACATCCCGCTACTCACCTTCATATATCTATATAATGGAGTGAGCGAAAGCCTAGTGAATAACATCAAAGTAAAGGGGTTATGTGAATAAAATCTAGTAAATGACATAAGCATTTCTATATCATAAGTAATTCATAACGGAATGACCTTAGGTCCAACAAAAAACAAATGTACAGAATGGAATTGCTCATATCATAACAGAATGATATCAGGTCCAACCATTTACAGTTGTATATTGACCATTCAGTCAACTCATAACAGACAATCAAATTTATCAAATGTTCCAAACGACCATGGGTCCATCTTATCAAATGTACAGAACGACCTGGGGTCCAATTCAGATATACAGAACGACCTTGGGTCCATCATACACATTCGTGTCACATCAATCACGTTTACAGATATTACATTGATCAGACAGATAGAAACTCATTCACATTTGCAAAATCACATTTTCAGAAAGCTTACCACAGTAGGATATACAAAAAAAAGAGTAATTAAGAAAATATCTTTACTAAGATATTATTCACAGTGATTTGGTTGTTGATTCGTCCTCGCAAATGATCCTACACAATTCATCAACATATTCACATTGAATTACATTACTTAACCGGATAGTTCTTTAACTTATTCAATTCTCTTAGGTTTCATTTTAACTCTTCAATTCATTTAGGATGTTCAATTTATGCCTAAGAATGCCCAGAACGGAATGAGGATGCATACGTGATCAGAGTATGTCTTTAAAATTGCTGAAACAAAGCACTTCGCTCAAGTGCAATATTGGTCTCTTGAACGGACCACTTGGTCTGCAAAAATATGAGATGGTCTAAATCTAGGCTCGATGTTCACTCGAGCCAAGGTGCAAAATAAAAGGCGGTCACTCAAGACGTGATTGGTCGCTTGAGCAAATTGCAAATGCCTGCAAAAATACTAGATCCATAAAATGTGCGCTCGAGCGACTGATTGTTCGCTCGAGCAATGAGATAGAATTCTGGAAATTCTAGAACAAAGTTGAGTTTCAAAGCTTGTAGTTTCAAAACAAATTCTTCCATGGCTTGTAAACAACTTCTGAAACACTTAAAACTTTTCCGAAAACATGAATTCAAGACCAATTCTCAAGCCTCAAGGCCAAACTTCATGAATTCAACTCAAATGATCATGCTTGTATGATTAAACTTCAAATTCCTTTCCAAAGTTTACAAAAACATGAAATTCACTTTCAAAACCTGTAAATCATGGAATTAAGATCCAAAACTTCATAATTCATGATTGCATTTAGAAGATAGCTGCAAACTCAACATGGATGACAAAATCATGCTCAAAAAATGGTGAAACTCAATAAAACTATGCATGCATGTATGTATGAATTGCCTCTAAATTCAACAATCTTAACTCAATTTTTGAATTCACATATGAAATGACTTAAACTCATGAATTAAGGTACACTCACCTAGAATCTTCAAGAACACAAATCCTAGCAAGAACTTGAGTGGTTTTATCCAATTCTCCAATTTCCTTGTCAAATTCCAAGTCCTCTAGCCTTTTTTCTCTCTAGAATGTGAAGCTCCTCTCTCTCTCTGGAGCTCTCCCCTCAAATTTTTGAGTTCAAATATAATTAGGGGAGTCCAAACTCCTAATTATGCCATTTATATACATATGGATTAGATTAGGAGGTTAATTAAGGTTTAAGTTAACTAATCACGCTTAATTCTAATTGATTTTATTCTAATTAATTTAGACTGAATCAAATTTTAATTAAACTTCCTAATAGACTCTAAAAATTATGCCGATCACAATAAATTAACCAATTTCGGTTTCTGAAGCCATTAAGGCTTTCAATTTTCAGATCAAAATAGAAATCATAACAGATTTTCCTACAATCAACAGATATGTAGTCGAAACCACATTAATGACATAATTATCACTCACATTCACACCTAGCACATAAGTACATGCATAATTAAGGAATTAAAAGCATAATACAGAACGGGGTTGTCACAAAAACACATCAACCCTAACTTGGAACCAAAGCCTGAAAGAAGTTTGCGAGCAAGAAACTTGAGTTTCTTTGCTCTCTTTCATATTCGCTCTTCGGTTTCTCAAAATGAGCAAGTAAACTTCTATATTTTTGTCTATTTCAGTACCTATTCTCTGTTTGTCTTCGATATTCAAGCATGCTAGGATGTTAGTCTATCATAGCATCATGTAGGTTATTCATCTTATTCATTTTCTTGCTTTATTTCGCATGTTTTCTTTATGTACATTAGAACGGCATGGCTAGGCTCATTTAATCATCTAGAACTCATGTGTTAGGCCCGATTTGAATCATCATGTAAATAGCTAATATCATTGTTTTTCTTTTCATTATGTGTTATTTGGCTTCTTATGCATATTCATCATTTAATAGCTTCAAATTGGGCCTAGATTTATGTCTTGCATGTATTAGTTGCATTTAGGCCATATTTATTTTAGGCATGCATGTAAGATGTGGAAATGGGCATCCGGGTAAATTTCTTTGTCCTCCTTGGTGTATGTGTACTATTTGCATTATCTTTAAATAATGCAAGTTTCTATGCTCTTTGTGTACAAAATTGTGTATTTTGTATGTTTTCTTCAATATTGTGTAGCTTTGGTTATGTTTAAAGCCATGGGTTATCAAAACTCACTTTTCTTTGAAAAATCATTTTTTATGTAAATATGACTTTATTTATTTAATCTAAAGTATACGATATTTATTTTTCTTCAAATCACATAGTTTAGGTTAGTAAAAAATTTTAGGTCAAAAATGAATTTTTGTGTTAAAATAATAAAATAGCGAGTGACTAGAAGTTAATCTTTGGATTGAGCAAAAAGGGGTGCTTCCATGTAAATGGTCTCCCCCATTTGTATCTAAGCTCCCAAATTTGAAATATTCTTGATTTTGATAGACTAGGCATTAACTTAGTTTTAATCGTTAAAGGTGTCTTAATTTCCTTTTTTAAGGATGAAGTGACAAATCTATATCAATAAAGTAAGTCGGTGTGGATTGTTTGCCATAAACTCGAGAGAAGTACGACGCCCACAATCATAAGCCGATAAACGAGTATCTTTCTCCGATTTTCTAATAAGATTCTTGAGTAGTTGTAGTAGTCAACTAAATTAGTCTAACTTAATTATGACTTAGGGGTATTTTGAGAAGATGGTTAAAAATTATTTTTTATCTTTTTATAATTTTTTTGTGAGAGAAAAAAGTGGATTAAAAGTTAAAAAGTGACTTTTAACCCACTTTTCAAAATAGGCCTTAAGATTTTTGGTTATATATATATATATATATATGAAACTTTGTTAGCTAGTAATAAAAATAGAAAACACGTTGTCATCCTAAAATAGAAACAAACGTTAGAAGAGGGTGTCTTTCATTCATCCTCCAATAAGATACATGAGTAGCAGTCAACTAAAAATAAATCTATATTAATTACGAGTTATGATTTTTAGTTATATATATATATATATCAAACTTTGTCATTAAGTAAAACGAGATTGGGTAAAAATTCCCTTATAATAAAACTTTAATGTATTAAGAATAAATGTAAAAGTATTTTTTTTGAAAAGTTTAATACATATCACTATTATTAAAATATTAAACTTTCAAATAATATAACTTTTGATATAGATATCAATTTTTAATAAAATTAGTATTTTTAGAATTCTCTCATCAAGATCTATCAAATAAGATTTATATCGATTATGAAATTCTTTGAAAATAATAAAAAAATTACTACCGTCAAAATTGATGTAAACAGTAACATATTATTCTGATTCACAATAACATATTATTCTGACAATATTATCTATTTATTTTGTCTTTACTCAATTATGTATTTCATCCTTAGGGGGTTTATTAAACAAAATGAATTAGGCTTTCATTTCCACCAAATAAAAGTTCAATGAAAAAGTTTTGGCTAGACTTCTCTAAGTAAAAAATAAATAAAAAATGAAAAAAAAAAAAACATACCATTGTCAACAAAATTAGATAGCTAAGAAAAGTAAAATTGTCTGAACTTTTTGCTACACCTTCCATTCGCGATAGTCCAAACTATTTGCGACTACTTTACCTATAATTCAACTTTGTTTGTCATTTGTCAACATTTTTGAAGCCCTTCTCTAACGTTCGGAATCAACTTTCGGAGCAATAACATGAAACAATATTTACAAACTTTTTCTTATTTTTTTAATGTACGGTATTAGCCCTGTTTGGTAGAGCTGTGGGAAAGTGCTTATAACTTATGCCTAAACAGCTTATATCTTATAACTTTCAGCTTAAGCTGATTTCCAGCTTATTCTTAAAGCATCTCCTGCCCCACTCAAAGAATAAGCTGATTTCTGACTTCCAAAAAACTATAAGCTATAAGTTATAAACTAAATCAAACACATCAAAATAGCTTAAATTAAGCTGAAAGCTGAAATAAGCTGTAATTAAGCTCTGCCAAACAGGCACATTATATGCATAGCATATGATAGTTAGTGAAGGGAAATTATAGTCTATATTTTAAAGAAGTATAATCACTTTGGTAGTGTTTGGTAACGTTTACGTTTTTTGTTTATGTTTACAAAAATTTTATAAACTGATTTTTGTTCATTTTTAGAAAAACATAAATTATAAACACGTTTGGTTTGAATAAAATTTTAAAAAATTTTAAAAACATAAACTAAAAAATATGTTTGTTCATCCCTAAAATATTTATATTTATTTTTATTATTTATGATAATGGGATCACACACATTATAATTGAAAAAAAATAATTGAAAAAAAAATTAATTAAAAAAAATTTAATTGGGAAAAAAATATTTGAAAAAAACTTAATTGAAAAAAAATTATTTGAAAAAAAATTAATTGAAAAAAAAATTATTTGAAAAAAAAAATTAATTGAAAAAATAATTAATTGGAAAAAATAATGGAAAAAAAAATATTTGAAAAAAAAATTAACGTGAACTCATTTTTTGAGTCTACATTTTTTTCTCAAATTTATAAACTAAGACATCCATTTATAAATCAAAAAAATTATCAAATAAGTTTTTATGACAACTTTTTAAATTTTTGTAAATATAAACTGAAAATTAAAAATGAAATGGTTACCAAACAGACCCTTTGTAACCATTTTAAAAATAATAAATAGTGATTCATTGAGATTTTCTGTCTAGATTGTCTCTAACGTGTTGATTGGGCCTATCATCACTTTTGAGTAAATAATTATTGGAATAGTTGGAAACTTGGGCCTATCATCACTTTTGAATAAATAATTGTTGGAATTGTTGGAAACTTGAGAGCGAAAGCTTCAAAAGAGTCAATTTAAGCTACTTTTCCTTGAAAATATGATGCCAGTGACTTTATAATTTCTTCCCACGAATTTTAATTTTCGACCTCTAACGTCATTGCTTTAATCATAAAAAAAGCATAAAAGAAAAAATGTTTTACATTAAAAATGAAGCCAATAAATTTTTGAATTATGTTACGAATCTTAAATAAATTATCAAATTTTTTTACAAAACCTCTCACATAAGTGTGAGATTCACACAAAATCACATATGTGTGGGTTTCACACCCATATGAGAGATTTGATAAAAAATTTAATAATTTATTTAGGATCTATAGCATTTTTTTAAATTTTTTAAAAAACAAATGCTAAAAGTCATTCTTACATGTTCATTTATTTTATTTTCACGGTGGTGATGCATGCACTAATTAGTTTACTAATTAATGTACCAGCACTAGTTATGACATTATTATTGACTCCACTTATTATATAAAGAATAATAGTATATGTACTAATTAATGTACACACTAATATACTAACAGATGATATGACATTATTTGTATGATTTTGGGTATTTGTAACTTGTATAATAAATATGGTCAATAATAATATCACAACACCAGTTGGTAGCACCACCGTTATACAAATTATAAATATAAAAAACCTCTTAAATTATGACACAGCATTAATTGATACATTAATTAGTACATTAATTAATACATATAGCATTATTCTTATTTTTATAAGATTAACTGATATGAGATACTTACAGATTTACTAACAATCTTACTAACACACTCACAAATTTTTATAAGATCAACTATCACTTAGCTTCGTTTGGGAAGCGGCCGGTTTAGCCAAAAAGTCAAAAAGTTACTAAAAAAATCAAAAAGCCAACAATCCATACCAAAAAGTCAAAGATTCTCTTTTCTCTCTACTTTTTGCACATCTTTTCCTAAAAAGTCAAAAAGTCATTCCAAACATACTAGTTTTTTTTAGCTCATATTTTAGCCAAATAACCAAAAAGTTACTAAATTAGCCTCTTCAGTATGGAACTTATATCAACTTATAAATGTGTTAATAAAATTATCCCTAACATTTTTATTTTCTTCTCGTTACGCGCAAGAAAGCAATTATGACTTCAAAATCAAATTTGTGTTTGTTGATACGACCCAAAATATAATCAATTATATGTCCTCTCTGTTAATACTCCCAAGGGATTTGTTTGCCTTCACAAATCTAAATTTGAGACAATTTGAGGCTCGTGTAATTTATTAGGAGTCTCACTTCAATGACTTAAATAATTTAGTTTGTAAGATTTTTAATTTATATTATTCATAAAAAAATTATATTGATTCGATAATCGTAATATTCTTATTTTATTATATTTTTTTTAAAAAAAAATAGATAATTTATTTTTGAAAAACATACACGTCCATTTTTTAAAAAACAAATACAATAAAATTAATAAGTTAAAATGATCCAATAAACCTAATAAAAGGTTTGAATTATTGAAATAAGACTTGTAGTGACCCCACATATGTCCCTCACGTTTTTTCAAATTTAAATATAAATTTGGGAGAAATATAACCCTCTTTGGGGGAGTGGTCTTCTTTTTATTAGTATAAGGTGGTCAAGATATATATATACATAAAATAAATAAATAAATAAAAAAACTTCAATAATAAGAATGCCATGTGTCGGTAATAAAAAAATGAACAAAAAATGAAAAATAGACTTAAGGCCAACATTTAACTTAAAACACAATTGAAGCTACCATATTGAAGGTAACTAACTTAAAACTAATTATCAATTAGTAATAGAGGATCTTTTCAACTATATAAATAAAGTATAGATGAATTTAAATCTAAGCAAATAGCGAAAATCTAGCAAATAAACAAATCCAAATTTAGTCACAAAATTCAGTTTCTTAAAAAAATATGATTCCAATCATCTTGAAAATCAGCTCAAGAGAATCCCTTTGGTATACACATTTTAGGGTGTGTGCTATATGCATCTTATTATATAAATTTTTTTTTTTTCATACATGTTATGTATTTTTGAATATTATGTAATTTTCTAATAGAGTGGCAATAATTTGTGATTCAAGAGAAAAGTTATGCATTTTTACGATAATATTAGATATTTTATAATTTAAAAATGTTTCAATGAAAAAATGTGCAACATTTCACAAATGCGTAATTTATTTTTAAATCACAAATAGTCGTCACTTTGTTAAAAAGATGCAAAAATATCATTTTGAACTCAATTTTATATCAAAACTTCCTTTAAGTGTTATATCTCAAGGAAAATTGCTTTTATTGAAAATTAATGAGTAGTTTGAGAGAAAAATCGATTTTCGTAATAGCTGACGAATCTGGACAGAGATGGAGTAATTCTTTAACAACTAAAAATCTAGACAAGCTATTCCACTTCCGTAAATTGATTTTGAAACTAGACAATATTCTTAGCAAACCCAAAAGTGGCCGAATTCGGAAAATATCTAAAAATGCCATTTTGATAGTTACCTTCAAAGTGAATCAACTTAGGAAATTTACAAATTTAAATAGTTTCATGTTCTTAGTTGCTTGGTTGTGTCCCTTATTGTTTGTTCAAGCTTAAGTATGTTATCTATCTATGTTTTTGATTGTATCTCTTTACCTTTATGTCTTGAAATGCCTATGCTTGTGTTGAAATCATCACATCAATATCTTGTTCTAACCTTAACTTAAAACATCTAACTCAAAAGGAAACTAAATGGGGTGGTACTGGGTTTTCGATCACTTGAATAACGATGAGATGATAATGGATTGATAGGACATGTTCCTTAACTGAATGTTAAGTCTTGCACAAGTGGTTGTTCGGAACCCTTGAATGAATCGGTTGTATATAGATCCTAGGTATTTATGACGGATAAGGTTGGAGGAGGTTATTTATTTTTACGGTCTCTTTTGAGGTACTCGATTCACACTACGCAGTACATAACCGTTGTAGGCATCCGAGGTAAGTGTTGGACAATCTTCACTGTATTTAAATAGTTTAAATTCTGTTGTGTACTAAACAACAACCAGAATATGAAGAAATAAAGAAAATGAGAGAATTTGTTTGATTACAAAAATCAAACTAGAAATAAAAATAAATAAATAAAAACAGATTTTATTTTGTTACAAAAACAAAATTAAAATCTGATTTAAATAAACAAATAAACAGAAAATAAATTAAACAACTTACTTGATTAATTGTTCGAATAATAATTCTGGTGCTTGTTTTAATCCATAAAGAGACTTTACAAGCCGACAAACTTTCTTTTCTTGCCCCGATACTACAAACCCTTCGGGTTGCTCCACATAGATCTCTTCATTTAGATCACCATTTAAGAAAGCTGTCTTAACATCCATTTGATGTATTTCTAAATTAAACAACGCTGTTATAGAAATAAGCATGCAAATGAATGTTATTCTTGTCACAAGGGAATATGTGTCAAAATAGTCCAGACCTTCCTTTTGTCTGTAACCTTTTACTACAAGTCTTGCTTTATACTTGTCAATTGAACCATCTGCTTTCATTTTCCTCTTGAATATCCATTTATATCCAAGAGGTTTAGAACCTGGTGGAAGATCCACCAATTCCCAAGTATGATTTTACATAATAGATTCAATTTCATTATTAACAGCCTCTTTCCACAAAGGTGCTTCAGGACCTGTCATTGCTGCCTTAAAGCTTTGAGGTTCATTTTCTAACAGGTATGTCAGAAAATCTGGACCAAAGGATTTTGATGTTCTCGCTCTCTTACTTCTTCTTGGTTCATCATCAGTTAAATCCTGTTGGTCGAGACCATTACTATTCTCTTGTGTTTGATTGTCAGTAGTCTCTTGACTTTGTATATAATCATAAGTTCTTTTCTGTGAACTTAATTCCTGTCCTTTCTTGTAAGGAAAGACATGTTCAAAAAACACAGCATTCTTTAACTCTATAATAGTGTTCACATTTATATCAGGTATTTCTGATTTATAAGTCAGAAACCGATATGCACTACTATTCTGAGTATAACCAATAAACACACAATCTATTGTTTTTGGTCCAATCTTGGTCTTTTTAGGAACAGGAACTTCAACTTTTGCTAAACACCCCTACACTTTAAAGTATTTGTAGGAAGGCGGTCGACCTTTCCACAATTCATAAGGAGTGCTGTTGGTTTTCTTGTGGGGTATTCTGTTAAGAACATAATTAGCAGACAATATTGCTTCCCCCCACAAGTTTCTGTGGTAAGACTGAACTTAGTAAAATGGCATTCATCATTTCTTTAAGGGTTCTATTCTTCCTTTCAGCAATTCCATTTTGCTGTGGAGAATAAGGTGCTGTAGTCTGGTGAATAATGCCATGTTGTGCACAAAATTCATTTAATGGTGCATCATATTCACCGCCCCTATCACTTATAACCATTTTAATGGTTTTACCAAGTTGATTTTCAACTTCTGTTTTGTAGAGTTTAAACATTTCTAAGGCTTCATCTTTACTTCTAAGTAAATAAACATAACAATATCTTGTGCAATCATCAATAAATGTTATGAAATACTTTTTGCCTCCTCTAGTTTGAACAAATTTTAGATCACATACATCAGTATGAATTAATTCTAGAGGTTTGGTTTTCCTTTTAACCGATTTAAATGGAGCCTTAGTTAGTTTCGCTTCTACACTAACTTCATATTTATGATTAGGATTAATTTCAAACTTTGGTATATAATCTAAACCAGTTAATCTACGCAAAGCATCAAAATTCACATGTCCTAATCTACCATGCCATAAATTTGACTCAAGAATATAAGCAAAAGATGTGTTATTCTTATTCATAACAACTTTTGGTACAACTGTCATTATATTCAACTTAAAGAGACCATCACTCATGTATCCCTTACCAACATACATACCACTCTTTGTTAATACAAATTTATCAGACTCAAAAACAAGCCTAAAACCATTTTTACTTAACAAAGAACCAAAAACTAAATTCTTCCGGATGTCAGGTACATGCAGTACGTTGTTGAGGGTCAGTTCTTTCCCTGATGTCATCTTCAAGATCACTTTCCCTTATCCAGCCACAATAGAAGTAGAAGAATTTCCCATGAAAAGTTGTTCACCATTTGCAGCCTAATTGTAGGTAGTGAACATCTTCTTGTCCGCACAAATGTGACGAGTTGCCCCAGTGTCAACCCACCATTCCTTGGGATTTCCAACCAAGTTAGCCTCAGACACCACAGCAGAGATGTTGATGTCATTCACTCTGTCAAAGATGTAATCTAGTTCAATTACATTGGCTTGATTGGTAGTCTTCTTGCTTGTACTTCCATAATCCTTCTTAGGGCGGCAGCAGTCAGAAGCTCGATGTCCAGTCTTGCCACAGTTATAGCATTTTCCTTTGAACCTCTTGTTGCTATCGCCTTGTTTAGGACCAACTCCAGTAAACTTCCTCTTTTTGTTATGTGGTTTATGAACTTGTTCAACCACATTAGCCTTGGACTCAATGGGATTTTTCCCATTCCTCTTTTCAACCTTTCGGTTATCTTTCTCAATTCTCAGTCTTACAATAAGTTCATCCATGGTCATCTCTTTGCGTTTATATTTTAAATAATTTTTGAAATCTTTCCAAGCCGGTGGTAACTTTTCCACTAAAGCAGCGACTTGGAAAGACTCGCTTAGAGACATACCCTCAGAATGAATATCATGTAAAATTAATTGAAAACTTTGAACTTGAGAAATTACCGTTTGGGAGTCTACCATAACAAAGTCCAGAAATTTACCAACGACAAATTTCTTCGTACCAGCATCCTCTGTCTTGTATTTCTTCTCCAAAGAATCCCACAATTCTTTTGTTGTTTTCAAAGGACTGTATACATTATACAGTATATTGTCAAGGCCATTGAGGATGTAGTTTCTACACAGGAAATCTGAATGTTTCCAAGCATCTACAGCGGCAACAACTTGCCGATCACTTTCACCCTCTTTAAGTGCTGGAGCCTCTTCATGGAGAAACCGGGCCAAATTAAGAGTTGTAAGATAGAACAACATCTTCTGTTGCCATCTCTTAAACTCAGTACCGTTAAATTTTTTCAATTTTTCTCCATGATTGATTGGTACATGAACATGGTTCTGGATAGGGACCGGTGTTGGTGTAACAATCGGAGTACCACTTCCAGTTGCAGTAGCCATAATCTCTTATTACAAAAGTCAGAAAAAAATTAAAACACAAATTAATTTTCTAGTTACTAAAACCAGAAAATAAATTATAACACAAAATAATTTTATTTTCCTTGTTACTAAAACTAGAAAAATAAAATACCACAATAATTTTCTGTAACACAAATTAATATTCTGCAATTGTTAATGACACCAGTATATTACTACTAGTTGTCAAAGAAAAGAGACAGTATATTACTACTATCTGTCAAATAGCAAAAACACTATTTGTTTTTCCAACCAGAATATGTCTTATGAAATCACAGAAAATTAAATACAATGAAGATACCAAAAAACGAATCTGTCTTAAGATTGTTGGACAATCTTCACTGTATTTAAATAGTTTAAATTCTGTTGTGTACTAAACAACAACCAGAATATAAAGAAATAAAGGAAATGAGAGAATTTGTTTGATTACAAAAATCAAACTAGAAATAAAAATAAATAAATAAAAACAGATTTTATTTTGTTACAAAAACAAAATTAAAATCTGATTTAAATAAACAAATAAACAGAAAATAAATTAAATAACTTACTTGATTAATTGTTCAAATAATAATTCTGATCAAGTCCAGTGTTTGACACTGTGTCCTTAAGATAGATTCGTCCTCTCCACGGTGCTTTCAGAATTTGGACGTCTATCTCCTAGGATGAAATGATCAACTACAAACAATAGCAGCACTACAAATTGTTTGTCTAACGAACACACTAAGTGTTTACACTCTTTCTTTAAGAAATTAAATGCAGCAAAATGTAGAGATTTATAGCAAAAGATGGAGTACGAAAATTGGAGTAGAAATCCAAATGGGGGGCTAGTCTATTTATAAATGTAATGGTGGCTTTCCATTTTGAATTAAACAGGTACTGTACCTGTTCAATTTGAATTAAACAGATACTAATCTGTTTATGCACTGTTTGGTTTGAAATTCGGGTGGATTTGAATTTGAACAGATAAAAACGGGAAGGGCCTTGTTTGGGTGTACAGGAAAAAACCGGACCAGTTTAATTCCGGAATTAATTTGAATTCTGGATTTTATTTTTCAAAATAAAATTTAATTCAAATGTTTTTGGCCAGACAAGCCCAACCCAAGCTCACACCCACACCCAAGCCCGTCCAATCGGAGGCGGCGCGCGCGCGCGTGTGTGGTGATTTTTGAGTCCAATGGGTCTAGCCCATTTTGCCCATAACCTCCCTCTCTAAAACACTTGGGTACCCTTTGGGGCACACCCCAAGTTCCAATCCCATGCCTTATAAATCCATTCAAAACTTCCCACCAAATCAATGTGGGACAAGCCTTATTCAAACCTTAAGGAATTTCCACCAAAACTCCATTTCCATGGAGCATACTTTGGCTTCAATTTTCCATTCACTCGGTAATGGCTTTGAGCAACCAAATATACCACGTGAATCACAACGCGGCATAGAACGCGTTACCAGTTTGACCCGCAAAAATCGACGCTCAGGGCCCACCTAAAAAATAGACCAAACTTAGGAAAAAATTTGGTTTTACCCAAAATTTTATAACCATTTCCAGCAGTAAGTACTACAAAGCAGCAAAAGAGGGGGCGTACCGAATAATCTGAGTCCAATTCTTACAGTTGGGAGGATGAAATCTCTTTGGGGGATTTCTAGGTTACTAACATCTAACTTTATAACCCTTTACTTATTTACTTGAATATCACAGGTCATTACCTATTATAATTTTGATTGTGTATTGGATTGGGAAAAATGGGCAGGGTGTGTGTGCGTTTACTGGGTATTCCAAGCTCATGGCGTTTCATGCTAGGTATTGATGAAATTTATGCGAACGACGGCGAAAAAAAAAGCAATTGCAGACATATAGCCATCCTAGAAGAAGTTGGATTTAGTAAACATATTTGAGGTTATAAGTGTTAATACTCTTGATGTAATTAAGACATATGTCTTGTAATCATCATTTTTCTTATATATTTGTATATATTTTTGTAACCTATCCATAAATTTTATCAACTCGTGTAGACCTTGTGTTAATACTTTGTTAAGATCTGTAAAAATGTAGCTTTGCGATTTAAGGAGATTGGACTTAGATGGGATACTATTTTGACTCATACAATCTTTCTTGGGATCTTACTTGGTTATTGACTAAAAGACTCATTAGTGGCGTTTCCTTCACTTATAACCTTAGAAAAACCTTGTATTTATTTGTTATTATATTCATTGATGTTCCCGATTTTTGGAACGTCACAAACCTAGTCAATTTTGTTTAACACTTACCATTGGATCCTCATAATTACCATCATCACCCATTAGGTGATAGTTGCCTAGTCAAGGAAATGTTGAGGAATTTTAAGGATTGTCACTAGAGTGATCAATCAAACTATTACCTTTCCATGGTTTATGGCCTATCAAAGAAGCATGCCCCATTTTCCAAAGTTCATAATCAAATTTCAGCTTCCTTTTTTTCTTTTTTCTTTTTGTCAAAATAAACATCCCCCTTTTTTTTTAATTCAAATTTAAAAGTTTTCCTTTCTTTTTTTTTTTTCTAAATTTTTGAGGAGTTCGGATGTTATTCCAAGGAATCAAGTAAACAATCATCCTTTAGTCAAATATCTTATAGAGGAACTAGGATTTTACTCAAAATGGAAGACTTGGTCATCACTTTCTCATCTAACATCTTTCCATAAAATTAAGGTTCCCTCAAGGTTAGGAGCCCAAAGATTTTTACTTTATGAAAAGAACTCTCCATAATTCTCGAGCTCTACTCAAATTTTATTTCAAAAGTTTTCCAAGAAATTTTAGATTTTATTCCAAGAAATCAATCAAACAATTATCTTATAGTCAAAATGCCTCTAAAGAATTTCAAAATTTTACTTCAAAGTGAAAGACTTGACCATTACCTCCTTATCTAACACTTTTTCATAAAATCAAAATTCCCTCCGAAGTCAATAACTTAAAAATTTTTGTCTAATCAAATATTTTCCATAATTTCCGAACTGTACTCAAATTTTATTCCAAAAATTTTCCAAGAAATTTTAGATTTTATTCAAAGAAATCAATCAAACAATTATCTTATAGTCAAAATGCCTCTAAAAAATTTCAAAATTTTACTTCAAAGTGAAGACTTGGTCATTACCGCCTTATCTAACACTTTTTCATAAAATCAAAATTCCATTCGAAATCAGTAACTTAAAAATTTTTGTCTAATCAAAAACTTTCCATAATTTTCAAAATCTTACTCTATTTTTTTTTTTTCAAAATTCTTTCCTCTCAAGGAGCTTTGGATTTTATTCCAAAAATCTAATCAAACAATTGTCTTCTAATCAAATATCTTTTAGGAGAATTGAAATTGCATTCAAAATGGAAGATTTAGTCGCCACTTCCTTATCTACCATTTTTCATAAAATTTGAAATTCTCCCTAAAGTCAATGACTTAAAAGTTCTTATCCAATCAAACACCTTTCATAATCTCCAAGGCTTTACTAAGTTGGAATTTTTTTTTCTTTTTTTTTTTCCAGAAGATATCCTTTGATCACATGTTCTTTTTGGAATTTAAATTTTGGAAAGGCATCATTCACAGTTGATCACTAAGGTAAGAATTCAAATTCACACTCAAATCCTTAAAACTGGGAAAGTACCCCCTAATTTTCACTGATTGCTCAAATCATAATCAAAATTTGAATCACTGCCTAAATTGAACCCCCAAATTTTGTAATTAGATTACTGCCACAAATAACTCAAATTGCTCCAGAATCAAATCACTGTCATGTCAAACTCCTTAGATTTTTGGAATGAAATCACTACATTTCTGATTGTTTATCCTATCAAGACCCAAACCCGCCTCTAGAGATCTAGATCATGACTGGCTAGTAATCATGAAATTACCTATGGCCTTAGATAGAATTCAAATCATATTTAATTATATGCGGCCAGAAGCGGAAGTAGAATTAATGTGCATATAGGGCATAAACAAAAACTTCTTATAAGTTAACAACTCGCATCCATATATATACAAATAGATATTGCATGTCCAAGATCATTCACAGGTGATCATCATACAAAACCCAAAAGTTTATGTACAAACACGGTCAAACATGACCAACAAAAGAAAACAAAAGATCAAAAGAAAAAAGCCTCGTTTGTGAGGCGCTCTTTAGCTGACATCACAAAAACTTCGATAATCTTTCACAGGTTCACTAAGGCTGGACATTCCGTTGCTCACCTACATATATATATATATATATAATAGAGTGAGCTAAAGTCCAATGAATAACATCAAAGTAAAAGGATTATATGAATGAGTCCTAATACTTAGATAAACTCGTTCTTATATCAATTTTGTATCATAGCGAAACAACCTTGGCTCCAATACATAATAGAACAACCTTTGGTCCAACATAAGCTGAAATATAGAACATAGTAGAACATACTTGACGGAACGACCTTGGATTCAATTCATCACAGCTGTATAATGACCATCTGGTCAACATATAACAGATAATTAGACTTATCAGATATTCAGAATGACCTTGAGTCCATCTTTTCAAATATATTGAATGACCTTAGGCCCATCATATACATTCATATCTCATCAATCAGATTTACAAACATCATGTGGATAGAATAGATAAAAGGCTCATTCATATCACAAAATCATAAGTTCGTAAAACTTACCACATTGGAAACATTTAGAAAATAACATACATAAAAATATCTTTACTAAGACATTACTCACAGTGATTTGGTTATTCACACGTCTTCATGGATGAACCTACATAATTTATAAACATATACACATATTGAGGCACGTTACATAATTGAATCATTATTAGCTTATTCAATTCTTTTAAGTTCATTTTGAATGCCTTAATTCATTAGGGAGGCTCAATTTATGCCTAGGAATGTTCCAAAAGGAATGAGGATGCAACTATAGACATAATGTAACTTTTCAAAACATATTGAAAAGAGTAATTCGCTTGAGCACATCGCTGGTCACTCAAGCATACCACATGGTTTGCAAAAGTATTGGATGGTTTGAATCTAAAGTAGCATTTCCAATAATAATCTCACAAGCATGATACACAGAAGTACACAAAATAAATTCTCCAGATGAGCAGATACACATAACACATAAGGCAGAGATTCCATAGGTTTATTTAGTCTATGTGCAAATATAGTAGAAACAAATGAATGTGTCGAACCCGAGTCAATTAGCACATAAGCATCATGATTGCAAATGAGAGACTACCAGAGACACCGGCCTCGGTATTTCATGTATCACCTAAGATGAGTGCAAAAAACTCTCCCTTGCCTAAGTATGTCTCTTGTAGTAGTAGGTCTTTTCTTGGCATTGGAACGGATCCAGTTGAACTAGCAACTACCCTTCCACTTCTTTGTTCAGTCTGTGGACAATCTCTAACCATATGCCCTATCTTACCATATCTAAAGCACGCCCTAAAAGTACGATAACAAACTCCTCGATGTTTCTTCCCACATTCATGACAAGTTGGTACATAATCTCTCATAGAGTTGGAAGCACTAGACGTCCCCAAATTTTGCTTCTTTGATGATGTTGATCCCTTATTCGAATACGGGTCTTGTCTTTTCCTATTCCATTCAAATGGTCAATTTTGTGAATCTAAATTTGATTAAAGCTTTGTCAAGAACATCTACATACTTTGGCAATTATAGAATAATCACTTTTTCTAGGATTGCATTTTGAAGTCCGCCCTTGTAACATGCCCGGGAGTTCCCGCATGCGTTAAACAATTCGAATCCTCTGTCTCTTTGATCTAGTCTCTCAAGTGCAATATGAAACATAGGATGAGTCCACATTTGGCAAATTTTAGAAAATCCATTTTATTGCAAAAAAAACATTGTGCTAGAAATGAACTGCGTCATTAGATCTCAGAGGCACCACCTAATATTTTGGAAAATAAGGAAACCCATGACTCGTGCCAAGGCCACTGTTCATCATAACCAAAGTTGTCTCGGTTTGAAACCTTAGTTATAAGAGGGGAAGGTCATTAATTGAGCACCCCCGCTCACCCGATCAAAATATCAGCCTTTACTAAACCATGATAAGAATTTTATTTACTTTATATGTTCATATTCCGATTATTTAATAAATCTTAAAAAAAATTACTATGTAAAAGCATACAAGTATAGACTATGTCACCCACTTTGGAACAACTTGATTTCATGTAGTTTTGAAAGAGTTTTGAAGGTGTACAAACATGAAAATCAACATCATTCCAAATTAAGCGACACAACCTCCATCCACTGGCATTCATAGAGTTATATAACATAAGCAAGTAGCCTCATGGTAGAATGCTAAACATAGTAAGAAAAACACACACAAACGGGATACTAAAGCATAAAAACTTACATGTTTGACGTCCCGCGAACAAGCTACAAAACAAAGTTAGTAAAACATGCATGATCTTATGTACAAAATCCTAATGCAATTCACTCATGAGATGCAACTAAAGATTTGGCTTCTAAGATATGACATGTGAATTATCTCAAGAACATGAGGTAGTGCACATAATCACATAGGAATTGATTAAATCCACAAATGCAAAATTAGCCGAATCAAGATGCATGAAACATGGATGCAAAGCATGGATATAATGAAAAATAAAATATGATGCATATTCACAAATAAATAAAGCAAGTAAAAGAACGAGATAGAAAGAAGCAGGGCAAGAAATTATTTTAACACTTGAAAGAATAATTACAAACCAAATTAGAGAGGAATCAGGTGAATATTACATCATAATAAAAACCTCGCAAAATACTCAAAATAAAAATAAATAAAATAAAAGCTTCATATTCCTTGAGCTGTCGACGAAAATTGGTCAACATTGGGAGATTACGCCATCTTGTCCGAAAGAAGCTAACTGACCGGCCAACTAAGCCGAGCAAAACCTGTCTTGTTGCGAAACCAAGAAAAGGAACAAACAAGAAATATGTAGGTGGCTCAACTAACCACTATCGGTTAGCTTACAGCACAACTAATATGAAACAAGAGCAAGCAAATAAGCAAAAATAATAATTATGATCTAAACAAACCACTTGGATTACAACAACACATTATGAAATATAAAGTATGAAAATAAATACGAGATAAACAAACCACTTGAATTATAACAAAACACTATGAAATAAGAAGCAAGAAAATAAATATGAGATAAACAAACCACTTGATTATAACAAAACATTACGAAATATAAAGTAAGAAAATAAATATGAGATAAATGAACCACTTGGATTATAACAAAACACTATGAAATAAGAAGCAAAAAAATAAATATGAGATAAACAAACCACTTGGATTATAACAAAACACTACAAAATGTAAAGTAAGAAAATAAATATAAGATAAACAAACCACTTAAATTATAACAAAGCACTATGAAATAAGAAGCAAGAAAATAAATATGAAATAAAAAACCACTTGGATTATAACAAAACACTATGAAATAAGAAGCAAGAAAATAAATATGAGATAGAAAATATAAAAAAAATGAAACACTAGAATTCACTTTCCAAAGAAAATTAACTTCTTGATTTCCAAACTTCCTTTTACTCACCCTCAAGTTTAGGAAGTGTGTTCTCAATCCTCAATTCGAAACTAAATGGAACTCTGGGTATGTATGGTGGAAAAGTGGCTAACTCTTTTTTCTTCTTCTTTTTTTTTTTTTTTTTTTTTTTTTTTTTTTTCTCACTTTCAACAACACTCACTCTTTCCTTTGATCAATCACTACTGAAATTTAGCTATTTAAGAATTTTTGGAGGAGTTTTGGATGTAGGAAAGATGGAATTTTAGTTTGTATGGAAGGTATGGGGTGTATATGGAAGATATGAGTGTTTTTGGCCCAAAACTCAATTTCTCTCTTTTTTCACCATTTTCTCACTCTTTTCTCTTCAATTTCGTGGTCCTCTCTCTCTCTCTCTCTCTCTCTCTCTCTCTCTCTCTCACAATATGATCATTCTATATAGGTAATGAGGGAGAGTGAAGATAAAAAAGAAGGTGGAATGTGATAGGAGGACAAATTTTCAAGGTGGTTGTATAGGATACTCCTTTATGGATGCAAACAAAACCTCTTTTTGACAATGGGGAAAGATTAGGTATGTATTTGGTGATATATGGGTCGGCCAATGGGATAGGGGAGTGTCCCACACATAACAAAAAAAATGCAAAAAAATACACCTTCTTGGCCTGCTAGTTTGAAATGGTCAAATATTATTTGAGGGGAAATATAACACAGGACAAAACTTTAGAGTGGTTAAGGTGTTGGGTGTGGAGTCTTAGGTTGGGGGTTCAAACCCTTCACCAACATTCCTTAAATTCATTTTTTTTTTTTTTTGTTGTAAAGACAAGTCAACACCACATCATCAGTAAAGACCAAACCAGTCATGCCACGTCAGCAAGACCGTCATGTCAGCGTTACAGTCAACATTGACGGAATATTCTGTATATGGACGGAATATTCCCTGACTTAACAGAATATTCCCTCACATAACAGAATATTCCCTAGGTTTTGAAAATTACAATTTGGCCGAAAAGTTTCAAATAATTGTGCTGTAACCTAGATTTCGGGAGAATTTTTCAGTGAGGCTCCCGGAAGTGCAGCAAAGGTTGATCCTAGCTAAACGAACCATTCTGGACGCAACCGTAGGTCAGAATATTCCCTCATAAAGGTAATTTGAGGCTATTAGGGTTGGAATTAAGGCTCAAATTCTAAGTTTTCTTATTGAGGATTCTGTGAGATATACCTTATTGTTTTCATCATCGGGTGATCAAAAAGAAGCACCCAAGTCTTAGGGCCGGTCAAAATGGGGTGTCTACAACCCTCAAATTTTCTCACTTTCATGTAATCAGTATCGACCATGTGTGGTGCAAATATGGCCAACTCACTGAACCGTGCCTCATATTCAGCTACTGTTTAGTTACCTTGCTTCAGCCCTTCGAATTCAGATAAGCATTGAGAGAAGTACTTCTTGTAAATGATATCAAGGAATCGCGTCCAACTGATTTCCACATTTTCATCTCTAACTAACATCCACCATCTTCGGGCATCGCCCTCCAAAGTAAAACTTGCTAACTGAACTTTCTGTGCATCAGTGCACGGAAATACTTCGAATAACTTTTCAACACCAAGAACCCATGCCTCGGCTTTCAGAGTATCAACTCCTCCCCAAAATAGCAGTGGTTTCATTTTCTTGAACTCTTTAGTCAAAGCAATTGTGTGGTCATCTGCTTGATGTTCTTATATCGAAGGTGGCACAGGCATTGGAGAAAGTGGAGGCGGTTGTTGTTGTTGTTGCCTTAGTGATTTAGCCATGTCTTGAATCATTCTCTCAATTCTATCTAAACAGGTGGTAAAAGACTCTTCTATCTCATCAGCCCTTGTTCTCGATATGATCTATATGAACTCATATTATAATAAATACAAAAATTGCACATATCTACATAGGTGTCTCAATTCAAAGTTCACATATTCACATCTTTGCGTAATCTTAATGCACACAAACATATATTTATCAAATGAATGCATTCTTAGTCTTTTATAGACACCTTATTGCCCAATTGCACAAGTGTGTGAGTTATTAACTCATACTCTGATGCCATTCTGTCAAGACCCCGAACCTACCCCTAGAGATTTGGATCATGACCGACCAGTAATGTGATAACTGTGGTCCGTATTATGCTAATTAATCTTAATTATGATTGTGATTATGTGATTGATATGATTTTGAGTGCCATTTATATGAATATATGTGGTTTTGAATTTCTATCTGTTCACCATAGGAAAATCTGTTTGATTATCTGCTTTAGAATTTAAATTGAAGGCCTTATCGACCAAAAAATCGAAATTGATTACGCCATTGCGATTGGTGAAATTTTTAGAGCCTATGGTGAAATTTAATTAAAATTTATTCGGATCAAAATAATTAGATTCAGAACGATTAATTAAGCACTATTGATTAGCCTTAATCAAAATCTGATTAGGCCATGCTATATAAGGACCTATATAGCCTCATATGATGGTTTTGAGCTCATTTTTGCTGAGATGACACTCTAGAGAGAGAGAGAGTGTGCCGGTTAGAGAGAGAGAGAGAGGGAGCTCAAGCTAGGGAATTTCTCAAGAAGCTTGAAGATCTTGGAGTTTAACTCAATGATTAACTAGAATTTGGAAGACTTGAACTTCTAGGTGAGTAAATTTATGAGTTTGAGTTTGTGATTTTGTGAATTCAAGGTTAAATGGTAATCAAGAACATGAATGGTGTTGATTATGATGAAATTGAAGCTTATATGTACATGCATGCATAGGTTTGCTATGAATTTGCATATTTGAGCGTGAACTATGTAGAACAAATAGAATTGAGCACCAAATCTCACATGCATGCATGATTTTCATGAGTTTCATGATAGTAAGTGTCATTTGTACCATTTGGAATAGAATTGGAGTCAAGAATTGACTTGCATGCATGATTGATGAAGACATGGAATTGGTATGAAGTTGAGTACACATGTTTTGGGAATTATGAAGAGAATTCAAAATGATTTTGGAAAAGAGGGACCATGAATTTGAGCAATTGACCTCATATTGTTGTTGTCCTCATGTTATGTAATATGTTTCCATGTTTTTGTGTCCAAAACGTGAGCTTTGAATCTTTAAACATTGAGTTTGAACTCCAAGAACAATTTTGGAAATTCCAGAATTCGGCATGTCCGCTCGAGCGGGAAAAGCGCCACTCGAGCATGAAATGTTAGCTCCCAGAACTTTTGCAGACATTGGTGTCCGCTCAAACGGGAAGATTCACGCTCGAGCGTCAAGCTATGTAGTTTGACATTCAGCTCGAGTGTCTGAAGTCACGCTCGAGCGTAAGAATGAGGTAACCAGTACTTTTGCAGACCAAAGGGGTCCGCTTGAGCGGGGAAACCTGCGCTCGAGCGGGGAGCCCTGTTTCAGAAATTTTGAAAAGATGTTTCGTGTTTTATTTTCTATTCTCTTTCATTTCTAAGCACTCTTAGGCATGCATTGGGCTTTGTATATGACCTAAAGGGATAAGAAAGAAGCCTAAGAGAAATAATAAGTTAAGAACGGATTGAATAACTTATGACCCATTGTGTTATGAATTATGTAGGGTCGAGTGCAAGGGCGAATCAAGCACCAGATCACTGTGAGTAATATCTTAGTAAATATATTTTTGTATACGCATTACTTCCTAAATGTTGCCAACGTGGTAATTTCTAAATTTGTGAAATTGTACTATGAATGAGTATTCTATCCGTTCGTACCTGTAAAATGAATGTTGTGAAAATGGAAAATGGGCCTAAGGCCGTTCAGTATATTTGACAAAGATGTAGATTGGGCTGAAGGCCATTTTGCATAATTGATAAATGGACCAAAGGTCGTTTTGAATAAAGAACTGATTGGACCAAAGGTCGTTTTGAGGGTAAATATAGATGCGGCCATGACTAAAGGCGCATCACCATGAACATGAGAATGTTAGACCCGAGGTCGTTTTGTAATGTGATAAGGAGGACCGTGGTCCTCGGCACATGGATCCATTAGACCTAAAGTTGGTCTATGGATGAGTATTGGACCGAGGTCGTTTTGTACAGGTGGACCCAAGGTCGTTTTGAGTGCAATGGACCTGAGGTCGTTTCGTACTTAGATATGACATGGACCTAAGGTTGTTTTGTACATGGATATGATATGTTGGACCCAAGGTCGTTCCGTACGTTACTGTCTGCTATTTGATACAAGTGGAACTAGTAGTTCAAATGTTTAAATTATACATATGACTTATTCATGAATGAATCTCATTTATTAATCTCTTTACTCTGGTATTATTCACTGGGCATTAGCTCACTCTGTATTTACATGTATGTAGGTGAGCAGCGGGATGTCTAACCCCAGTCCCAGTGAGCGTTGAGAAACCAAGTTTTGTGAGGTCATCCAAGGTCGCCTTATGCAGAGGCTTTGCTTTTGTTTTATTACTCTTGGAGCCTTTTGTGGTCATGTAGTACAACCTTGACCGACCATGTATAGAATCTGAATTTTTTGTTAACACTGGTCAATAATCCTGGATGTATGTATGACCTACTTTTGTGAATATGCTTATGGTGTGAGTTATTATGAGTATATAAGAATGTTTGGTTAAGCCATGTAAGCACAGCTCTATGGACAATTCATAAGTTTGCTTCCGTTTTGGCCCCTTAACTCTGATAAAATATGTTTTATTTGGTTTGAGGCCGCAGGTAATCCATTGATTACTGGCCGGTTATGACCCTAATCCATAGGGGCGGGTTGTGGTCATGACAAGTAATCATGAGATTACCTGTGGCATCAGACAGAATTGAAATCATATTTAATTATATGGGGCCAGACGCAGAAGCAGAATCATAAATTTCGTCCAATGAGCTATGCATATATGGCATAAACAAAAACTTCTTATACGTTAACAACTCACACCATACATATACAAATAAATATTGCATGTCCAAAGATCATTCACAAGTCATCATCATACAAAACCCAAAAGCTTATGTACAAACATAGTCAAACCTGACCAACAAAAGAAAACAAAAGATCAAAAGACAAAAGCCTTGTTCGTGAGGCGCTCATTGGCTGACATCATAAAAACTTCAATAATCTTTCATAGGTTCACTAAGGCTGGACATCCTGCTCTCACCTATATACATATATATAATATAGTGAGCTAAAACCTAGCGAATAACATCGGAGTAAAAAGATTATATGAATGTGTTCTAATGCTTAAATAAAATTGTTCTCATATCAATTTCGCATCATAACAAAATGACCTTGGGTCCAATACATGACAGAACAACCTCTGGTCCAACATAAGCCGAAATACAGAACAGAACAGAACAGAACATACTTGAAGGAACGACCATGGGTCCAATTCATTATAGTTGTATAATGACCATTTGGTCAACATATAATAGATATTCAGAGTTATCAGATATTTGAAACAACCTTAGGTCCATCTTGTCAAATATATAGAACGACCTTAAGTTCATTATATACATTCATATCTCATCAATCACATTTACAACATCATGCGGATCGGGCATATAGAAGGCTCATTCATATCACAAAATCATAAGTTTGAAAAACTTACCACATTGGAAACATTTAGAAAATAACGTATATGAAAATATCTATATTATGATATTACTCATAGTGATTTGGTTGTGACACGTCTTCGTGAATGAACCTACATAATTCATAAACATATACATATATTGAGGCACGTTACTTAATCGAATCATTCTTAGCTTATTCAATTCTTTTAAGTTCATTTCTAACTCCTTAATTCATTAAGGAGGCTCAAATAATGCCTAGGAATGTTCAAAAAGGAATGAGGATGCAAATATGGACATAATGTAACTTTTCAAAACATACTGAAATAGGGCAGTTCGATCGAGCGCACTAATGGTCGCTCGAGCAGACCACATGCTCTACAAAAGTACTGGATGGTCCGAATCTAAGCTCGATGGTCGCTCGAGCCAATGTGAAAAGTAAACTGGGGAGCTGTCACTTGGTCGCTCGAGCCATGTGCAAGGTACTGTAAAAATGCTAGATGCACAAAATGTGCGGTCGAGCAACAAATTGTTCGCTCGAGTAGTTTGGCCAAATTTTGGGTTTTCAAAACAGAATTTTTTTGTTTTAAAACTTAAGTCCAAAGCCAAAAACCTTTGCATGATATTCAAAATCATATATGCACTTCAAAAGCATGAATTCAAAACCAATTCCAAACCTCATGCTCAAAACTTCATAATTCTTCATAATTGGAACTCAAATTCTCATGCATGTGCAATTTAGCTTCAAACTCTATTCCAAAACTCTCAAAACATGAAATTGAGCTTCAAAACATTCAAAATCATGGATGCATGTATGATTTAACTTCAATTCAAACAAGGTTGACAAAATCATGCTCAAAGATGATGAAAACTCTTCATTTGATGCATACATGTGTGAATTAACTTAAATTTCACCATTCTTTGCTCAATTCTTGAGTTAAAAGCTCATACTCTCTTTGAATTCTCATGCTAGATGACTTTGATTCATAAATTAAGAGTTAAACACATACCCAAAGTCTTGGAGTAAGCTTGGACTAGCCAATTCTTGAGTTCCACTCTACACAATTCTTTAATCCTTCAAGCAATTCTTCAAAATCAAACCTTCCATCAAACCTTCCTCTCTCTAGAATTACACCTCTCTCTCTCTCTCTCTCTCTCTCTCTAGAATGTCCAACAAATTTCTTGGAGCTCAAAAATGTTTTAGTCTCTAACTTAACACACACACACACATGTATATATGGTAATTAGCTTAGACTAATTAAGCAAGCTTTATATTAACTAATCTCACTTAATTCTAATTGATTTTATCTAACTAATTTAATCTGAATTAAATTTTAATCAAACTTTCTAATAGGCTCTAAAAATTATGACATACACACTAAACATATCAATTCCGATTTCGAAAGTCATTAAGGCCTTCAATTTCAGATTCAAAGTAGAAATCACAACAGATATTCCAACAATGAATAGATATGCATTCAATTACACATTAAACACATAAATACCATTCAAAATTAAATAAAGAAAAGTATAATACGTAATGGGGCTATCATAGATCCCCAGAATCAAATCAAATCATTTCTATTCAAGACAAGATACCTCATAAGCACATAATTTGCATTCATGCCTATTTGGAGGTAGGGTTATCATCTAATTTGGAAATGAGATCTAGGATTCACTAAATCATACAACAAGGCAACAATACAATCCTAGAAATGAGGGTATCATATCCTAGTTTAGAAGGTGCTAATTCTTTCTACATGTAAAAGGTAGGTTTGGTCTCAAAAGGATACATCAATTATTGCTATCGATATACCTCTCACCCTATGAGGAAATGATCAAAGAGTACTAATAGCGTAATCTGAAGCTTACCTTATTGACATAACATAGTCCGCGAATAATGTCTGGGATATTATGGAACAAAGTAGGTGTCCTTGTTTTAAAATGATACAATGAAATTAACAATTAACCACTTATTTCATAAAATAAAATTTTCAAGTCAAGGTAACTTAATTCCCCAATGGAGTCGGCAACTATGGGTGCTGTGCCTTTTTCGAACCTAAGGCATGCATCCTACACCGACTTGCTTTGATCAACAAAGAGTTGCCACTTAATTTTTAAGGGGAATTAAGAAACCTTTAGCGATGAAAACTAAGTTAAGGCCTAGTCCATTATAACCAAGAAAATTCCAAGTTCAAGAGCTTAGGTACAAAAGCGGAGACCATTTACATGAAAACACCCCATTTTGCCAATTCAAAGATTGGCCTTTACTCACTCTCTATTTTATGATTTTAGTGGTTAATTATTCATATAAATTCATTTTGGTCCCTAAAACCTTTAACTAACCCTAAAGCTATGTGATTGAGAAAAGCAAGTGTCATTCATTTGAGTTTCAAGAATAAAGCCACATCTTTGAATAAAATAAATATTTTCCACCAAAGATGGATTTTAAGTAAAACATGGCCATAAACTTGAACTAAGATGAACAACACTCATAAAACATTCAAAATAACCAAATTTTCATATAAAGAACATATAAACTTGCATAATTGAAAGACAATGCAAACAGCACAAATATGCCAAAGAAGAAAAGAGGAACTTACCCGGATGCCCACTTACGAGTCTTACGTGCAAGACTTGAAATACATATGACCTAATATGCTTTTAATCATGCAAAATATGTATGTAGGCCCAGTTTAAGAGTTCTAATATGATTTAATGCATAAAAAGACAAGGAACACATAAAACAATGCAAAACTAACCTACATGATGCTTAAACTGGGTCATGCATGCTGATTATATTATCAAAATAAACCTAGAAACATATTGGCCTTGTTTGGTTTGATTTTGGGAGATAAGTTTTTCAAAAATATTTTGGGAAGAGAGTTTAGAAGTTTTATAGTTTGTTTGGTTGTCTATTTTGAAACTTATTTTAGTTTGGGAGTTTGGGATGATTTGCATTTTCTGTATTGAGTCGCTGTCTCTGACCGCAACCGTTCTTGCTTGATGTGTAGGCGGAAATGCTTTTGGAAATTTTTTGAGAACCCCTATCCAAACAAAATTTCCCCTTTCTCCAAAATCTTTTTCCCAAAGCCAAACCAAACAAGGCCATTGTTTTAATAAAATAAATGAAACATGCTAAAGAATGTGAAAAACTTGTAGAAATTAATAAACTACATGATGCTCATGCCTTACTACTAACCCTACATGATTACATACTAAACAAATAGACTAAAAGAGGTGCTGAAAATAAGAGGATAATGTTGGTTTGATTAAACCGAAGACTCGAGACGAAAATAGCGAGAAACACTGAGTTCCTTGCTTGCAAGCCTCCCTCAAGCTTGGAATCCAAGTTAGGGTTGAAGTTCTTCAGTTCTTAGATGTTTTCAGAGGTTTGTAGTAGCTGTTTGGTGGGTTATTTTCGCGGCTAAGGCAAAAAGGAAAGAGAAGGGGGTGTTTTTACTCTCAAACCTCACAAAAAATACTCCAAAGTTCTTGACCTCTTGAAAGAGAGAGGAAGAGGCTCTAGAACCCTTTTAGGGTTTCATCGTTTCTCCCTCCGCCGTTCCCTCCAAAAATACACCAAAATTGAGTTTCCTTACTTGGCTTTGCGACAATTTGATGCACGCACGCATGCACAGACAATGTGCGCACACACACTTAGCTAACGTGCACATGCACGAATTCCCTTGGTACACATGACATGCTTGCATACACAAGTACGGGGTCCCATGCCCCTTGGCTTGCTTGTGGCACAAGTAAGCTCGAATTGCATTCTAATCAATATTTTTGATAAAATCAGCCACTAATTTTGGAAAATACGATTAATTGAAAATTATCAACTTGATCAGAATTAGTGGCCGCAAGTAAGCTTGCCTGCAGCCACTAATTTTGATCAATATTTTTGATAAAACCGGCCACTAATTTTGAAAATTTATGTACTTATCCCAAAAACTACAATATATCCATCCAAAACAACACTAAAAAAAAAAAAAAAATTCCAAGGCTCAAACAAAATTCTATGATAGTCATTTGAAATATCCAAAATATGTCTCAAAAAAAAAAAAATACTATTATCTAAGAATCATGGAAAGAAATAAAATAAAAATACTACGTTTCAATTGTGTGGGGGGTGATTGTGAATGGCTAATTTTTTTTTTTAAAAAAGTTACATTATCTAAGAGTGACTCGGCCCCATGGGATTGAGCTCCCCTCCATCAAATGACATCCCCTGAAAAAATAAAAAAAATAAGTGTGAAAAAGTATATTGGAATCAATTAATTTTTATAAAAAACAAATTACATTACAAACTCAAAAAAATTGTATACTTGAGAAATTTGCAGATTACATGATGATTGTGAAGATAAAGGCGAAAGCTGTAAATAACTTGATGACCATACGATATTAGTATCATGCTTGAAAAATTTGTAACCAAAAAAATCTTAAGTAGTATTTGATTGTCTGTATAAAAATATAAAATATATGTACCACATACTAATAAGGAAACATTGTGGTGGTTTATGTCTGTGCCTCTCTTTAGAGGCCCACGGTTAGAAACTCTTGAACAGTAAAATTATTTTTGAAAGCGGCTGCTATGACTTGCCATAAATTTTTTTTTTTTTGACTTGCCATCAAAACGATGCCGTTTGAAGCCATAGTCACCCCGGGCACCAGTATAATATACCCAAGATATATTTATATAAAGAAATTGGGTAAATTCTATGTAATACAAATCTCCGCCTCATATTCAAAAAATTATACTTATTCTCCTGTCAGATTAAAATGACATATTTTGCTGCTTAACCTTTATACATAGAAAATAATAAAATAATACAGATATTTTATTCATATCATTTCAATAGAAATAACAATCTTCTTTGGTTTAACTCACACAAAAAATGAGCTCTTTTTTTTTTTTTTTTTTTTTTTATAGAAATAACAATCTTCTTTGGTTTAACTCACACAAAAATTGAGTTTTTTTTTTACTAATTTTTTTAATATTTAATTTATTATTATTATTATTTTTAGATACACCTAATTCAGATATACGTAAGAAGTATAATAGTCTAAAAAAATTGAAGGAAATGGAGAAACAAAGGCAACGTGGATGGATCCTTGTGTTGAGTCAGAGAGAAAGGAAAGGAGGGTGGAAAAAGGAAACTAATGCAAGACTGTTCACAATATTTGTGGATGATCTACCAAGCTCTTTGAATTCGAAGATGGTGTTCGACATTTTCAGGAAGTTTGGAGTGGTGAAGGATGTACACATCCCACAAAAAGAAGGAAAGTAAGGAATACTAGATTTGATTTTGTCAGATATGATTGTGAAGTGGCAGCAGAAATAGCAGTGCAAAAGTCAAATGGGATATGGGTGGAGGACAAGCAACTTGAAGTGAAACATGTAGATTATGGCAAGGAGATTCAGGAAGACAAAGTTCACAATCAACCTAAACCAAAAGGCCCTTTCAATAATGGAAGGGGTGGAAGTAGTGTTTGGAAGCCAATAGGAAGTAGATCTTATGCAGAGGTCATTAAGAACACTAGCATCATGGAAGGAGGAATTGTTACAATCAAGGCAGAGGAAATAGGAAATGGATAGCTATATGCTAGTGTTATGGTATGTCTTAAACCAGATTATGCCAACATTAAACTTAAAGAAGAAACTCAAGAGAGGGGAATGGAGAATATATTAGTAAGGAACGGAGGGGGTAGGGATGTGTTGTTAACATTTGAAAACAAGGAGGCAAGGAAAGCAAATATGGGGACCATAAAGGAGTGGGTACAGAACTTGTGTGAGGAAATAGTGGAGTGGGAACCGGGTCTTGTTAGAGTCAAAGAATGTAAAGTGTGGTTATGCTGCTATGGACTACCATGGAATCTGTGGAATATAACCACATTGAATAGAATTAGGAGTATTTAGGGGAAGTTATCAGTATTGAGGGTGATCTATGTAATCCAACATCGTTTTAGTGTGCAACGATTCAAATTGTAACCAGGTATATGGAGCCAATCAACAAAGTCATTAATCTGGAATGCAAAGGATCTGTTCATCCGGTGAGAGTGTGGGAACAACAATCTAGGTTATCAAATATTATGGTAGGGAGGTGTAACTGTCGAAAGAAGTATGGTGGGGAAGTAATTTGTTGTACAAACAATGGTGAGAAGATTGGAGTTAGGGAAAATGCAAGATATGTGGATGAAGAAGATGATGACTGGGCTGATGAGTCAGCATGAGAGCTGGACCAGGCTAAGGATGTGTCTAAAGGGGATGAGACATGTGGAGAAAGGAGGAGTGATGAGGTGGAAAAGGAGTTACCTGGAAGAACTGAAATGGTGGAGGCAGAGTCGGCTGGGAATAAGCTCGATGGGAGGGCAGAAGGCATTATGAAGGTAGCTGGGAACATAGGCAGCAGCTGTGAGTTGGAAAATCAAAAAAGTATTGATCAGGCTGTCATGCATGGTTTTGTCAGAAGTTTAAGTGGCTCTAGTTTACTTAAACCTGGGGTGGATTTAAAGGTGGAGCTGGGCTTGGGACATGAGGTGGGCTTAAGAGATGGGTTGGATAATAAGAGGAAATGAGTGGAGGTGAAAGCCCAGGGCTAGCTTGAAGTTTGATTTTCAGTGTGGGCTTAAAAGTGTATTAGGGCCTATGCTAAGCTGTTCAGACATGTCCCAGACCCATGGAGATGTAGTTTGCTTAAGTAAAGAGATCCACAAGAAAAAATGGAGGAAGAGTGATGTTCACAAATCAAGTGGTAAGAAGATTAAAGAGATGAAGAAAAGTTATCTTGAGCTTGCAAAAAGATATGGCCACAAAGGAGCTTCATCAAGTAAATTGGGACCAAAAAGGGGGGCAATATGGAGAGCAACAGCTGCGGCGGTAGCTGTTTAATAATCAACAACAAATGGAGGGGCTAGAGACAAAAATATGCTTCAAGAGGCTCATGAAACTCTACAAATGGGAAAATTATTGGGAGTAAATTACAAAGGGAACGAAGAAGAAGTGTTGTCCAAAATTATGGAGCTAAGGCAAAGGATAGAGAAAGAATAAGAGGGGGTACTGATGCTGCAGCTTAAAGTGTAGCTTTAGGGGTTCAGAGATCAGTGTTAATGGTTAATGATGAAGGTACTAACATGGAATGTGAGGGGTTTGGGAAGAAAGGAAAAAAGAAGTAAAATAAAAAGCATGTTGAAAGCTAGAGGAGTTGACATTGTTCTATTGCAGGAGACCAAGAAAGCATCTATGTTAGAAGATGAGGTAAAGGAATTATAGGCTAGGATAGGATGGAATTCATGACAGTGGATGCTGAAGGAACTGCTAGTGGCTTATTATGCATATGAGATCTAGGAGTGCTGTAGGTCTCAAGTTGTTGCTGTAATAGAAGATTTATTCTTCTATCAGGTACCTTATTCCTCTCATTTGAATGTGTTATAATTAATCTATATGCACCAAATGAAGTGGGACAAAGAGGGAAACTATGGGAGTGTCTCTTGAAGCTAAAGGAGAAGTTTTCTAATCCCTAGTGCTTGGGGGGTGATTTCAATGAAATTAGAAACATTGGAGAAAGAAAAGGATGTTCTAGGAAGGAGAAGGGTATGAAGGAATTGAATGATTTTATTGACAAAAGTGAGGTGAATGACTTGCCCCTATTAGGAAGAAGGTTCACGTGGTGTAATGCTAGGGAAGGGGAAAATGGAGTAAAATTGACAGGGTACTAGTGGAACCAAAATGGTTGGTATCATTCAATCTGAAGTTGTGGGGGTTACCTAGAGCTGTGTCTGATCATAGTCCTTTACTTTTGATAGAAGATGAAAGAGTTTGGGGTCCTAGGCCCTTTAGGTTTTTAAATACATGGACATTACATCCAAATTTCTTTCCTTTTGTGGAAAAATGGTAGAAGGAGCATCATGTGGAGGGTTGGGTTGGTTTCAGATTATTTCAAAAGATGAAGGAGCTGAAATCAGCACTTAAACAGTGGAATAGTGAAGTATTTGGTAATGTTCATACTAAGTTGAAACAAGCAAAGGAAGAGCTCCATATGATTTATCTGGTAGCAGAGGCTAGAGAGGTTGAAGAGGCAGAAAAAGAAAGAATAAGAGAAGTTAGTGTTATAGCTTGCAGATTAAATGGAATGGTGGAATGGTTATGGCTTCAGAAATCAATAAAGAGTTGGAATCTGAATGGTGATAAAAACACAAGATTTTTTCATGTGGTAGCAAAGTGTAGACAGGGGAGAAATGAAATCAATTCTTCAACTATTGGGGATATGTTATTTGATGATCTATGCAAAGTTAAGCAAGCGCTTCAAGCTCATTTTCAAAAACAATTTACTAAGGATTGGTAGTTTAGACCTATATTGGAGGATCCTTTCAAGTCAGTGAGGGATAACCCATATTTTGATTTGTTGGAAGCAGAATTTTCTGAGGAATAGATAAGGTGTGCTGTTAAGGATTGTGATGGTAATAAGGCTCCAAGCCCAGATGGGTTTAACTTGGCTAGTATTCAGAAGTTGTGGAAGGTAATGAAGATTGATGTCCTTAATTTCATGGCTGAATTCCATAAAAACAGTAAGATGGTTAAAAGGATCAACAGCTCTTTCATTACTTTGGTCCCTAAGAAGGAGAATCCAGTTGGTTTAGCTGATTGCAGACCAATTAGTTTGGTTGGTTCACTATATAAAATTCTTACTAAGGTTCTATCCTCCAGGTTGAAAGCTGTGATTCCTCAAATGATTAGTGAAAATCAATTAGCATTTATTAGAGGAAGGAACATTCTAGATGGTGTGTTGGTAGCCAATGAGGTTATGGATACTTGGAAGAAAGCCAGGAAAAGAGGTTTGATCATAAAGCTAGATTTTGAGAAAGCTTATGACTCATTGAATTGGGGTTTTCTATTGTCAATGATGATACATTTTGGGTTTGGTGAAAAGTAGGTGAAGTGGATAAAGGAGTGTATTACCTCTTCTAGATTATCTGTGCTTGTTAATGGAACACCAACTGATGAGTTCAGTCCACAAAGAGGGCTCAGGCAAGGGGATTCCCTATCCCCTTTCTTATTTAACATAGCAGCTGAGGGTTTAAGCATCAAGGGCCTTGGATCTGGAGTTGATAAAAGGGTGAAGATCGGCTCAGGTGGGGTAGTTCTTACTCACCTTCAGTTTGCAGATGATTCTCTAATATTGTGTGCAGCTAATGTTTTGGAAGTCAGTAGTTTGAAAAGGATTCTTAGGTGTTTTGAGATGCTGTCAATCTGAAGATAAACTACCACAAAAGTGTAGTTAGTGCAGTGGGTGTTCCAGTTGAAGATATGAATGAGTTTGCATCAGTGTTAAATTGCAAAGTGAAAAGTCTGTCATTTCAATACCTAGGTCTACCATTGGGTGCTAACCTAAGCAGAAAAGCATCTTGGAGACCTATTTTGCACAAAGTTAGAAGCAAATTGACAAGTTGGAAAAAAAATTACTTTCATTTGCAGGGAGACTCACTTTAATAAAATCTATCCTTTCTTTTTTGCCTATATACTATCTGTCTTTGTATAAATTGCCACAGGGGGTTGGTAGAGAACTAGACAAGATTCAGGCCTTATTTCTCTGGGGAGGATCTGAATTGAGAAAGAAGGTTCACCTAGTAAAATGGAAGGAAGTATCCAAACCAGTTGAGCAAGGGGGTTTGGGTGTTAGGAAAGTTATGGAGCTCAATGATTGCCTTTTATTAAAATGGTGGTGGAGATTTGGTGTTGAGAGCAAAGAAATGTGGAGACGAGTTATTTGTAGTAAATATAGGATTGAGGAGGGGAATTGGAGGCCTTCAATTAGCCTTAATAGTAGGTGCTCTAAACTTTGGAAGGATATAATATCAGGCCCTGAACAGAGTAGCAGGCTGGTGGAATTTTTTTTGAATAATTGTAAGGTGAAAATGGGTAATGGCCATAGAGTCAAGTTCTGGGTTGATAAATGGTGTGATGACTTATGTCTTAAAGATGAATTCCCACTCTTGTACAAATTGGTAGAAAATAAAGAAGAGTGGAGGCCACAAGATTGGTAAGTCAGTTAGAGGCAGGGCCTGCTATTAGGCAATCATCAAAAAATACACTAGTCTAGAATGCTTCTACAACAAGGAGATTTACAGTGGAATCAGTGTATAAATTTCTGGCAGGTGGATTTGGCAGCCTTAGTCCTATTAGCAAAAGGAATTGAGTCAAGTACGTTCCCCTTAGAGTTCAATGCCTTGGTTGGCTTGCATAGAAAGGAAGACTAAAGACTGCAGACTTTCTTATCAGGATTGGTGTTCTAAATGCTAAAGCATCTTTAGTATGCAATCTGTGCAAATCTGAGGGTGAGTCACTTAACCATGTATTACTGTCACGTCCAGTTGCTTGGAGAGTGTGGTCAGCAATGCTAAGATGGTGGGATGTACAAGGTGCATTGCCAGATACTGTGGAGACTACTATTTATTGGTGGACAGGAGTGAGGCTAAGCGAAAAAGAGAGAATGATGTGGAAAGCTCTTCCTTTAGTTGTAATGTGGTCTTTGTGGAATCATCGAAATGAGTGTTTGTTTAGGGAAGTTGTTCTAAATGTGTAGGTGTGAGTGATCCGATTAAGTTTAGATTGGCTTTGGTTTAGGGAAGTGTTTAAGGATCATATGTTCACATTGAATGACTTTATTTTCAATTTGGAACACATTAGATTGTATGTTGCTACATGCTGCTGTCTTGGCCTACTATATGCTGCTGCTGAAGAATTATGTTGTTGCTGTATGTTGTTGTTTTATGTTGTTGTTAAATGATTAGCTACTAAATGTAGGTCATTGGCTCTGTTTATAGCTGATTGGATACTGCAGATTGAGGGATATGTTGATTGGAAGAGTTTGTTGGGTGGAGTTCAGGGTAGCAGGGGCTCTGCTGTGTGGCTTGGGAGTTGGTAGAGAAGCTGAAAGTTATGTTTGCTACTGTACAGTGCAGAAGTGCAGTTGATGTGGCTGGTAGCTCGCTGGTTTGGGTTGGTGTTGGTGAAAATGGGCTACTGATGCTGTATTTGTTAATGCTGTTGGTTCGACTTGGTGAAAAGGAGTATCGACTCTGTGGTGGCTGCTGCTGCGATATATGAAATGCTGGTGATTTGTGTGGGTAGTGATCCTCTTTATTGGTTGCTGCTGTTGATGTCTTTTTTTTATGTTTGGTCTGTATTAGGTTTGGTTAGCTTTTCTTAGGTAAGGTTGTTTTTGGTGTTTGTGATTGGTTCCTCACCAACTCTTGATGGTGTGCTAGTATATGATTTGGCGGTTTTATTAGTGCCAACCTAGTTGGGATTGATTTGATTCGCTATGATACTTTTTGCACTCATCCTCCTTTTTCTTTTATTGATATAATAGTTTTCAGTTTCATCAATAAAGTTTCTTTTCTTTGCTGATCAAAAAAACAAAAACAAAAAAAAAAGAAGTATATTATTTTGTAATTTTTTTTTTAAATTCACCAAATACAAAAATAAATTCAAAAATTCAATACATTATCTTATTTTGTTATATTCAATTAATTTTTTTTAAATTTTTTGTACAAATTTTATTCTTCTTAAATATATCTAGATTAAATTGATCTAATATAGATATAATGGTGGAAATAAAAAAAAAAATTATATTCATATATAAAAAATATCACAAACATATTGTAATAGTGATATTATTGTAAATATAAACCATGTTTATGGGTGTTTTGTTTTAAAGTGAAAGATCACCATTAAATTATATTATTGTGTTTGCAAATTTTATATAGAATTTATATTTGTATATGACTCAATAAGAATATGTTCAGGTAGAATTTAATGATGGAAAGTTGTAGAATGTAATCATGATGATAAGAATAATAAATTATAGGAAAAAAGGGCAAGATGTCATTTGAAAAATTTTAGGGCATAACATCAACAATTTAAGAAGTAATTTGTAATGAGATTACAAATCGCGGAGAGAAAAATATAATTTTTCAAATATGAAAAAAAAGAAAATAGTATTAAACAAAAATCTCAAAGGATATCAGTGTAATTTACCCAAAGAAATTTATAATGTATCGTATTCACTTAATAATACAATCAAATAATAAATAAATAAATAATGCATACCTACATTTATGACTACTGACGAATTTCATTAAAATTAAGTTATGTTTGGTTTGATTTTTAACATTTTTTTAAATTAAAAATTTATTTAGTAAAAAAAAAACATATCATTTTCATATAATTTTATATTTTTTTAAGTCAATAATAAATTTTAAATTTACAAATATCTTTTACGTGCTTATGTTTATCAAACTAATTTATATATATTTTTTAAATTTAAAAATTAATTCTAAAATTGAAAACCAAATATGAGCTTAATTTTCTCAAATATCTACCAAAAAAAAAAAGTTTTGGATTCTCTCAAATTGTCATCTCAACTTGAAGGGAGCATTTGGGCTTGGTATACCCATTTTTGTAATCGATTTTAGTAATTTGAACCGTTTACTTTTTAAGATTCATTGAGTATATTCGTACAAAAAATCAAGATAGTTGAATATCGTAACTATATGTTTGAATAATTTTTATTTTAAAAAATAGACGACAAATATCAAGAAGAATCATCTATTTTTTTAAAATACAAATTTGATTCAAAGATATAGTTACTAATATCCGATCATCTTAATTTTTTGTATGAGTATTCTACTCAACAGGTCTTATAAAATAAAATGTTTAGATTATCGAAATCAGCCCTAAAATGAGTTTACTAAGCTCAAACACAATCTCAAATTGAAACGATCAACTTATGAGAAGCTAAACCCCTGCAAGAAACAAGATGACATATGCCTTGTTTGAAAAGTTGATTATTTTAGTTAACCTTTCGACTTTTTGACTTACTTTAGCTTGGCTAAAATAGTTGTGTTTAGGATTTTATTTTATTTATTTATTTATTTATTTTATTTTTTTGTGAGAAAAAAAGTGAAATGATTATGGATTGAATGTGACATTTTATTTTATTGGCTATTTTAGTTTATTTTGTCTTTATTAGCTATTTTAACCCAAATAGCCCTTCCCAAACAGAGCCATATGATGTAAGAAAAATCGAAAAAGTAGATCAAACTGATTGAACCGGATCAAACTGGCTATATTTGGTTTTTTTTTTTTTTAACAATAATCGGTCTGTGTAGTATTGAAATTTGCTATTTTTGATTTTCGGCGTCGATATCAGTTCAAATTCCTTTGTGTACCAAATTAAACGAAACCGACAGTTTCAATATATATTATATTTAATATATATTCGTATATATAATCTAATAATATAATGATATTAATAAGTATAATAAATTATTATTAACCTTATCATCTTTATAACTTAAGTGTATAAACTCTTATTATATATAATCTTAATTCTAACTCATTATTCTTGTAACCTTAATCTTTTTTAACTTTTTTTCATTTTTTTTTGTTAATTTAAGAATTAAAAAGTATTTATTAAATCGATGAATTGGATATGTTTGAAATGGTAGACAAATAACTAATTTAATATTTTTATATAAATTAATGATTATATTTAAAAGTGGCTCAAATTTAAAAGGTGCTAAACTGATTAAACTACATTGTACCGAACTGTTTCAATTGGCTCAATTTGATTGAAAAAAGTTACTTGTATCAATATTCAAAATAATAAAATTGATATTATTAATTCAGTAAAATATTTTACCTTAATATCACCCCTATCAAACAGATTAGATACTCGTAATAACTCGGTATATAGCATTTTACAATCTGTAATTAACATTTGGAGCCGACAAAATGATGAGGCCCAGTCAAATTTTGGTAACTATATACGTATCACGAGAGTGTTATTGGCTCAGAACAGAGATAAATGAAATTTGGGAGAGTTACGGCCGGTCCTATGGACCGGTCTTATTACTCAGTAGTTTTTATCTAAAAAAATCAAATAATATTTTTTATTTTTATCTCTAAACTCAACACTGCAAATTTGTTACTGGTTTAAACAAATTTATCATTAATTTATCATTGATTTATCACTAGTTTAAACAAATTTATCACTGATTTAATCTTTACGTACTTAGATTTGGTAACAACAACACACAACACACAAAGAGATGAGAAGAAAAAAAAAAAAATTTACAAAAAAAAAAAAAAATGTTCACAATCAGTTTTCACCACCATAGATCAATACAAGATCAAAAAAATAATCAAAGACACATTCAATGATAATTTTCACTAAACAGTTCAGTATAAATGTATCACTACGTGATTTGTAAAAAAATTACATACGCCAAATCTGACCAATTCACTCAGTCACACTCATTACTCACAAGACACCTCCTTTTATACACATACATAACAAAATAGACTGATAAATTTATCACTGATAAAGAAATATGCAGTAGATCTACTTTGAAAAATAAAGAGAGACAGAGAAAAGATAGGGAATGAGATCTTAAAAAAGTCTTGATCTCACTTGCAACCATGGACAGTACCAGATGGGAGCTAAAGATAGTAGATCTGTATTGAAAATACCTAGATCTGAAGCCATCGACAAAGTTTGTCATCAAAGACAATAGATTAGTAATGGAGCATTGTGGCAACGGCGGTGATGTCGATGGTAATCAACGAGGGAGGATGACAGTGGTGTGGGGTGAGCGATGATGGCAGCGAGAGAGGAGAACAAGGACAGTGGTTGATGCAAGCACCATTGATGACAACAGAGAAGGACATTGGTTGAGGTGAGCAATGGTTACCGACGGTGGATGGTGTCGATAGGTGTAGTGACAATGGTGGTGTGTGGTGGTGGTGTAGAGAGATGATAGATGTGAGAGAGAGAAGAGAAGAGAATATATTCAAATGAGGGTAATATGGACAGTTGAGGAGTTAATGGTGCATTTAAAAAGTTAACAGGACTTATGAGTAATTAATTTCATTTAATGGGACTAGCCAGTAGATATCCCATGAAATTATCCGTTTATTTGGCTGGTTTTGAGAAATAAATTAAAGTTAATTTTTGATTTTTTTTTAAATTTTTTAAAAATACTATATAAAAAAATAGAAAAGTGATATGGCTTAAAAAAAATCAAAAAGTCAAAAAGTTGACTTTTAATCCAATTGCCAAAATAGAGGCACATAAGTATATTTTAAAATAGGATATATTACACTTTAACCCCAGTAGTTTATCCAAAAAATACAGAGCCCCTGTAATTTCATTTATAACATTACACTCTGAATTTCATACCAAAATGTAATTTCGGACGGATATAACAAAAGTTGTAAAAAGTCTAAATTATCCTTATTTCTTTTTCTAATTTTCATCTTAATGCCATTACAAACCAAAATATTCTCTCCAATTTTTCGTTAATTTTTATGTATTCTTTTCCTCTTATTCTTCTTTTTTCATTTCTTTCTTAGCCCATGGCAAACCACAGACCTCTCATACCATCATCAAATACATATCTCTCTCTAGAATTTAGACCCAAACAAATACACATCTCTCTCTCTATAGAATTTACACCCAAACAAACACTCATCTCTCTCTATGTAAAATTTAGACCCTGTTGGATATTGGGTCGGGTTTAGAACCCATAACTGATTGGCATGACCCAAGACCCATAAAGAAAGACCCAGTCAAAGTAGACTTAGATTAACTTATCTTGGGGGATAAGTGTGATTAACTCATTATCTCATCTGTTGAGGAGATAGAGTTGTGGGTGGTTATAACTCTCCCACATAATATACGTATTATTTTTGGGAGAGTTACAATTTAACCATATGAATAATCTCTCTCTCTCTTTCTCTCTCCCCTAGACTCTCTATTCTTTCCCTCTCCATAGAAACACAGAATAGTCTTTGTACTGTGAATAGTATTGGTAGTTCTTTTGTAGTTTTACTCCACATTTGAGAATTATTCGAAGAGATCAATGGAGGCACGTGATTCACCCATATGATCCATGGATTTGGTTTGAGTGTAAAAGGTATGTTCGAATCTGTTTATTTCTGCTGTGTATTATTTCTTATTTTTTTGACATTGGTATCAAAATCATTGTTGGGTGCTTTCGTGTTATTTGTGCATGAATATGTATATAGATATAATTTGTACATAAAAATTAAAGCTTTTCGAACCATATCTGATCGTTCTGAATTTCATATATGTTGTAATCCATATTATTTAGATTATATCTGCAAAGTTTTGTAAAAATCGAACGGTCAGATTTTGAGAAAAATAGATATTCATATTTAATTTTTGTAACTTTAACTACATGCTAGTTTTACATGCTTTGTTTTCATGTTGTGAAAACTATATATTTGAAATCTTTATTTTGAGACCTTCAAAACGATATATTAGGAGTCTAACTCCGACTTACGATTGAAGAGAAAATTCAAATGCTAATTTTGGGTGAGAGTTGAAACCATGAAAGAATAGGAGGCTTAGAGCATCCGTATTAGACTCTCTACAATAGTTTTGAAGCTATTGTAGAGAGCATCAACATCAAATCCTTTCTCCATCAGCCTCAACAAATTTTTTGTAAATTAACTTTATGTTAAATTTGCTACAGTACCTCAACAAAAATAAAGAGACACTATTCATTAGCTACATTATTTTTTATTATATTTTCTAGAGCAAAACTGGGCCAAAATCTTTAAATCGATCGTCCACCTGGATGTCCTCCCGGATATCCTACCGGATGTCCCGTGAGTGCCTGTAGTAGAAGAAGAAAAATGTTCAAAATTAGCCTAACCAATCGACCGGTCAAAGGCATTTTTTTTTATTTTTTATTTTTACATTTTTTAAGAATTGTTTGGATGACCTCATCAATTTAATAAAAAAAAGAATAACAAATACAATAAGAAATTAATATTTTAATAAGATTGAGTTAGAATAGAGAGTTTGATGCAGTGAATACTAAAAAAGTGACTAGTTAAAATAGAAAAAGTAGATTTTGGATTAAATTTAACCAAAAATTTGAAGAGACTGATGCGGATGCTCTTACTTGTGTGCTGACATCATCATGATGCACACTGATGCCATCACACGCTGAGTTGAGCCGCGTTGCCTGCCTGCAGCTGTTTAAGGCTTTGTTTGTTTAATTTTAATTTAAAAATTACGTTAATTGCTTCTACATTATTCATTATAATTCTGATTGGAGCATGACTTATACCGTTAGACTCGTAATTCATTTTTATGTAATATGTTAAAGTTTCAGAATTTTATGGAAAATAAAATATTTTTCATTAATGAATAATTCAATATTTTTACGTTAAATTGCTCTTGGGGGGGGGGGGCATGACTTGGATTCTGGATTTGAAATTTTTACAGTTGACTACTGCTATGAAATATTATTTACCGGTTGGTTTTTTATTTTTTAAGATTCTGTACTATTTATTTCTAATTTTCTATAATTATCATTACAACAAAAACATATTTTAGTGACACTACTAGTGGCATATTCTAAAAAAATGTCACAAAAAGACTATTTGGTGGCATGTTTTAGAAAAATGTCACAGAGCCACAAACATACAAAACTCTAGTGGCATTTCAATTGCCACTTCACTACAACAAAAATGTCACTACAACAAATTTACACTTTAGTAACACTACACTAGTGGCATGTTTTTAGAAAATGCCACAAAAATAAAATTTGGTGACATATTTTAGAAAAATGCCACAAAACCATAAACATATAAGGCTCTAGTGACATTTCAAATCAATTTTATGGCATTTTGTAAAATAATGACACAAGAAATTATGTTCATGACATTTATCATTAGATGCCACTAAACTTTAGTAACAATGGCATTTTTTTAAAAATGTCACTACACTAGGTAGGTGCAAGTTACTTTTTATGGCATTAGGTGATAAGTGTCATAAAAAAATATTTTATAGCATTTTGAGAAATGCCACTAAGCCAAAAACTTTCCAAGCTTATAATGACATTTTTGAAAAAGAAAAAAATGCCAATATATTTTTAAAATTTTTAAAATACACAAAATGATTAAAAATAAATAAATTGAACTCAATATTACATGTTTTTTTAATTGTACTTGCCACATGTACAAAATTGAGCTTTATATGACTTCAGGAAAAATAAAACTTGAAATTGCTCTCATGTACAATGATAAAGTTTCATGAATTTTAGTCCCTGTATTTTCAACTAACTCGATTTTCACTCTGTGTTTACGGATTTATCTCAATTTCTTTCAATTGCTTATAACTGTTGGGTAAATTACATGTCACGCCCTCAAAAATAAACCTATAATATATGTAACATTGACATGCATTAACATAAGAAAATAAAACATTCATTCATTCATCAGAGTATTCTTATTTAAAAGACATTACATGTAACAACGAAAGTAAATGCCCTACGGGCTTACAGCTTTCCAAGCCAACACTTGGACACAAAATGTGAGTACTAACTCAACTACAAATTAAGCCCTTGGCTTGAGTTTACATGTAATATCAAAATAAAAAGAAATAACAACTAACTAAACAGACTCTTTAACTCCAAATCCTCCCAAGCTAAGTCCTTGGAGGTAGCATATCACCTGGACCTGAAAATGATGTTCCCGTATAGGGTGAGCCACAGCCCAGCAGAAATACACTAAACCAAATATAAGAATTGACTAAAGCAATAGCATTCAATAGATGGTTAACACAACAATATCAATTTCATCACTATACAGTTTCATTTTCCATTTATACAGACATGGCTCAGAACCTGGCCAAATTATAAAATGAGACTACATTTCACCTTAACATTACTTCCAATATCAACAATTCAAATGAGACTAAGGCTCACTAAAACTTCCATAAGTCAATAAGTACACATATTTGTTGTACTAATGGAGTCCATCCCTTTCTCCTCCTAAACAGGTTTGAGAGTCCATCCCCTATCTTCCCTCAAACCATGGAGTACATCCCCTATCTCCTCCCAAACAATATGCATATACAATGTATTAACACTTGTCATACACAATATTCAATCAATACACGTATTTGCTGTATTAATTCAACCGTCATATTCAATGACTTATTCAATGTGATTAGTTTCAGTTTTCCCTAATCAACATGCAATATCTGCAACAATCACGACTATCCTCCACCGATAGCCCAAATCAGTTATTTCTAAACAGGAAATAAATGTATCAACAAATATAAACTCAACATTTTCATAGGTGAGTGATTAAATTATCCAACTACACCATTTAATCTCATAATTCCCCAATTTCATGAATTACACCAAATTCCCCATTTTCCCAAAATTAATTATATGAATTAATTTATTTCAACAATTAGGGCTTTTTAAATTATAAATCAAACCCTAGCTTTTCTCAAAATTACCGAACAACACCAACATATCAAAATGACCAAACTTAGAACAAAACCTATAGTATGGAGTAGGGTATCCCTACCTCGAAGTGAAGAACTCGAATGGAGAAGCTAACCCGAAATCCAAAGTGCTCCGAATCCCAAATGTTCAGATTAAAACAAAGCCCTCAACCTACTCTATCTTTTTAATAAAGAACTAGGGTAGAAACACCCTAAAAAGATGAAACCTAAAAGAGAAGGTGAGTGGAGGGAGAGAAAACACGGACCTAGGGTTTTTAAAACAAAAGAGGATGAAAAAAAATGTTTAAAACCGCTGCTGCGTATTTAAATAAAAGGCTCACTCGAGCGAAGGATTGGTCGCTCTAGTGACCAGACACAAGAAATCCTCGCTCGAGCGAAGAAAGTCTCGCTCGAGCCAAAAACTCGAAGCTTCAGGTCTGCAACCCAGAAGCACGCTCGAGCGACAGAATGCTCGCTCGAGCGAATAACTCGAAAACATACACCTCGCTCGCTCGAGCGAAGGAAAGCTCGCTCGAGCCAAGAAACACAACTCTCAGGTTCTATATCCAGACGCAATCGCTCACTCGAGCGAAAGAAAGCTCGCTCGAGCCAAGAACACAACTCTCAGGTTCTATATCCAGACGCAATCGCTCACTCGAGCGAATAAACCATGGTTCGAGCGAAGGCCAAAAACAAGAGCTCGCTCGAGCCAAGAAACAGCTCTTAGGTTCTATACCCAGACGCAGTCGCTCGCTCGAGCGAATAAACCATGGCTCGGGCGAAGGCCCAAAAACAAGAGCTCACTCGAGCGACAAACTGCTCGCTCGAGCGAAGGACCAAAATTCTGGGCAGCAACCCTTTGCTCCCAACACTCCAAACTGTAATAAACCTGCCCAATACAACCTATAACTCAAATGACAAGGAAATAAAGGACGACAACGACATATATATAACCACAAGATCCACGGAACCTAAGTCCGGATACACAACCAAATGGGGAAAGACCGGGGTCACTATAACCTCCCCCCCTTAAAGAATTTCGTCCCCAAAATTAAGCACAAGTTTTCTCAATTTTCAACAATTTACATTTCAATATTAAACAACTTGACCCGATACCGGTCATTTCATCTCTTATTAAGAGGCATTTCACAATGTATATTTCACCTGCATTATCAATATGCAATTTCCTTTCAAATTCAGCAGTTTTCCATATACGTGATTCCCATTTCCATATCATATTCAATTTCATGATATAACTCCAATTCTACAACACATTCAACATATGCAATGTTACAATAACTTCCATTTGAGGCAAGTTTCAAAATACTTCCATTAAACCAAACATTTTCAATGTTTTACAACTTAAGACACACATAATGTTCTTAAAGTTCGATAATATTATCAAGTCTCAATAGATGATTACACATCAACAAACATGTCCGGATATTTCTCGCGGACTTCCAACTCACGTTCCCAAGTGGCTTCCTCCACTCCGTGATGCTTCCACAACACTTTTACCAAGGGAATGGTCTTGCCTCGCAAGACTTGATCCGCCTATCCAAGACCCGCACTGGCCTCTCCTCATACGAGGCATCCTCATCTACCTCTAAGTCGGTCCAATATATGCGATGGATCCGGCTCATACTTCCGAAGCATACTCACATGAAACACGTCATGAACTCCGGATAACTGCGGTGGCAAAGCTAAACAATAGGCAGCCTCACCAATCCTCTCAAGGATCTTAAAAGGGCCAATAAATCGAGGGGACAACTTCCCACTCTTCCAAACATAGCAGCAGCTACACATCTCCTCTGCTTTATACACCAACACCTATCAATAGCCCCATCATGTCTCACTTGATACATCTCCTGATCCTGCATTCTCAAGCTACTACCAGTTCATACTTGTATTTCCCATCGTTGACAACAATCAGCAGCAATTAGAATTAATCAACAACAACAACAATCAACAAAAGTTTTTAGTGAAAACTCTGCTGCTGCTATGTTAGGATATTGAATTTGTGGAGGTAAAATAAAAGAGAGGGAAAAAGTTGAATGAACAAGCATTAGATGGCATTAGATAGAGATTATAACTTACCCACAGCTGGTAATGCTTTGTGGTCCTATCCATTCCAAGTTAACATTAGTTGATGTTCATTTAGTGTATTGGCATTAGATAGAGAGATTAGAACTTACCCACAGCTAGCACTGCAACCTGCAACAGTTAGCTTATAGAATAACATATAAATCCTTGCCTGGAGCTAGATTTTTTTTTGGGTAAGTAAGTCATAAATTAAAAACAAAAAGCTTACACAACATACAAGGGGCATACCCCAGGCCCTACCCAAGATTATACATCAGAAAACAAAAGAAAAATGGAGTGCAACATGGCAAACCCATCCAAAAGATTTGCAAAAGGGCCTATAACATATACCAAAACTACCATCTATCCAACAAGATATTCACTGGTATAAACTCAATGCAACACACAACACCCTTAACAGATAGGATAGATATTGATTAAAAAAAATGTTGAAATGTTCATGGGCCCCATAGAAGAAATATGTGGACCATGAACATCCATATCAGCAATAACAGTCCTCACAGAAAATAACATCCCTTGCACATCCCGCAAGGGTAGACTCAAAAAGATACTAGAAAGGTTGACACAAGTTCTAAACATATATATACATATCAAGTAAAAACAACTTTCTTCACTCCAACGGCGCTTCCAGCAGCCGTACACCCTGTTACCATGCTTTCAAATTTTTATGATTCCAGCAGAGGATAGTATGTTGGGATCAAGCCTAGTGTTGCTTCCTGGAGCATAGGACTCACTTAGTTGGAAAGCTGATAACTCTAGGATTTTTAAAGTCAAATCAATGTTCAACTGGTGTGAATCACTTTGGGGTCCAGATTTAGCCTTGCCTCCTCTTATTTGGAATAATCATGCCTCTCCAAAGGCACAGTTCTGCACTTGGCTGGTTTGGAAGGGCAGATTAAAATACATGATGGTGTAGATCTGCTGTTCCCCATACTCTGCAATGTCCTGGTGATTTATTTCAATCTAAGGCAGATCAGGACATTGTTGCTACTGTTGTATTGTGGCTCTGTCTGTTCTGTATCTGTGATTACCTGGGCTGATTATGTTTTCACTTGACCCTGTCATTGCTAATATTTACTAGAGCTTGTGCTGATCTGCTCTGTGCTATAGTGATCTGGTATAGAGGTTTGATCTAGTTCTACCATGTCTACCTGTGCTGATCTGTTATTTAACTGTGACAAAATTTGATAATTCCATGAAATCATTGTGTGTTTGTATTTTTTTCTTTAGGTATCATAGTGAGAAATTTACCTTAAATTTTATAAGTATTAGAGCATCATGCTTGTTATATTAGTTTTGGGGCCTATATTAGTCAGATAAGATTTAAAAACACTCTTGTATTAGGTTAGTTATGGCAAAATAAATTTTGACATTATTATAATACATCACTTGATGTAATAATGTCATGTCAACAAGTTATAAAATAGTATTATCTGGACTACAAAATGGTTTGAGGTATTGCTAATGGAGTTTGTTATTGCTGATCTGCTTTTTTGGAATGGTGGCACTTTGGTCTATTCTTTGGCTTCCACACTTTCCAGCAGCCACTTTGCCTAACCCCATGCTTCCTTTGTTTAGTAAAGCCTATCCAAAACAGATAGTATAAACATCTACTATACATAGGAAAGGATGCCACAATATCATCCAGAACATAGCACCAACACACATTATAAAAGCTCACTACACTCAGCCCACAATAGAGAATCTCACAACACTCAAAGTACTTACATAGAAAAGAGGATATAGTATGCAAGAATATTTCAAAAACACTCAATGTGGTCATTGACAAGTGGGTATGGATTTTTATTCTCCTCCCAAAACTCTCAACCCACAGATATTGGTTTCTCACACTCACAGTCTGCATATCAAGCTTATCTATGTACCTACAAAATGAGCAAACTTGAGAGAAGCCTGGAGCTAGATCACTGCCAAATCCAACTGAGAACAGCAACAAATTTGATAAAATCAGATCAACAATATCAGGACACAGAATTTGATTAAATCAGATCAACAAGTTAGCTTACAGAAATGTACATAGAATTTCTCCTTTAGAAGCCTAGAAACAGAGTGTCGATGCATATAAAAACATAAAGTGAGAGAGAAAAATAGAGAGAGTCAGTTTCTATTGAGAAAATCTTGTAACTAAATCCAACAAACATATCTTGTAATGACCTGTCTGCCTTCAGACACAAAGTACTATCATATATCATATGAAGGTTTGACGCCTCTACCCTAATCTAAGTTATATGTTTCACCTATAATGTTAACCAAAACTTTAAATTTTAAATTACAAAGCCTGTACCAGACTAGTGTTGGCACGAATTCCAGTGTTGTCATAGAAGATTAGAGAGGGAAAAAGTGAATGAACAAGCATTACATGGCATTAGATAGAGAAGCATGAATTCCTATGTGTTAGTTGTTTTTTTATTTTTATTTTTTTATGTTTATATATGTGAATGTCAAAACTATCTACCCTATGTTTTGATTGAAGTCACTGAACTCTGTAATATTTATGTTTTATTGGTTATGCTGTTAATTAGTTGAAATGTCGGACGAGCTCATGAATAATTGGAAATTATTTTTGTTTATGTCAGATAACTATGTTATATGCTGATTAAGCTGCAAAAAATATGATATATATATATGGTTATGTTAGCCCATGTTATTAAAAGTCTATCATTTTTTATAAACTTTCATAGAATGCTATGGATGAATGCTATGAAAAATATATTGTAGCATTCTTAGAATGCTATGAAATGGTTAAAAGTTGATTAAAAATAGAACCATAGCAATTTATGACTATTATAAAATCTCTTTTTCAATAATCTAACAATGTTATTATATACCATATCATTGCTATTTATGAATACTATAATAATGTATATCACTTTTTGTGTAGCATTTTTTTGATACAACAAATACCCGTTACATTATATATTGAAAAAACTTGAAGCTGATAATGTAATAGAAATATTATCATCCATTGCAGAAACAACATTATCGTTCTAATGGAAACAAAATCTTCATTGACGAAAATAAAAATATTATCATCCATTGCTTAAAGAACAACAACCATCATTAAAGGAACAAAATAATTACATCATTTGGGTAAAGTACCAAAATATAAATTTCACAACCTTAAAATATAGCATATAAAAAGTTTAAGTCCTAAATTTGTCCTTGTAAAGGTCAAAATAATCCCCATTCACTCAAATACCCCACTCCTTCACCTATGAATTTCTCATCCTTTAAGCTTGCTTCTCATACGAATTTGATCCTTCTTCTTCATAAAGAAGCCTGCAAAAGAACAATTAATTAGATCCTCATGGTCAAAAGATAAATTAAAAAAATAAAAGCACGTGCATCTGAACAATCCATAAGCCCAAGTGATTCAATCTTGGTTTCATACCCAATGAAGTAATAAAATTGACTTCATTCAAGAATTAAATGTCCAAGTTAGTAACTTTAGATTGATTATATAAGTAAATCAACAAACACAAAAAAAAAAAGAAAAAAAAATGTTATCATAAATACGAGATGGAGAGTATCTTTTTATATGCAAGATTAAAAAAATAAAATGAGTAGAATGCTAATATTTTAGAGTTCTTTTTTTAAATCCATTGCCACTATATTACTTGGTCCAGCATATAAAAGTAGAACACAAGTCATTTGGTTTTGTCATCTATCTCATCATTACTTTCTGGAAATAAGAAATAAATTTTTTTTTAAAAAAATCCAAAAAGAGTTCAAAATCATCATATAAGATCCAAGATCACAACAATTCACATCATGATAAAGGATTTAGTCAAATAAATTACTAATTTTTGGCTTCAAAAAAAATTATACAATGGAATTTAAGGTAAACAACATTTTATATAGTTACCATGGTTAATCTGATATAATTTTTATACTCATTATGTGCTATATGTGGATGTACCCAAGAATTGAAATATCTCATAAATAGGGAGCACCATTTAAAGTTGTATCTAAACACCTTGCAAAGGCCTTGAATCAAAGAAACTCGTGTAAATCAAGAATTTCAATTTTCAAATAGTAATACTATAAATTTAGAAATTTTATTGACAAATTACTAAATATTAATATGTGGTTTAGATTTATTCTATACATGGACCTCACAATACACACTTTTAATCTCCACCAAACACTTATATTCTTGACACAAATGTGAAAATTTATGTCTCAGTTCCTAGAATACACCACTTTCAAAATCCAGTTCTTATAACATCCATTAACCATTAGTTGTTCGTTGAATAGAAATTATTAGTACAAGAAAATGAATTGTATATTACACACACACACACACACACACATATATATATACAAAAGCAAAATTAACTTAAGATCAATTAATGGCATTTGAGGCTTCTGTATCAAATCCAATAGAAACTATAATTAATATTTATTACATATAATTGATGAGTAGAATTGAGAGAGGGGGAGAGAGAGAGAGTATTACCTTTGTGTTAAGAAGACAAATACTGAACCATGAAACTTAATGGAGCAAGAGTCCTAGTAGTATTGTTTTGGATTATCCACAATGAGAAAGAAATTAGGAAACTACTTGAAAGTGGGATCATGGGATACCTTTAGTGCCAAAATTTTGGAATTTATATTTTAATATTGAAGATAGCATTATGTTTTCATTTATAACATTTACAAAATGTCATTAAAATCATAAACACACTTAATTTTTAACAACAATTGTAAAAGGCTATTAAAATTAGAATAAATGCTATAAAAAATATAGTGTTATCACCTAATACTATTTTATTAGAAAATATTGTAGATGTATGTGGACGCGCCCCGCGTGAGGGCCTCACCCCACAATTCGGACTCAATTTTGTCACGGTTCTTAATCTGAACCAAAGAGTCCAAATCCGGCAAATCGTTTTGAGAAAACAGATTTTTGTAAAGAAGTGCCAAACATGGACTGCTTTTCCAGATACAGAGTCGCCACCTAAATATTTATTTAATGGGGGAATTTAGGAAACCCTGACTCGTTTACCTAAGGCCACGTGTCCGTCATTACCAGAGTTGCCTCAGCTCGGGAACTTGGGTACAATTGGGGAAGGTCAGCTATGAGCACCCCCTCTCGCCCGATCAAAGATCGACCTCTACTAACCGTGATATCTTGTTTTGAAAACATTATGCGTTCTTATTCCGGTTATTAGCCTAGAATTACTATGTTATGCGTACAACAAACAAGTATAGACCAAATCGCCTAAATTGGAACAAAACATTTCATGTTTATTTTGAAAATGGTTTGCCACTCGCAAGTAGGCTAAGATGTAGGTTTTGCCACCCTCGAGTGGGCTTAAAATTCGTGTTCAATGCATTGTTCCAATTTAAACAATTCAACCTCCATCCACAGGCATTCAAGCAGTTATATCACATAAGCAACTAGCCTCATGGTAATCATGCTATTATGGCAACACTCACACGCATGCGATATGCTAAAGCATAAAAAGCTTACCTAGTACTCCAAGCCAAAACAGAAACTAGTTAGCAATCAAATGCATGATCCTAGTTCGTGTTAAGATGGCTAATGCAACACATACGGAATGCAGCTAAAATAGGCTCGGCTACCCTAAAGAATGGCATGTGAAATGCTGCAACTAACAAGTACTCAACTTGGAATTGAAATACAAGTGCAGTTAGCATGATGTGCCGAGCCCGGTGCATGTAAGGCAAATGTATGGATGCACGCATGCATAGCATAAGGTATGCTAATTTAAATATGCCCTAGTCTAACCATCATAAGCGGGTAAATAAAAGGGAAGAAAGACGTGGGATTGGAAGACATGCACACACACTTATTACACAGTCGCCCTCACTCGGAGGGTCCGAATAAATATTACATAACCAATTGAATACTACTAAATTAATTATTACAGAATTTCTAATTAATTAACAAATTAAATGCAGGAGGGTGGCCGCAGCCTTTCCTCGGAATGCGTGGATGATGCATGCTCGATCCGTCTCGCCCGGAAATCCATCGCCATGACACATGTTGCCTCTGTTTTCCCTGCTCTGCTCCTCTGAAAATTGCACAACTCCCAAGGTATGCTCCATGGACACTGTGGAGCACCACCGACCAAATGGAATCATCACCAGCCATTGGGAATGGTCATCGACCATTAGTATAGCTCTCGGCTATCCATATTTGGTCGGTCGGCACTGAGAATGGTCGGCCGGCCAAATCTTCCTGCAGAAACCTGTTTTGACAGCAACAGAGGGCAAAACATGGCATGGCAATGCATTTCAAGCAAATGTATATACCAACCCACTCCTTATCATGTTCATGACTCAAAGGAGTTTGGGACTCGACCCTCGGACCACCAATCGTGCATTTCAATGCGTGATGGCCCAAGAAGCCAAGTTGTGCATTTTGATTTCAAATGTAATGCACACAACAAACATATAAAGCCCAATCTCTATCACTTGGTCAAGAGACAAGGCATGCATGCAAGATGCAATGTACCTAGGCATGGAACTAAGCATACAATACGAACATGAGGGCAAGCATGCAAACATGAACATGGACACACACAACATGTAACAACATGATGAAATGGAGCAAGCATGCAACCATATACAAGACATGCGAGCAACAACATGTGAAGATGGTTTTACACTAACTTGGACAACTCTCTACTAGGTCCAAAACAGTGGCCAACATGCCCAAGAATGGAAACCAAAACATACAAATAGGCATGCATGCAAGGTCCAACACTTAGGCACATAGAGACGACTTTTAAGCACACTTAAAGAGAATAACATGGGCATATGGCATGCAATGTAAGCTCTGAAAATCATGTTAATGATGGTGCCAACCAAGCAAACAAGACAAGCATAGCATACAACAAATGGTCTAAAGCCTAAGGCTGACCAAAGAAGCATTGAACTACACTTAGTGCAACCACACATGGCATGAATTAAGTGACTGAAAACAGAGATGTGACATGCTAAAATGAGCCTCAAAACCCACCTAGATGGCATCTAAATGGCTTAAGTATGGAAGCATGCACAAGGGCCCAAACAAGGAGCATAAGACAACAACCTCTTAATGCATTAAAGGGGTATCAAATGCAAGCATATAGGCATGCCACAAGGACTGAAATAACATGACAAGTGGTTCCAAACCACTGAAATGATGCAAGGATGGCATGCTAGAGGGGTCAATGCTCAAGGCATACAAGAGAGTTTGCATGGTAGCTATACAAAGCAAAGCATGGATGACTCAAATGACCAAAAAAAGTCCCTTAGCATACTAAAACAAGCATAAAAGCTTCACAAAGCTAGGCCAAAACACATGAGCATGGCAGTCTAAATGCTAGGCACATGTTAAGGCAAATCATGGCATTACAAGACATGTATGCAAGCTAAGCATGGTGTGCCTAAACCAATCAAAAACAGTGCTATATCATGGCATAATAAGCACAAATACAACTTAATACATGGCCAACATGAACCTAAAAATGGTGCTCACACATGAGGCAAAAATGGCACATATTGAAGACAACAAGGAGAGGGGATGGCCCTCTCCTTCTTAGGACCTCAAACCACCATCCTCACCACTGAAATCTTCAAAGGGGACTCTTACGAAAACAACGCTCGAGGGGGAACTACACAAGGTGCTTATGCTTGATCGCCTCTAATCCCACGATGCCAGGCCTTTTTAGGGGCGGACGGCAGCATCGCGTACCTACCAAAGCATACGGGCACTAGCACTTGAGCGCACCCGCACCTGCCGCAGGAGAGCCTCTCTTTACCGGTACTCGGAGAGTAAGAGGATCGGCAGTCTGATAAGGCTCTGATACCAAAAGGGGACTCTTGCGAAAACAACGCTCGAGGGGGAACTACACAAGGTGCTTATGCTTGATCGCCCCTAATCCCACGATAGGGATTTCAGTGGTGAGGAGGCCCAAACAAAGTGGTCCTGGAGCTCACCAAAAATAGCACAAAATGGGGGCCAAACAAGGCCTAAGAGGGGGTAAACGACCCCAAACACAAAATTGGTCTTAAACAAACTTCAAGAGGAGCTCAAAATAAGACTTTTTTTTCAGTTTATGACAAAGCACAAAACAGCATTCAAGACAGGCTAAAAGTGTGTGCAAAAATGGGGAATAAAGGGGGTAAGAAGTTACCTTTGAAGACCAGCAAGAACCAGCAGCCTTTAGACCCAAAAATGCAACCCTCAACCTCTGAAAATCAGCTCCAAGGTGCTTGGATGGATGATGGAGGTGTTGTGCTAGGAGGTGTAGTTCAAATGGCCAAGAACTAGACCCTTTTGCACCCTCTAACCCACACAAATGTAGAGAGAGGGGGAGATATAGAGAGGGAGTGATATATATATGATATATATCAGATTTTTCTAACCTTTGAAATGGAAGGAGAAGCTCTCTTTATATAGGCCAAGGCAAGGTGCCAAGCTTCTAAGAGAAGCTAACATAAAAAGGGTCAAAGGGGTCAAGCTTATCAAGGAAGCTAACCCAAAGGTCCAAGCTTCTCTTAGAAGCTTGGAGCAAAGGGGCCAAGCTTCTCCAAGAAGCTAAGAAAGGTTCAAGCTTCTTGGAGAAGCTAGAGCAAAGGGTTCAAGCTTCTTGGAGAAGCTAAACCAAGGGTGCAAAAGGTTCAAGCTTCTTGGAGAAGCTAAACCAAGGGTTCAAAAGGTTCAAGCTAAAGGTTCAAGCTTCCTCAAGAAGCTAAACCAAGGGTTCAAAAGGTTCAAGCTTCCTCAAGAAGCTAAAATAAGGGGTCCCGACCAAAAAAAGTGGCCAATCGGCCAACAAAGATGGCCGACCGACCACAAAAGATGCCGACCGGCCGCAAAAGGTGCCGACCGGCCACCAAAGGTGCCGACCGACCACCAATAGTGCCGACCAGCCATCACCAATGGCCGGTGGCAAGAAAACAGGGCCGGTGGCCTCAAGCCATGGCCGGTGAGATGTGGGGATGTCCAATCAAGCCATTCCCTGTCCTCAGAAGCAAAAACAGAAGTCGAGAGGTCTTGAGGCAAGGCACGCGGCCGAAACCTCCGAGAACTCAAGACGAACACGAACATGGATGATCACCAAGTGTTCAAATGGTGACGTCCAAGTCTTGAGGACGGTCAAAAATGGGGTGTCTACAATGTATCATATTTGATAGCAAATATAAAAAAATGCTATAAATTGTTTTTATTAAAAATACTTTTTGTTGTAGTGATTGACTTTGTAATATTTGAATTCTTTTACATGTTTTCTCTTGACATAAGTTGCCTTATAGTCATGCACCAATATATTGAATATGTTATGTTATTCATTGTTGTTAGTATCTTATAATTCTTGCAAAATCAAGTTTAGTTGTTTTTGTCAATCATAACTTTCAAATACTTGTAATTGATATATGCATGTTTTAATGTTCTAGAAACACTTTGGACACTTTGTTAATCGAGATTGTTTACTTATGGATAAGACATGGACGTATCGATCAAGATTAAGTGATGCATACCAGAAAGGAGTTGACATGTCTCTCGATTTTGCATTTACTAATGCAAGTTATGAGGATAAGATCATATGTTGATGCATGGACTTACACTTCCCGTCACTCGATCAATTGCATATGATCACTTAGTTTGTAATGGCTTCACAGAGGGTTACACTAAATGGGTTTTACATGGTGAAGCATCATTTGTTGCTACAACAAGTCTTGATACGCACATGCAGAATGGGCCACAATTAAATATTGATACACATGGTTTAGTACACGAGACATTTGGAGTCTCAAATGACGATGACAGAGTCGATGGAAACAACCCTGAAGATCTAGGAGATAAACCAAATCCACAAGCAAAGAAGTTCTACAAGTTGATACATGATGGACAAAAGGAGCTTTATCCACAATGTAGGAATTTCACAAAGCTCCCATTCATTCTTTAGTTATTTCATATCAAGAATTTAGGCGGATGGAGTAATAATTCGTTCACTATGTTATTAGAGTTATTGAATGAGGCATTTCCAGAGGGTGTAACACTGCCTAATACTGTTTATGAAGTTGAGTAGATAGTTATGGAGTTAGGACTTAGTTACAAGAAGATTCATGCATGTCCAATGATTGCATGTTGTATAAGAATGAGCACAAAACCGATTCTGAATGTTATGTTTGCCATACATCTAGGTATGTAACAGACCAAAATGATTCAGGCAACGAGGCATCCTCTAAAAAAGGAAGATATAAAATACCTTCTAAGGTTCTACATTACTTTCCTTTGATACCAAGGCTACAAAGGTTATTCATGTCATCTAAAACAGTATCATCTATGAAGTGGCATAAATGTCACGCCCTCAAAATAATACATAAAACCCATCACTTTTAACATGCATTGATATATAAAAGACCCTCATTCTTCTATTCATCAGAGTATTCCATTACAAAATGTATTACATGTTAACAACAAACAAATGCCCTACGGGCTTACAACTTTCCAAGTTAACACTTGGTTACAAAAAGAGAGTACTAACTCAATTACACATTAAGCCCTTGGCTTGAATCCACATGTAATACATCAAAAGAAAGAACAACAATAAAGTCTGCCCGCCTTAAGCCTCCCAAGCTATATCCTTGGAGGTGGCATGCTACCTGTACCTGAAAATGATATTCCCGTATAGGGTGAGCTAACAGCCCAGTAGAAATACACTAAACCAGCTATAAACAATGACTAAAAGATTAACAGTTTGATAGATGGTTAACACTTTTACATTCTTTCATAACACCTTACAGTTTCATTTTTCCATTCCTTTACAATTCTCAATTCATAACCATGGTTCGGAACCTGACCAAATAACCGATATGAGACAGTAACTCATATTGAACATTTCCTCATTTCACAATAGATAAGCATACTAGCTATATCAACACAGCAACAGATAAGCATATAAGCTATATCAACACTTCTAAAGATAAGCATATGAGCTGTATCATCACATCAATAGACAAGCATATGAGCTGTATCTACGGAGTCCATCCCCTATCTCCTCCCACACAACACCTGGTTTAGAGGTCCATCCCCTATCTTCCCCTAAACCGTGGAGTACATACCCTATCTCCTCCAACACAACACAATGCATATAAACAATTATTATACACATCATCAATCAATACTTAAAGTTAATGTATTCTTTCAATCGTCATACTCAATGACTCATTCTAGTGATTAGTTTCAGTTTGCCTAATCAACATGCATTGTCTACAACAATCAAGACTATCCTCCACCGATAGCCCAAAACAGTTATTTCTAAACAGAAAATAAATGCACAAAATGAATACAAAATCAACATTTCAACTAGGTGAGCAGTAAATTGCCCCACTACATCCTTTAACCCCATACATTCCCAATTCCAACATTTCTCTATGCTAAACATGCATATAGGTTTATTATAAATAAAACCCCAACTTTTGTAAAATTGCACAAAAGCCTCAAACTTTTCCAAAATTACACAACAACCCCCAACATATCAAAATGCTAAAATTTAAAGACAAAGCTCATAAAGAGGAGTAGGTTATCCCTACCTCAAATTCGAAGCTCAAACAGAGAAGATGAAAAGAGTTGAAACTCGATCTCCATCACACACTACAAAGCCCTCGAGAAATAACACAACTTTGGCGAAGGAACTATGGCCAAAATCCCAATGGAACTATGGCCAAAATTCAGCTCGGCGCAACTAAAATTTATAACTCAAGCTCGGTTCGTAATGGTTCATTAAACCAAGAAAGAACCATAGAAGTTGATAAGCTAACCCTATGCACTTGCACCTATATATAGAAGTTTGTCCACCTAAAAATGTGTCTTGTAACCGATGTGGGACTTCCAACAAACACACCAAAGGTTCCCAAAATAGAATGAAGGGTCCAAATACATTTACCAAAAGCTTTAAAAGGCACAAGTGCTACAATAAAGAAGGTCACACTAATGATGGTTGTATGAGACATCCTGCCAATTCTCCAGCTTGGATGACTTTTGACCACCTGCATCCTGATTTTGCAGTAGATTGTAGAAACGTCAGACTTGGTTTGGCATGTGATGGTGTGAACCCTTTCAGAACATTGAGCAACACATATAGCACCTGGCCTGTAATTCTTATACCAGAACATTGGCATGTGATGTGTATGAAGTAGACCAATTTTCTATTATCATTGATTATCCCTGGTCGTAGTGCACCTGGAAATAATATTGATGTGTATTTGCAACCTTTAATAGATGAATTATAGGAATTATGGGTGGATGGAGTAGAGAGATATGATGCATCAATTAAACAAAATTTCCAACTGCGTGCAACATTAATGTGGACTATCAGCGACTTCCCTGCTTATGCTTATTTGTCATGGTGGAGTACTAAGGGGAAGTATGCATGCCCTTCATGCCACAAAGACACATGCTTCCAGTGGTTAAAGCATGGCCGAAAACATTGTTACATGGGTCATCGTCGATTCTTGAACAAATGTCATGCATTTCGAGATGATAAGCGATATTTTGATGGTACTAAAGAAAAAACAACTAGACCCAATCCTTTAACTGGTTCTATGGTATTGGATATGTTACATGGCTTCAATATCACTTATGGAAAGATGAGTACTAATCCAAAATTACCATATAATTGGAAGAAAAGAAGCATATTCTTTGAATTACTATATTGGAAGGATAATCTAGTGCGTCACAATCTTGATGTGATGCACATTGAGAAAAATGTATGCGAGAGCATGCTTAGAACACTACTGAATTTAGAGGGGAAGACAAGGATAATCTAAATGCACGTCTTGACTTGAAACTTCAAGGTTTAAGGCCTGAACTCCATCCAAAAGAAAATACAGCAAATAAAACCATCTTGCCTCCTTCTTGTTTCTCATTAAAGAAACAAGAAAAAGATGTTTTTTGTAAATTTTTAAAGACTATTAAAGTTTCTGATGGTTATGCAGCGAATATTTCACGATGCATCAACTTAAGGCAACGTAGAATCTTTGGACTTAAAAGTCATGATTGTTATATTTTGATGCAACAATTACTCCCTTTAGCAATTCGAGGAATGTTGAGTTCACATGTGACTTCATCTTTGATTGAGTTAAGTAATTTCTTCCGAGAGTTATGTTCTAAAGTTGATTTGGCACAAGACTTTATGCGTCTTGAAAGGCAAATTCCAATAACACTTTGTAAATTTGAAAAAATATTTCCCCCTAATTTTTTTGATATTATGGTGCATTTTTTGGTTCACGTAGCATCTGAGGCTAGATTAGCAGGACCTGTGCATTATCGTTGGATGTATTCTATTGAGAGGTAAAGTTTATATTAAATTACATATTTCTTTACCATCATTATGATATTTTACTTCTATTATTATTGAACATCATTCAAAATTTTGTTTTTTGAACTTACCAAAACATAGGTACTTGAGTAGATTAAAGTCATATGTGCGAAATAGAAGTCGACCAGAGGGTAGTATGGCAAAAGGATACCTTGCAAATGAATGCTTGACATTTTGCTCGAGGTATATGGAAGGTGTTGAGACACGGTTCAACCGGATGTCTCGAAATTATGATGAGGGGGGTAATGGTACAGAAGGATTATCTATTTGCTCAATGCCTGGCCGACCATTAGGTAAGGGCGTGATAGACACAATGGATGATGACACAAAAGAAAAGGCACATCGATATGTGCTATTTAATTGTGAAATAGTCAACAAATTTATTGAGTAAAACACTCCACATCTATAATCAATTTTTTATTATTATTATTATTATTATTATTATTATTATTATTATTATTTTACATACTTTTCCATGCACTCACAAATCTTTTATATGGTATACAGACAACACCGTAGACTTGTTGCCATACAAAAGCCATGTCTTCGTGAAATGGCCATTGATCGCATTCATAGTGTGAAACATTTCCAACATGGTTTGATAAATATGTTAGTAGTGTTTTGAAGTTCCTTAAAATTTGACTTTATATTAACTTCAATTTCATTCCACACTTGCAGAAGTTATGTCATCAATTGTCTAAAAACAGGTTGAGGAATTGCATAATGCAAGGGATAGTCAAATAATTGAAGAGCTTAGATGTTTGGCTCATGGTCCAAATAAAATTTTCACAAAATATAAGCGATACTTGATAAATGGTTTTAGGTTCCATACTAAGGAGATCGAGTGAAAGAAAAAAAACTCAAAATAGTGGGATTATTGTCGCGGCAAAAACACGAAGCTTTGCAAGTGGTAGAGATGGAAATCCCGTCTCTGGAGATGTTACATTTTATGGTGTGTTAACAGATATAATTGAGTTAGATTATTTGTTTGGGAAGAGGGTCATGTTATTTAAATGTGAATGGGTGTCACAATCAGGGAAAAGACAAGATAAAGATTGCACATTAGTCAACTTTACACGATTAATGAAAGATGTTGAGCCTTTTGTGTTGGCTTCTCAAGCAGAACAGGTAATATATATAGAAGACCACAAACACAAATATTGGCAAGGTGCTATCAAAATAAATCCAAGAGATTTTTATGATATGAATGCGGGGTCTTCTGTGGACAATGTGGAAGCATACTTGCAAAGTGTTGTATGCAATACACAAAGTGGTGATAGGGACAATAATTTTGATTTGGTTAGGACAGACATGTCTGCTGCAATTGTAGATGCACCACTTTCTCAGGTGTTGAGAGACAACAATGTTCATGATGATGGCTCGTGATGATGAGCGCCTAACAGTCAGTTGGAACAAACTTGGCCAACCTGATGACAAATTGGCAACAAAGTTATCATCATTCATTGGAACTATTGTGCGTAATGGGAAAAATGCACCACTCACTTACAAGAATTGGCATAAAGTCCCAGAACATTATAAAGATCACATATGGGCACTTGTACAGGTAAATGACACAATATTGTGCGAAGATCACATGTGAAAAATAGTAAACATGAGTAATATGATTAAAACAACACTCTTTATAATTTTTTTTATTTTTAATTTTTTATGTGGAAAGATTAATTTTCTATTATTTTATTCTTCTCTCTCTCTCTCTCTCTCTCTCTCTCACACTCACTCTTTTCTCTCTTTTCAGTCAAAGTTTGATCTTCCAAGTCATACTAGGAATTGGGTTATGAAGTGCTTTGGTAAGAAGTTAAAAGACTGGAAGGCAAACATAAAGAAAAATTATTATAAAAACCACTTGAGTTTTGACCAACAAAAGCATTATAAAGATGGTAGAGTATATGCTAATCAGTGGGAACACGTTATTAAGTATTGGGCCATCGAAGAAGTAAAGGTATACTCGATCTGATCATTATATGTTATTTTACTTGCTATAGTTTGGGCACCATTAATTTATGCATTTGTAATTTTAGGCACAAAGTGATAAAAACAAAGCAAGTCGTGCAGAGCGAAAGTATAATCATACTACTGGAACAAAAAGTTTTCTACATGTTCGAAAGGAGCAAGTTAATTCATATTTTCATGTTGTATATTTAATATGATAATGTATGCATGATGTGACAGAATGATATAATTTATATTTTGGAATATATTATTTTGTAGAAGAATAAGTTGGGACACTCTCCAACACGTGCTCACATGTTTAAAGTATGTTATACAAAGGAGATTGGAACCCCTGAGGCAACGAAAGCAATGATAGTTTGTACCAAATAATTATATGTCCATTTGAACTTGTAGATTAGTTAAAATTCCCACATTATAGTGTTGAGTGATTGAAATGTATATATTAAGTTATGTTTATTTCAACCTTATATGATGAGAGGACAACCTTAAATGCAAATTTATCAAATGAGGGCCCAAATGATACATTTGGACAAGTGATGGGTAAAGAAAAACATGGACGAGTTAGCATGTATGGATTAGGTGTCTCCCCGTCTAATTTATGGAGAGATATATCTGGTCATAAAGCAAACCAAGACACAACAATGGATGCTATAGAAGTTGAAAATTCGGAGCTAAGGTCCAAAGTTTCCCATGTTCAGCATGATCCGAATAACTTGACAAACACATCTAATCAGGTAATTTTTTTAATAGAATTTATAAGTTATTAATGTTTTCCTACACTTATATATACATACATATATCTATGTGTATGTGTTTGTAAAATTAATTAGTTCAAATTTGGTTAGGCCACAACAACTTCTAGTCCTCTTGACATGGCAGCTCGACATCAAGCATGGTCTTTGTCATCGATACAAGATACCTCTCTTACTCAGGTACCCACTATGAGCTAATCATATATATCACATTACTTCAAGCTTTATTTTAGAATAACATGCAACACTTATCTTACAATTAACCAAGGAATGAATATTGTGGACATAAATTCCATTGTTTAAATCTAGACAAAATGTGCTACATAGTCAAAATCATGACATGATGAAGTTTGTGTTTTTTTTAAAATTTTTAATTTTATTTTCTTCTGAAGCTTTAACAAGACATCTCTCTATCATTTATTACCGCATGGCCTCTTTCTGATTCTCTCATAATATTGCTTGAAAGTAATTAGTTGATTGTCATTTTTCACAATTACATTTGATTTACATCGTTGGGGATCCTGATATTGATAATGGGCATGGTTTTGATTGTTGTTGATTGGTATTTTTGGTTGTTATTGATTTTTTTAAGCTATTGTTTGATATGGTCTAAAGACTTACGGTTGTTACTTTTATATAATTTGCTGTAGTGTAGTGAACCAATTAAATGATTAAAGCATTTGGCTTGTTTATCTACTAGAGAAATGTATATCACTTTCAGTTGTGATCATCTTCACTCTAGCACTTTGTACTAACTATTATTTATTAATTTTAAATATACAATTACTTAAGTAGTTAAATCTTGATTTACAGGTAGGAGATATAGTTGTTCTAAAAAGTATCATTAGGCCAATAGAAACAGTTGCAATCGGAGTACTTAAAAGCACAGATGCATCTAAAGAAGTAGAAGGGGAAGAATTGAGACCTGACTATTGGAAGGTACATGTTCAAGTGCCAGTGAGTTTGATCCGATCATATGGACTTTTCAAAATAGTTGGACAAGCTATTGGAGTTCATATTTCTTGGCCTGCTCCATTTGTGGTAAATTTCTTTCATAAATACTAATTTCATTAACAAATTTACATTAACTTAATATAGTTTCAATTACTTTTATATGTTTATCTTTTTGGATGCAGATTTCGCAAGTTATAAATGCTAGTCGAGAATATTTATACAAGTAAGGTTGAGAATTTGGGAACTAATTTTATTTTTGATAATTTTTCTCCTCGGAATATGGATATCACTATGGCTTTTCAGAACTTATGGTTGGAATAATTTTCTTTTAAATTGTTTTTGCTTTAACTTTGTTAGTGTGGTAGAATATTTTATAATTTTGGCAAGAGATTTTTATTGCAATATAAATAAATTTATATTTCAATTATAAATAATTGGTTGTGGTTTGAATTTTTTTTGTTTTTGATGTGATGATCTTATGGTGGTAATATTTGTTTATTATTATAAAAATATTACAGGATGAATGGATGTCAAATTAATATATGATATGACAATTAATATTCAATTGTTTATAAAATCGATTCAATTTTTATAGGCATTTACGCATGCATAATTGTAGCTTTTAAAAGTGTCAGTGAAAAGAACTTATAAGTGGCATTTTGTAGTAGTGATAGTAGCTTTGCAAAGTGTCACTAAAATAAGTTCCAATGGCACTTATATCTATTTAATGGCACAAATGAATTGGATTTAGTGGCATTCATGAAGGTGTTATAAATATCAATTGTGGTATAATAAGCGTCATTAAAAATACATATCGTGGCCTTTTTTAGATTGCAAGTCTTCTTTAATGGCACTTGATAGCGTCACAAATAGTGCCTACCATGACGTTAAAGTGTCACTAAAAGTTTTTAACCCTGATGGTATAATGGCACTTATAAGTGTCACTAACTCTTTTTTTAATGGCACTTGATAGTGTCACAAATAATATCTACCATGACATCAAAATGTCATTGAAAGTTTTTAGCCATGATGGTGTAGTGGCACTTGCAAGTATCTACCGTGGCACTAGTATCTACCGTGGTACGGGTATAAATGACACTTGTTCAAAATGCCACAAGGATAAAAAAAAATGTCATTAAACCAATAGTTTTGTGGCACTTTCAAATGTCACTAAACTAAGAAAATGTTGTAGTGTATTAATTACTTGAAATTCTAGAAAATTTCAGAAAATTGCAGATATTATAAAAATATGTTATGACATTATTTAAATATTGTATATAGCATGTTAAGTTCTTTAAATGATCAGAACTTCTAGTATGTTGTTATTTTAAATAGTATGATTTATTTGTATTGGTGAATTTTAATTCCATGATTAAATATTCTAACATATTCTCTTTTATGAATTATATTGAGATGTTATCATGTGGAGTTAAATATTTTATCATACTTTAGACATGCCATAGTTAGTGAGAGATTGTTCGATTAAGAGAAATTTTTGTAGATTTACTCTTGAAAATCAATATTTTATGCATGAATTAAATTAAATTTTGAATAATTGTCACTTGTGGTGCAAGAGATGATTACGAGCATCTCGGATTGTCGATCTTGCGACTTGTGTAATATTGTCACTATTTAATTTAGATTTTTGTAGAAAAATTATATTATGATATGCTAATCGAATTAATTCCAATGTGATGTAATTTTTTTTTTTTCTTCTAATTGACTTAGCTTATGGAAAGTTAATTTGGTTGACTTAGAGTTAGTAGAGATGTTCAAATGTGAACAAGATAATCCTATTCTTTGGATGAACAGAAAGTCTTGGAGACTTTAAGTTAGACCTTAATTGAGCCAAAGTAAGGAAACATAACTTAACATTGTTGTGGTTTTGTTGCTTTGTTTGGCACAATAAAAACTGATGTGTGCACTATGATTAGCGGCACGCTAAGTAGTTTTGATTAGCGAGTTTGGAGTTGTGAAATTAGTAAGCCCTCAGTAGATCTAGATATGATCATGACTATTGCGCTGCGCGGATTGACTTTGTAATTTGACTTGTAATAATGTTGCATTACTGGATGAAACAACATCTAAGAGTCACGTCATCTAAGAAATACGAACTTAAATGAGTTACTCATTAAGTGTAAGATGAGTAGCCAGTGTGAGTAGTATTTTACTCTCTACCTAACTGATGGGAGTGGATGGAGCAAAATTTCACGCACTATGATAGTACACGTTGAAGGATCACTTGGAGTTAAAAGATTACCGCGTAGAAGCTGCAAAATCTATTAACACTAAGTGAGAAGATTGGCGTCTAGTGGCTGCAAAATCTATTAGCACTGGCAACTTGTCTAAGTCTAGACTCTTACTGTCTCCACACTTGAGTGTGAGACATGAAGAGATGCTTCTTTGTATGATTCCTTAGCTAGGCTAATGCTTTTGAATGGTGTTTACCACTAAGTGCAAAAGTTGCAGCATAGTAATGAAAAGGTCAAGGCCAACAAGGTTGTTATGACTCTAAGAATTTGACGCATCGCTCGTGAGACCAATGTGTTGAATTAGACTCTTTAGCCTAATTTGGGCTTAAGTTACTTCAAGAGCTATCATAGATTGATAGCTTATTCTCTCCTTCTTGTGGATGGTAGAATTAAGTGCAACTAACTATGAAGCGAGAAACCGAGATGGCAAAAGGGGTATCACCGTGTTTCAACTAGATGCAATAAATGACTTGAAGGTGTAGGGGATTAGCACTTATTAGTTAAATTTGCGACTTAGGCACACTTGATATCACCGTGACATCCTTTTATGATCTAGCGAAGATGAGTTAGTCATGAGTCTTTTTCTAGTTGAGCCTAAACATTTACACTTGTCTTTGAGAACTCACACATTAGGATGATTGGAATTAATTTATGACATTGGTCATAAACCGATGGCTTGTTGTACGTAATCACATTAATAAGAAGATGACATGGATGGTTTGAGTAGGCCCTCTCGGGCCCACTCGCTTGTGGTATCTTGCTCTTATGTGAATATGTAATTTTGTTCGCAATGGCTGCACACAACTATGTAGGAAAGCTGCAAAAGGGCATCTATATTGGTGCATTTAGTCCAGTATGATATTTGTGATTGGATATGTGTAAGGGTATGATAGCTAGCCCCAAACTTGACACATTTATAGATTACGATACGCATCTTAGTCAAGACTATTTGATCTCCCATAAGACAAAATTTTTGAGATGATTTTTGACGTTACACATATGAGATCAAGATCAATTAAATAAGAGTTTTCGTGCTTTTAGTTTTGATCGAGGTGGCAAATATCTATTTAAGTTGGTTTTTAGAAAGCTCTGTGAAGAGAAAGTGATGATTAGAAAATTGATTATTCCTAGTACTCAGCAACATGATCGTGTAGTAGAGATAAGGAATTAAATATTGTTTATGTTAGGTGGATGATGGCGTAATATGTTTTCCAATTGGGAATTGCACTTTAGTCTGTTGCCTCTGTCCCTAACTAAGTGCCCTCCATATCAGATTTTACACTCCATTTCAATAATGGGTTAGCGGAGAGCCATTTGTACATGATCTGTAACCATCAAGAAGCTTATTTTTACTTTACTTCTCATAAGGTTGAAAAGTTAAGACCTAAAGTTCTATTGAGTAATGGCTCATTATTGTATGCTGCCTTGTAAAAGCTTAGGGACATGTGGCGCATTATTGTATGTTGTGATGTAAACCCTCTAGGTCATGTGCATATAGGTGACTAGCTTTGTAGGAGTGTAACTAAGTCACATAAAATTTTCTTAGTAAAGGTGACGTGAATAGAGTTTTGGAACTCTATAAGATAGAGAATTCTGAGTATGGCATTTTATGTAGCCTAGTTGAGAATTGAAAGAAATTTTCAATATCCTTGGGATAGTGAAGCGACGTGCCTACTAATGGATTACTCCATTAAAGAAGAATACTTTACATTCTTAGTTGTGTGGTAGCAAATATGAAAAATTTTCACGTCATAACTAGGTGATTGAGAGAGAAGCATTCATGATCGCTTCATAAGATGATAAAGAGCCTAGAATAATGCCAAAGGCTTTCTAGTTCCCTATTTTAGAAAGTGGATCAATGTTGCACATTTTAAGACAAAGTTATTGGGGATTAACTATTTTTAGGATTTGGTTGACTTTCCGCTATGACGTGAAACTATTCTAAAGTTATGCGCAATTTGGATAGTCATTTTTTGAGGCATAAGGCTCACTAGATACCAAAAAGTCGCACCATTGAGGAAGGTGTAGACCATGAGAAGACTTCCTCTTGGAGAGTGAGGTTACTTCAACTTAGGATATAATTAAAATGAGTTTGAAACTTTACTTTGCGGGCATTGTGACCCAAATTCTTGTTAGAGAATTGGATAAGTAGGTACGTAGGGATTTACTTTATGTTTTTATAGCGAAAAGTTAAGAGTGCAGAAAGATTGCTAGTTCCAATAAATCTTTTACGACCTAAAACAATTATCCAAATAGTAGTTCTTAGATTTCATCGAGCCATGATAGACCAACGATGATTGATGAAGACTATTGAGGCATGATCAATGATCCAAAAGAAGTTTTTTCTTACTTAGTCATTATGAGTCAGGAATTTATAAGGTTGTTGCCATCAAGGGTTGGCAGTCCTCTGTTTTAGACATGATGGACATGGGTGATGTAATTTATATGCTCGGATGTACGATCTTTAGGGATTGTTCTGGGAGAATTCTTGATTTGTCTTTGATGACTTACATAAGGAATATCCTAAAATGATTCTGGATGCAAAATTTCAAACCTATTGACTTACCTATCGGTAAAAGCTAGAGCCTCAATTATTGAATGAATTCTTCAATTGTCTCTGGGAGAAACAGACGACCTATATTCTTTAATTTTTTGCTGTGGGAGCTTGAAATACACTATGTAAGTGTATTCGGTATTATGGGTGTTATCTTTTGTAAATGGTCAATTGAGTAGTTTAGACATTGACTTTGCCCATTAGACAGTGGATAGGATGCTCTACTGGTAGTGTATAAATTTGCCCTATATAAGATTCAATGCGCTAGTTGGGCGCATCTTGAATCAATGTAAATTGGTCACCAAAATATCTTTAGAGAGGTAATTGTGCAAGAGGTAGTGATCTTAAACCACTTCATGTGAGGTGCACATGGTGGAGTCTGTTGTATATGCTTATTGCAAAAGGTGTTGATAAGGCTTATGTTTGGAATCTAGAATTGCACAAATTTGGTTGCGTTTTTTCAATCGATCACTTATTTTTGTGAGACTATGGGATATTGATGCGATTATGGTTTGTGTCATAATGATGTCAGCGGGTAAGATTGGCTCACTCACACGAGCAATCGGCCTTGGCACTTGGGAACGAGTAAGGATAAGACTAGTGGTATTTTATTTGGAGCCAAGAGAGGCTTAAATTATCTACTATGTATGTCGCCTTGGCTGCAACCAAGATGGGGTGGTGTTAAAAACCAAGCATGGATGTCAGTACCCACTTTCCATATTGTGCCTGTTATGATTAGCCAGATGCGAGATCTCATTTGGCGCTTGAAAGGCGATTAAATAGAGAATTCGAGTTAGATGCTAGAAAGTGACTAGACTAGGATTTGTACAGTATATCGAGTATGATGTCACTCTTTGGAAGAGTTACTCCACCATAGCATGTATTCCTACTATATATGCTTGGCAATCGAGTAATGAGGTGAGAGAATGGATCTTTGTTTCCTCACCGTGTGAGTCTTATATGTCATTATTGATATGACTTTCACTTATGTACCTTTTTGTGACCTTTGACGATGTCATAAGGTAAGGGGTTAATGTTCTGCTACTTTGGTATGCTGCTTATGGTCATGTATGATTCGGCCTTAAGGGACATCATTGGGAAAGTATTCAATCCCAAACTAAATGGCATGAGGGTGAAGGGAAGATCATCTAGTATTATACCACTGTTGTATATTCATTGCCGACAACTCACATCGCTCTGTATGAGAGGCGGATTAAGTGTGAATATATTGCAAGAATTGAAAAGGTCAAATATGCTCTTTTGAGGGATTAGGGATGTTTTTTGGACCGGTATAATTAGATGTGTCTAGGGTATATGAGACATTATTTTTATCTTCGAGTTGATGTATCTATGTTGGCACTTTTTGAGTTTCTAGCGTAAAGCTCCCACATGCAAGTGTTGTCAGCGGTCGCACGGTCCATTGGCTAGTATGATCACATTTTATGGATAGATTGAGATAAAAGAAGCGAGGTGTCATGCCAACGCATGTTCGAGTGAGAGATATTAAAAATTGGATCGGGTTTAGAACCCATGGTGGCGTGACCCAAGACCCATAAAGAGAGGCTCAGTCAAAGTGAACTTGGATTAACTTATGTTACGGATAAGTGTGATTAACCTACTATCTCATCTGTTGAGAAGATAGAGTTGTGGGTGATTATAACTCTCCCACATAATATACGTATTATATTTGGAAGAGTAGCAATTTAACCGTATGAGTAATCAATATCTCTCTCTCTCTCTCTCTCTCTCTCTCCTAGACTCTCTATTCTTTCTCTCTCCATAGAAACACAGATTAGCCTTTGCACTGTGAATAGTGTGGGTAGTTCTTTAGTAGTTCTACTCCACTGCTGGGAATTATTCGAAGACATCATTGGAGACACGTGATTTATGGATTCGATGAGCGTAAAAAAAATATCCAAATCCATTTATTTCCGCTGTGTATTATTTTTTATTTTTTCAATAGACCAAAATAAATAGTCCATAGTTGCAAACACCTACCAAGCTCATCATATCTTCTCCACTCAACCAACACCCATCACCTTCCCCTTTTACTGCACCTATAGTGGTAGCCACCACTACAATTTGGATCTTGACTTAGTTAATTGGGTATGCGTATGTATATAATGTATGTGTGTCTATAGTGATAAAGAGAAGATGAAGCATGATGGTGGTTGCCATGGTAGAGAATGATAAACATAGATTTTAATTTCTGGGTTAACTTTATTTGAGTTAAGAGAATGATAGACATAGATTTTAGAAGAATAATGAAACAAAAATGAAAGGAAAAGATAGAGAAATGATTAAGATAAGGTAGAAAGAGAGGGAAGCATTTACAAAGAGAATCAACGTCTCTGGTTTTCAAAATCTTGGAAAGAAGAAAAAGAAGGTAATGAATTATCCAGTGTGGTTGAGAAGGAAAAATTTTGGTTTTAGGGTTGTGCAACACACACTCTATTGAAACAAACGGTTTTGTCCGAAATTGCGCTTTGGTATAAAGTTCAGGTGGTTTAATTGTTACGAATGAAATTATAGGGGGCTCCGTGTCTTTGGGGTAAACCACATGGAGTTAAAGTGTAATTTACCTTTTAAAATATTTATATATATATATGTATATATATATATTTATAATACTTACTTTCATTTCATAAAATATAATTTTTATAAGGATATATTACACTTTGGCCTTTTTTTTTTCTTTTTTTTTTTTTTTGGTTACTTACTTTCACTTTAACGTTTAAAGTTTATTTTTTCTCACTCTGATTCTTCATGTTTCGAGTTTTTTCAGTTTACTATTAAAGCTAATTTTTATTCAAAATTAGACAAAATATGCAACGATAACTCTCACATGATATAAAAATATAGGAAAATAATATACAAATCCACTTTTTAAACCCACTTTCTAGACCAAATGATGTGTGAAGAAGATGATTGGTTGATAATTAAAAAAGACCGCAGAAGCAGCAAGTAGAATGAAGAACATGGATTACGAAATCAAATATGACTAAAATTGAACAACAGAATTGGAATGCACATAAAATAAAATTGTCATAACTTAAAATACAGAAAATAACTTACAATTACAAATGTAGCAACTGCAAGGATCTTTAATTGGGTTACAAAAGGAAAGGAGGAGTATTTGTCACTCAGAGCTTTCTGTTTTTTCTTTAGACTGAAGAATGAAAAACTTGAAGCTTTCTGAATGAATTCGTTACAATATATAGAAAAGGAAAATACAGTAGTCATGTGACTAATACAGTATTCTTGTGACTGATACAGTAATCTTGTGACTTCTTAGTCATGTGACTAATACAGTATTCTTGTGACTGATACAGTAATCTTGTGACTTCTTTGATTGATGAAAGCAGCTGGCAGCGCATGGGATAAAGAAGATGCTGTCGGTAGCTTTCGGTGGAGTGATAGCACGAATATGCAGCTTTAACAAAAGTTGATTGAGTGAACAGTAACTTTTACTATTCATTACTTTTGGTGGAACACGTGAATATAGGAATAAATATAGATACAAATTAGCAGCTTTCTCAAAAGAGTATTGATTGAAGCTAATTTGTATTTATAGGGAATCCTATGTTTGATCAGGCAAATGGGTCCTGAGCATCTTGGAACTCAGATCTGCCATATGAGATTGGTTGAGTAGTTGATCTTCAGAAGATTATGAATGGTCTGAACTGTCTTCTGAATTTTCTGAACTGGTTGACTGAGCTTCAGCTTGATCTGTAATTTGGCGGGCTAACTGGAGCAATTCATCTCTGGATAACTTGGGCTTGACCTTTGATTTAGCTTGGGCTGAGCAGGAGGTGAAAATGGGCTTAGCCTTAGCTTTGGATTTTGATTTGGGCCGTGAATGTTCCTTGGGCTGGTCCAGAACTGCAGGAGCTTTGGACTTAGCCTTGGATTTTGATTGGGTTGGCTGAACTGATTTGGATTTGGGCTTGGAACCGCTAGATGAGGGGCTTCCAAGGTTGATTGGAGGAAGACTGGGCTGACTTCCGTGACTGATTGCAGCAGTTGGGTTCTGCTGGGCTTTGATCATAGAAGGAGTTTGAGCATATTGATCAACAGAAATTCTTCTTGAACAATTTCAAATATTCGGGCACATTGGAACTTAGCCCACCATTTAACTGAATGTTGACGGTGATTATTTACCATCAATTCCATATTGCCATTTAAATATCCATGGGAGTTTATATTTGGATATAAAAATTAGCAAAGATGGAAATTGTCTCTGATGAGTGGTGAATGGGTAAACAGAGGAGAAATAGTTAACTAGTTCAATGAGATCACCAGGGAGGATGTCTGAAATGGCACCATAATGAGTCCACCATCTCAGAAACCAGGTAGGTAATTCAGATTTGAATTTTTGATCAAAGCAGATGTACCAAGAGTGACTAAAAGTTTCATTTTGGTACAGGAAAATCTTGAACCAGGCATCAACATAGTCATGGTAATTATACTGAATGGAATGACCAGGCAAATCTCGAAGCTGATGGAGGACCCCATTCAGCTTGGGAAACAATACTATGGATGTAAATGGAATGATACAGAACCTTGCTGGCGTAGGTTCGATCATAAATGGGTTTGATCAAGACTGATTGATGATGGATCAAAATATCTTTGTAATAGGTGATTGTTTTCTCTGGATGTGAGAGGATGAAATGGCATCCAGAGCCAAAATGGGATTTAGCAATTTCATGGATCAATTGACTTTTAGGATGACTGGGTTCTTTATAGAACAGATTAGTAGTGTGTGATTTGATATAATCAGTTCGGGATGACTTAACTGGGTTGGCAGGAAATGGAGTAACTGAGACTGATTGGCTTGATGAAGCAAAAGGATCAGTAGCCAAAGCAGTGGAGTAATTAGGCCTGGGGATGTTACCAAGGAGTTGGTAACGGTTGATCATTTGAATGGGTTGAGGGTATTGTCCTACTAACTCCAAAGGAGGAGGAACAAAAGGCTGACTAGAAGAAACCAAAGCCTTGGAAGGAGGCCTTGGCGAGACATCTGTTTAAACAAGAAACAATGATTATCAGCAGGGATTAACAACCAGAAAGAAGATCAAGATAATTTTGGTAGTAGTGTAAATCATTGTAATAGTCATGACGCAGAATGCGACGAGCTTGAATCTGTTGGTGAATGATGTATTGGGCTCTCTTGGTAGTGGGTTTGGTTGATTTAAGGCGATTAATTCGGTGGTTGACTTGTTTAATCAAGGTTTGGTAATGGGTAATTTGGGTTTTTAAATATGGAGTATGTGGAGCTGCACTCATCTCTTACCCCCCTGTAAAAATTCCCGGGTGAGAAAATCAGGAAGGGAATTTTGACAACCAGGTATATAGGTAATATCAAAATCAAAAATACTTAAAATAGATTGCCAACGGGCAAAAATTTGTTTACTAGCAAGATTTTGAACATCTTTTTCTAAAACATATTTAGCAGATTTGCAATCAACACGAAGTAAAAATTTTTGATTTAAAATATCATCTTGAAATTTTTGAATACATAAAACAGTAGACAAAATCTCTTTTTTAATAGTACTATAATTTAATTGTGCTTTATTCCAGACACCAGAATGGAAACGGACAATCTGTTCAGGGGATTGAGGAGTGACTTTCTGAAGAAGAATGCCACCATAACCAATATCAGAAGCATCAGTTTGAATAATTTTGAATGAATTTTCAGTAGGAATACCAAGACAAGGAAGAGATTTAACATATTGTTTGACTTGTTGAACAATAGAAGTATGAACAGATGACCAAGGAGGAGGATTATCCTTTAACCTATCAAACAATGGTTGACAAGTCTTCCTAAGGTCTTTGTAAAAATCAGCAATATAATTAAGGGATCCTAAAAACCTTTGTAACTGGGTTTTATCAAGAATTTCATCGGGGAACTTGGATGCAAACTCAATTGATCGACTAATTGGCAGAATAGTATTGTGGTGAATATCATATCCTAAGAATCTAACTTTAGTTTGAAAGAGTTTGATTTTAGGGGCAGAGACGACTAAGCCATGACTTTTAATTGTATAAAAGAATGCAGTTAAATGTTTCCAATGTTCATTAAGGGATTTAGAAAATATTAAGATGTCATCAATATAAACAATAGAAAAATGACTAAATGGATTAAAAATATCATTCATATTTTGAAATTCACTAGGAGCATTTTTTAAACCAAATGGCATTACATTCCATTCATATTGACCAAAGGGTGTGTTAAAAGCAGTTTTATATCGATCTTTAGGGTGAATTTGTATTTGCCAAAACCCACTTTTTAAATCAAATTTGCTAAAAATAACAGCTTGATTAAGTCTTTTAATCAAATCTTTTTTATTAGGAATAGGATATCTAATCCATTCTAAAACAGCATTGAGTGGTTTATAATTAATAACTAAGCGAGGGACACCTCGTTCTAATTCAGCATTTTTATTAACATAAAAAGCAGGACAAGACCATGGTGATTTACTTGGACTAATGATTCTGTTTTTTAATAATTCATTAATTTCTTTCTTACACATTTCAAGTAATTCATAATTCATTTGAATAGGTCGAGATTTAGTAGGGATGTGTTTTTCATTAAAATTTTTAATATATGGCAAAGTAACTACATGCTTTTTTCTGTGCCAAAATGCAGTAGGTAAATGGGAGCAGACAGTGGATTCTATTTTAATTTAAAATCATTAATTTGAGAAATAATAACAGGATCAGTTAATTGTTGATCAATTCTTTTATAATTGATTTCTTCCTTAAGAAAATTGATTTGTCTAGTTAAGCGATTAATAGTATGGGAAATAGAACAATCTTTTAATAGTTTTAATTCGAACATCTCAGGTGGAAACAAAAATTTAAAAGTAACAGGTTGACCTAAAACATGAGTGGTAATTCCTTCAGCAGATGTAGTGAATGGATAAAGTAAATGTATAAATGGAGTACCTAATATGATTTTATCAGTCATGTTTTTTACTAAAACAAATGAGGTTTTGAAACATACATTATCTTGACAAACATGAACATTAGGTAATTTATATTTAATACGCATTTTACTACCATTAGCAGAGGTTAATTTCTCATGACATTTTTCATAGTATTTAGTAGGGAGCAAACCTTCTTGTACACAGTTTAAATCAGCACCGGTATCTATTAGAGCAATTAAGTTCAATTCAAAATCATTAATAACTATCTTAATTCGCGAATACCATTTTTGCATATAGATTTTATTGATTAGATTTAATCTGTTATCATCAAGAGTATGGGATTGTGATCTATTGTCAAATATTAATTTATCAGGATTAGTGTGATCAGAATCGGGGTCAGAATTATGTTGAGATTCATTAGGAGATTCATGGACTGAGTTGTGGAAATTATCTAAACTTTTATTAAGTTTTAATGTAATAATTTCATCTTCTAATTTTCGATCTTTTTGTCTTAATTCATTAATAGTTTGTTTGATTTGATTGATTTCAGATTGTAAATCTTGAAGTGTAATTTCTTTAGTTTTATTTTTAAATCTTTCTAAAGTCTTAGATAAGCTGATAATAGGTTTATCAATCTTAGGTTTATCATCAGAATGAATTAATAAAGATTTTAATTTATCAATATATTTTTGTTTTAAATTGGGATCATCTAATTTACTAATTAATTCAATAAGAGCAGATTCTTCTTGGGTGTTTTTAGTAAGAACAGTTAGTTGTTTGACTGGTTTACAGCAGACATCAGTACATCCTAGTTAATATGATTGTCAGAATCATCACTAGGTGAATGATAATCAGATGAAGTTCTTGGATGATCAGAAGAGGAGTCGCTAACAGATTGATTTAATTGGAAGATTTCAAATAACTGATTTTTGGAATTATCATCAATTTGAAGTTGGTTAACTCTATCCTTTAATTTTTGCTTTTCTTTACATTTATTTGAATAATGTCCTTTTTGACCACAATTATAGCAGGTAATATCTTTATTATTTTTAGATTTGGGATGTGATTTTTTATAATATTCTTTTTGGGTTTAGTATAAAATTTATCATTGGATTTGGAAGGTGAATAATTTTTTCGATATTTATTAGAATATTTGGATTTATGTTTATGTTTAGAATATTTGTGTGATTTTCTACGGGAAGGTGCAACAGGAGGTAAACCATATTGTTCACAGAAATTTCCTAATTCATATTTAGCTTTATGTTTATCCTTAGTGGCTTTTTGACTAAGTTTAAGATCAATACACATTTTTAATCCTTCTTTTTGAATAGTGCTAATGATGTCTCCATAGGTTAAATTGTCATATTCAATAACACCAGTAGGTTGACTAAGAACATCTCTAATTTTGTGAGCAAATAGACTAGGTAATCCATTAATGAATTTTTCCTTCCAAAATGATTTAGTACAATCTTCACGTAACATAACTCTAGAGGTAAATACGTCTTTATACCATCGAAAATCACTTAAAGTTGGGCAAGTAAGGTTACTAAGTTGATCATGTATGCGAGAATAAATATTAGTAGGTGTACCAATAAAATGTCGAACAATAGTATAAATTAATGTATTAATACCATCAGGGTGGCAACATCCAATAGTCTCATCAAAAATAGGGAGACCATTATCATCAGTTTGATTAGCATATATGATGGAGTCTCGTTGATCTTCAGTTAAGTATTTTTCCCACCAAGATTTGAGCATACCAGTAAAACCAGAAGTAATTAAGGAAACAATTTCAGATTGAGAATATTGGGGATAATTAGAGAGGTAACTATTTGAAACCATAGATAAATGATTTAATTTTTGAAGTATTTGATCTTCACTAAGACCATCAATGTTCCATTCGTAGAGTTTTTTAGCAGAAACAGAAAATTGGTTACTAATATTATTTTCTTCATATTGAAGGTCAGGTGGAGTAGGTCGAGAATACCAGTTTTTGGTAGTTTGAGGATTAACTTTGGGATAATGAATTTTATTAAGATTAGAAGATTGGAATTGTTGGGCTAATTGATTTATTTCATCATCATAGTGTCAGTTTCAGATGTGGTAGAAACAGTGTCAATATTTGGTTGTTGATTTAAAACAGTAAGACCTTTATCTTTAGAAGGTGAGGCATTATCAGTGGTAGATAGTTTAGTGAATAATTTTTCAATAGCTTTGACAGTAGATTGATCAGTGGTTACCAAACTAGTTCTTTTGGAGCGATGACTAGGTAGATTAAGTAAAGGTTGATCTAAAGGTTGTGGTTTAGTAGATGTAACAGATTCTAATTTGTCTCTATTTTATCTAATTGTTTACCAATGGTGTTTAAATATTGATTAGTATAATTATTTTGTTCAATGACTTTTTTGATTTCAGCATCATCGCCAGGTAATTTGAAAGGAGAAGCAGGAATGTCAGAACCTTGTTGTTTGATAATTATTTTCTCAAGAGGAGGGTGACTAGAACTAACAGTTGTAGATTCAGAAGTTTTCCATTTGTATTTGGTGATGGTATTTAGGTTTTGTAATATTTTTCAACATATTCTAAGAGGGGTAATTCAAAACTATATTCAATCATAAAATCATACCAATGTCTAGTGATTCTGGATTGGTGTTGTTTATCATAGGTATCATAATAAGCATGTCTGAGTTTTTTATTTTTAAAAGACTTAAATTCAATGAATAATTTATCAAGATCAGGTTTAAAATCCTTTTTAATGGTCATAAGTTGAGGATTGACTGGCGGTATAAATTCTTCAAAATCAGTTTGAGTTGGAGAATTTTGAAGCAGTTTCTTCTTCAGGTAAATGTGTGTGTGTAGAGTAAACAGGTTTACTAATTTGAGAAGTAGCAGTATTATCAATACCTTTTAATTTAGAGGTTTGTCCTAAATGAATTTGACTATTTTTCCGAAACAGTGGAGTATTAAATATTTCATCTTCAGTTTCAATTTCAGAAGGTACACTAGAGGTGCTATGTCTGGATGATTGACTACGATTAAATTTAATATGAACTGTACCATCATGAATTTGTTGAATATCCTGAATATCTTGGATAGATGATTGTTGTTGATTATGTTTGTAATGTTCATTTACAGTGATCCATTGATCTGGTAAATCTACATTTTTCCATTCAATCATTTGGGGAACATTTATATGGGTATCAGTACTACTACTTTGGATTAGTAAAGTTTTATCTTTAGGGGACTTGTGCAATGCGTGAACATTTAAATTAGTTTTCATGCACTTATAATGAACACGATAAATTAAAGCAATATTATGGGTTTTATTCATCATATTGGTAAATGAACCATGTAATTGTATATTTAATGTTAATGCATGTAAAATATTTGGATCTCGTAAACTAAGAGTAAAATCAGGAAAACAATTAAAATGTACTGGACCTTTATGAAGACCAGTTTCCATCATACCCATTAAACTATCATTGTAATTAAGAAAACGAGCATCTCTTAAACATAATAAAACAGAAGTATTTTTACCTTGTTGAGTTAATGGTTTGACACCAACTTGAATTAAACCTATATGAATAAAATTGTAATCACTTTTTAAATATCTTTTTATGAGATTAGCATCAAATAATTGACAGGTTTCCCTGGGTTTTTCTAAAGCATATACTTGTTCAATTGTCTTAACATGCAAAGAGATTTTGAAAGTATTTTGTATAAAAGAAGTTTTATAAATTTCTTTAATTGGCAATTTTGGGATATTCCAGTCTACATCAATTTTATCATTTTGTATTTCAACATCTTCTTCAATTACTAATCCTTGATTAGGTATTGAGGGCAAAGTGGTTGACCTAGAACTGACTGAAGAGTTACTTCTAAATAATCGATTCATTGTTCTTTTTAATTAATCAGTTTTACAGATACCTTAATACATACCCTATTCTTATCCAGTTTATCACATGCCTTGTAACTTCACAGACCTGTGTATACATACAGACCCTATCTTTTGACCCCTAAGTCCGACACTGCCTAAACCTAAGGACTTACTCAGGACTGGGAAGAAGTGGGTGACTTAAACGCAGGTGGAATAAACGTAACAAGGTGGAAAACATGGATCGATGTGGGTGATTAAGATGAACTGAAAACCAGATTAATCAAATAAACAAAGGAAAAGATTAATTAGAAGAAACAAAGCAGTGAGAAACAGGACACAACCTTTAATTATCAACCAATTATCTTTTTGACACACTACTAGGTCTGAAAAGTGGGTCTAATTTTTGGGTCTGAATAGCAATACTTAAAAAATATTATTATATTAAGTTTGAGTTTGTATCGGAGATGTAAATTACATATAATAAAATATTTTTATATTATGTGACAGTTATTGTGACATTTTCTATTTAATGAATCTAATTTAGTTTTAAAAGTAAGTTGAAAAAAACTTAAAATATGAACAACAAAAGTGAAAATATATATATATATATATAAAGAGGGTAGAGTGTAATTTATCCCTTTTTTTTTTTTTATAAAGGATTAACTTTTTAACATGTACCTGAAAACACATCAAGGATGGATTGGTCAGTGAGCCAGTACTAAGTTTTGGCATCTAGCACGAGCTTCTTTCATTTTTGTAGAAGCATGCCAAAATATTATGCTTCTTCCTTCTTTCTTCTGTAATGTTTTATTGATACTAATAAAATATTTTTCCTTTGTATATTGATTAAAAAAAATCAAATTTGTCAAATCATAATAATTATACTAATGTTAAATGATTTCTTGGGCCGACCCTATTGAGAAAATTAGGAAAAATTGGTAAAAAATCCAATTTAAAGATGGTACAAAACATTAAATTCAAGGTAAAATTTTATTTGGTAATACAGATATGCCAAAAATTTCGCTGGCGGCTGGTGGCGGTGACCAGCGGCAGCAAGTGGTTGTGGTGAGGTGAAAAAATGTGTAATATTCAACAAATGGGGTAAAATGAGTGACGTGTTATATTTCAACAAATAGGTGTTAAATGTTCAGAACATAAAACCTTATGCTTTGGATCATCTATCATGTGTATCATCAAGAAATTAAGACAAACATGCGTACCCGAATCCATTGTTATAGTTGAACGGAAGCGTGATTGTCAATACATCCTTTGATATTGCCTTTGTTATTGCCTTCCAATCCTTTCCTTATTAGTGCCTTAAGTTTCTTCTTGAGAGGATATAGAAGAAATTGGTAGTTCTTCCTATCAGGCAGGATTAGGGACCATAACAACTTAAAGTTAAATAGGTTTCCAAAAACAAAAACCGTGTGGCAGTTTCTTAGGAGAATGAAAACCAACTTAACCAATTTTGTTTTAATTTCTATTTCTGCCCCTCATAGAAATAGAAATTTCTCAACTAGTATCTACACATTAGGTCCATGACACATATACCCTCAAGCCTATTAACTAAATTGAATCACTTAAATTGTAGGCTTCTTATAAATGATAACACCACATTTAAATATGTGGTCCCATTGAGACATTATCTTACAATCTCCCACTGGACCACATATGTAACCTGACAAATGTGCTTAACTTTAGTGAGCTCAGAAATTTGTTATCATGACCTGAAGGTATCCAAACAATCTTGTCCATTAACTATATTGATATAGGATCAAAGCGGTCTTCGTTACATTAATCGGAACTCGACCCACCAAGGGTCACGTATACCAATACAGCTAAATGACATAGATCAATCATGGATGCGTAGCATGGAAATTACATGTAATGTGATCCATACATGCCTATTTCTAACTGGTCCTACTTAACTTTATTGAGATCAATACTTCACAATAGTAACAGAGTGTAATAAACTGAATACTTCATTTCTGCAAAAATTAATCTAATTACATAGATAAAATTCAAGGCTGACATAGAGCAGTAAATAAATACAAACTCCCACTAAACCAAAATGTTCTCAAAGAGAACAACACCCATACGAGCAGTGTGCTCATGAAAGACCTTGGGTGGTAGTCCCTTCGTAAGTGGATCCGCTATCATGGAGTTTGTCCCAAAGTGCTCTATGGAAATCTGTCCACTCTGCACTCTTTCTTTTACAACTAGGAACTTGATATCAATATGCTTTGATTTTGTTGAGCTCCTGTTGTTATTGGAATATAAAACTGCAGACTTATTGTCACAGTATAACTTAAGTGGTCTTTCAATGCCTTCCAAAATACGCAACCCAGTGACAAAATTCCGCAGCCATATTCCTTGATTTGATGCCTCATAACATGCTACAAACTCTGCGGCCATGGTGGATGAAGCTATGAGCGTCTGCTTTGCAAACCTCCAAGAAATTGCTCCGCCAGTTAACAGATAAATATAGCCTGATGTGGATTTCCTACTGTCTTGGCATCCAGCAAAATCAGAGTCGGAATACCCATGATCTCTAACTTATCCGACCTCCTATATGTGAGCATATATCCTTTGTTCTCTGTAAATACCGCATAACTCGTTTGGCTGCTTTCCAATGATCCATGCCAGGACTACTTAAATATCTGCCTAACATGCCAACTATGAACGCAATATCCGGACGCGTACATACTTGGGCATACATTAGACTCCCTACAGCCGAGGCATAAGGAATCTTCTGCATTTCTTGAATTTCAAGACTGTTCTTTAGGCATTGGCTGAGACTAAACTTGTCTCCCTTAGCAACCGGGGTTTCACCTGATTTACAATTTTGCATGCCAAATCTATTGAGTACTTTTTCGATATAGCTCCTTTGTGATAATCCCAGAATACCCCGAGAACAATCTCGGTGTATTTCGATTCCTAATACAAAGGAAGCATCACCAAGATCTTTCATTTCAAAATTCTTAGATAGAAATCTCTTGGTGTCATGCAATAAGTTTATATCGTTTGTGGCAAGCAATATATCATCAACATATAAAACCAAAAATGTGTTTACTCCCACTGAACTTGTGATACACACATTCATCAACAACATTAGTTTCAAAACCATACGAAGTGAGAACTTGATGAAATTTGAAGTACCATTGACGAGAAGCTTGTTTGAGTCCATAGATGGATTTAGTCAATTTGCAAACCATATTCTTTGGGTCTCCCGACACAAAGTTTTCTGGGTGCACCATATAAATTGTTCTTCAATGTCACCATTAAGAAAAGCTGTTTTGACATCCATCTGATGCAACTCAAGATCAAAATATGCAACAAGCGCCATAATTGTTCTAAAAGAATCTTTCGTAGAAACTGGAGAGAAAGTTCTTTAAAGTCAATTCCTTCCTTTTGAGTAAAGCCTTTGGCTACAAGACGTGCCTTATACCTCTCCACATTACCATTTGAATCCCTTTGGTTTTAAATATCCATTTTCAACCTATGGGCTTCGCACCAACTGGTAATGGGACAAGTTTCCAAACTTTATGTCTTGCATAGACTTATATTCTTCATTCATGGCGTCTATCCATTTATGAGAGTTGGAACTTTCCATGGCTTGACGAAAGTTGATTGGATCATCTTTTGACATTCCATTTTCTACCTCATGTTCCTGGAGATATACAATATAATCATCCGAAATTGCAAATCTCCTTTCTCTCGTGGATCGTCTTAATGGCACAGGTTCTTGAGGTTGAGGTTGTAGAGTTTGTTCCTCAGGAACAATTACCTCATCTTGAATGAGGGGTTGAACTATATTGTCTTGAACAACATTGTCTGGTTGAGGATCCGAAGTTACTTCTCGAGCAATGACAGGTATAGGAACCTGTAATTGGTCAAAAGTAGTAGTAGGAAGTGGGATTACTCCTGCTTCCTTGAACTATATTGTCTTGAACAACATTGTCTGGTTGAGGATCCGAAGTTACTTATTGAGCAATGACAGGTATAGGAACCTGTAATTGGTCAAAAGTAGTAGTAGGAAGTGGGATTACTCCTGCTTCCTCCTCAAAGACAATGTCTTTAACTGGATTTCTCCCCCCAAACTCAACATCCTCAAAAAATGTTGCAATTCCCGTCTCAAATATTGACCTATTTGTGGGATCATAAAACTTGTAACCCCGTGATCGTTCGGCATAGCCAATAAAGTAGCTGCTAATGGTTTTGGAGTCCAATTTTCTTTCATGAGGTTTATAAGGCCTCGCCTCAGCAGGACACCCCCACACATACAAGTGTTTTAGACTAGGCTTTCGCCCAACCCAAAGCTCATAAGGTGTTTTTGCAGCTACTTTAGTTGGCACCCGATTTAAGATATAAGTTGATGTCTTTAGAGCCTCACCCCAGAGGGACTCTGGTAAAGTAAAATGACTGATCATACTTCTTACCATATCCTTAAGAGTCCGGTTTCGTCTCTCAGATACACCATTCATGCTAGGTGATCCTGGCATGGTGTATTGTGGGACGATTCCACATTCCTCCAGGTATTTTGCAAACGGTCCTGGACGTTGTTCACCTGATCCATCATATCTGCCATAGTATTCACCACCACGGCCAGACCTGACACTTTTTATCTGTTTGTTGAGTTGTAACTCAACTTCGGCCTTAAATTTTTTGAATACATCCAAAGACTGTGATTTCTCATGGATAAGAAATAGATACCCATATCTGGAATAGTCGTCTATGAATGTGATAAAATACTGTTGACCATTCCAAGACGCCATAGGGAATGGCCCACAGATGTCCGTATGAATTAATTCCAAGACATCTGTAGTCCTATGGGCACCAAATTTCTTCATTTTGGTCTGTTTTCCCTTGATACACTCAACACAGACATCAAATTCTGAAAAATCAAGAGAGTCCAAAATTCCATCAGACACAAGGGGCTCAACTCTAGATTTAGAGATGTGACCTAGGCGTTTGTGCCATAATGAGACTGAATTTTCCTTAGTTAATTTACGCTTTGTACCTCGTGATTCCACGTGCAAGGTTTCATTATAAGATGCAATAGTTTCTAGCAAATATAGATTATCAAATGCATTAAGTAAACCAGTATCAACAACATTTGAATTAATATACATACTAAACTTCATATTTCCAAAAGAACAACAATATCCAAATTTGTCCAATACAAAAATAGAAATTAAATTTCGTCTAAAGGACGGTACAACAAAAGTGTCTATTAAGTCCAAATAATAACCAGTTTTCAGCAATAATCTAAAGTGCCCTATTGCCTGCACTTCTACTGACTTGTCATCACCCACAAAGATGTATTTTTTAGCATCAGTTGGCTTTCGGTAGTTCAGGCAACCCCGCATAGAAACACATATGTGAGTAGTAGCACCAGAATCTACCCACCAAGTGTTTCTTGGTACTGAAGCTAAATTTATTTCAGAACAGACCAAAACATAATATGTACCTTTCTTTACACGCCAGGCGACATATTTGGCACAATCCTTCTTTCTGTGTCCGGGCTTGCCACAAAAGAAACAACCATCCTGCACTTTCTGTTTCTTTGGTTCCGGACCCTTAGGAGCAGCAACTTTCTTTCCCTTATGCTTTCTTTTGCCCGTATGCTTGGAGGTGCTTGCCATATGAGCACTTTCAGTCCTTTCTTGCTTCAATCTCTCTTCCTCTTGCACACAAAATGAAATGAGCTCATTGAGAGTCCATTTCTCCTTCTGGCAGTTATAACTGATCTTAAATTGGTTAAATTGTGCAGGAAGAGAGATGAGAACTAAATGCACGAGCAAATCATCAGATAGGTCGAGCTTTAGTGCCTTAAGTTTTGAAGCAAGATGAGACATTTCCATGATGTACTTGCGAACATTACCTTTGCCTTTATACTTCATTGAAATCAAGCTTGCTAAAAGCGTGCTTGTTTCAGCCTTATCATTTTTAGCAAAACGCTTTTGAATTTCTAAAAGAAATTCACCGGCAACGGTGACATCCTCTGTTATTGCACCCCGAAAGACTTCTGGAATCCCACTCTTCATGATCTTAAGACTTAGCCTGTTAGAACGATCCCACTTTTCAAAGTACACAATTTCCTCAAGAGTACTTTGTTCAGTGAGATCATTCGGTTTTGGCATTCTTAATGCCAAGTCTATGTCCATACAGCCGAGAACAATCAATATGTTCTCTTTCCAGTCCTTAAAGTTTGTTCCATTTAACATTGGAACATTGTTCATGTTGGCAGAGATTGAAGTAGTCGACATTAAAGCTGAATAGAAAATAAAATAAAATGAATAAACAATTATGCTCACTTTAAGTAACCAAACAGATAATCTCTAAATAAATTAATTTAATGACAACATCTCAAGATACCTAGCACAACATTAATACCAAGCCTTTGGGTAGTGATATTAACAGTAAGTGGTATTCTTGTTGTAATGATCAAACATTGACAATAAGTTATGTCAAATAACAAATCTATCTTTTGATGGATTTATTATTCACATTAGGTTTCCTTGACAATTGGCACATGTTTATCACCACTAAATGTGTGTGTAATTCTGCCAAGTATTAATCATGTCTTTGGACCGATAAATACCTGCATGATGTACACATACATGAACATCAAAACATTCCATATAAAACAATCTAGACAAGAGAGATTACTTTTGTGACATCTTGTTTTAATTGACTTATATTTAGAACGTTTAGAAAATTAAATTTCACCTATAGACGTTGTATGAAATTACTTTAAATTTAAAGATTTCTTAATGCGTTACCCCGTATATATATAATTTGCAGCAATCAATTATATACATATATATATATATAATTGACGGTTCCAAAAAAAATATATATATATATATATATTTAAGCCACAAATCACATGCATGAATAGATTATTAAATGCCAAAGACCAAGCCACAAATCACATGCATGAACAAAGACCAAGCCACTTCTTTATTGTGAAAATAATAACACAATGGTGCTCTGTTTCAAACACCCAGGAAAAACAACGCAGACCGAATTTTTTATTTTATTTTTTTATATGATGTTCAAAATCAAACCGCATGAAATATATATATATATATATATATACAATGTAGAATCCAAATGCAAACTGATGCATTAGAAGGATTTATAAACACATGCATTTATTTATATATATAACTGCGGAAGCCCACTGCCCATTTCAACATAATAGTGCACTGTTTCATACATACAATCATCCATATATATATATATATATAAACACATGCACTTATCCAATTAGAAGGATTTATACCCACTGCCCATCTCAATTATTTTAACATTTCTAGAAACCAGATTACCATTTCCAGAAAAAAAAAAAAAAAAAAAAAAAATAGAAAATACATAATTTGCAACAGTAAGAAAATTCAGAATCTGCAAACCAGGAAACCAAATTGCATAAATAATAGCATATCAATTTCTGATAATACACATGATATAACTGCTCTGATACCACTTGTTAAAATTTTCAGAACATAAAACCTTATGCTTTGGATCATCTATCATGTGTATCATCAAGAAATTAAGACAAACATGCGTACCCGAATCCATTGTTATAGTTGAACGGAAGCGTGATTGTCAATACATCCTTTGATATTGCCTTTGTTATTGCCTTCCAATCATTTCCTTATTAGTGCTTTAAGTTTCTTCTTGAGAGGACATAGAAGAAATTGGCAGTTCTTCCTATCAGGCAGGATTAGGGACCATAACAACTTAAGGTTAAATAGGTTTTCAAAAACAAAAACCGTGTGGCAGTTTCTTAAGAGAATGAAAACCAACTTAACCAATTTTGTTTTAATTTTTATTTCTGCCCCTCATAGAAATAGAAAATTCTCAACTAGTATCTACACATTAGGTCCATGACACATATACCCTCAAGCCTATTAACTAAATTGAATCACTTAAATTGTAGGCTTCTTATAAATGATAACACCACATTTAAATATGTGGTCCCATTGAGACATTATCTAACAATAGGTAGTTTGATGAATTTCAATAGATAGAAAAATAGACTTGGTAAATTTCAGCAGATGGACAAATTGAGTGATTCAAGAAATAGACAAGATAGGTTGATTTTAACAAATAGTTGTACTTTTAGACAAATTGTATCATTTTAGCCAAAGAGATTATAATTTAGGCCTAATGACCCAAAAAATTAAGAAATAGACTCATTGCCTAAGTGTTTTGTCATGATGCGTTAAAATTAGCATTGTTTGTTCTGTTCATTGAACTTCATCAATAAAACTCATCTTTTTGGACAATAAAAAAATTGTGTTTTATTAAGTCAGAAAAGATGGGTGATATAAGTTTAGAATGTTAATACCCTAAACTAGGTTGCGCCCGTTGATTTGAATTTGTTTATGAAAAAAATCATCAAGTCACTACAAAAATTTAAAGTTTTAGAGACTGAAATTTAGGGACAAAATTATTTTTTAGAGACCAAATAATTTTGTTGCGAAAAGTGTCGTCATTATATTTTTAACAACAAAAATTGGACATTAGTGATGAATTATTTCCTTTTGAGACCAAATTTTTTGTCTCAAAAAATAAGCCACTTGAGACCAAATTATTTTGTTCCTAAAAGGCAATTTATTAATGATATTTTCAAAATTTTATCGCTAAATGCCTTGTTTTTGACTTTTCAAGATGACCTTTTAGCGACTATCTTCATGACAATGGAAATTGGTCCCTTAATGTCTTTTGCAACAAAATTTTTACCATTAGAGACCAAAACATTTGATCTCTAAAATTTTTATATGTTGTAGCGAGTGAATTATCTTTGGCAAATGCATAATTTTTCATCCTTCAACCCAAACAACCTCAAAACTGGTGGGTTAATTAAATATTTTGACAGTTTCAAACTAAAAATTTAAATGAATTAAGTGGGTTAGAATTACTAAATGGGAAAAAAAAAATAATGATGTTATTGAAAATCATATTTCACAAATTAATATACAAAGAAATCAAATTAATGATATTGAAAATCATATTTTTCACTTTCCAAGTCTCTCTCAATGTATTCTGCTTTCTTGTATTTTTAATTTCATATTTTCAATGAATTTTTTACTTTTCTTATAAAAAAATTAAAAAAAAATTATGAAGAAAATATGTGACAAAAATAAAGAATAGGTGTCATGACTAATAGTATTCGAGTTAGAAAGAGATTGTGGGCTCATCTGTAAATTAACTTTTTAATAACTTTCTCACTTTTTACAAAATATATTGGTGAATCAACTGATCATATTATGCTTCATTGCCCTTTTATCTGGAGAATCTAGTCTGCTATTGTTTTTTGGTGGGGTCTTCAGTGGGCTATTCCTAGTTCTATTGAAGATTTGCTTCTATGGTAGTTGGGTTGGAAGTTTAAGAAGAAAGTAAACCAGATTTGGAGGGTTTTACCATCAGCTATAATGTGGTCTGTGTGGAGCTATAGGAATGACTGTGTTTTCAATTCAGTTCAGCCCAATCTTCAAGATCTATGTGACTATATCAAGGTGAGAGTGGCAATCTGGATGAGAGCTCATTTCAGTGGTGCATCATTCTCTGTCCATGATGTTGTTTTTAATTTTAAGCAAATTAGGAGGTGTATTGGGTCCTCTTGATTCTAAAGGTGGTAGAGTGGAGGTGCTTGTAGGATCCCTGGACTGCTGCTAGTGTGGTGGCTGTTTTGATTGTTGCTTAGTTTAGTTGGAGAGATATTCTGAAAGGTGTGACACAGGGAGTTTGATCTGCTGCTGTATGGAGGCCTACTGTTGTTTAGTTACTGTTTGCTGCCTTTGTTTGTTTGCTGCCAGCTGCTATGTGTAGTCTGGTGTGTCTCAGGGAGTTTTGTTCTACCTGCTGCTGTATTTTGTTTGTTGCTATAGTTGTATTGTTGATCTGCATGGTGGTTTTGTCTAAATCTGAGCATGGTGGATTAGATTAGCGTGGTGGTTTGGAGTGTAGTTTATACCCTGCTATGTTGCAGTGTTTGCTATTCATCTGTTAGTTTTGCAATATTGGCTGAGTTGATCCTGGGCAGTGGGAGTATGTTGGTACTTGTTAGGATTCCAGAAGGCAGCAAAGTGTTTTGTCAAAATGTTTTGTCAAAACATTGTAGAGAACTAAAGGGGTTTGGACTGAGAATATTGGCTTGTGAAGAGCCCATTTATTATGGATCAACAAGCTTGGTGTGAGAAAGAGTAAGATTGGTCTGGGGGGATAACAAGCAAGCCATAAGTGCATGCCTAGTCAATGAAGATAATTTTGATTTTGGAGCTTATAATTGGTCTGTTTATCTTGTTGCCAATGAAAGCTGTTTGGTGAAGATTCTAAGTACTTTTGGCATCTTAGAGAGCTCAACTGATCTGTTAAACGAAGCATTTCTGATCTGCTGCTTGATGAATGGATGAATGTCAGTTGGAAGGCTGAATAGCTGAATGGCTGCATGTTTGTGCTGCTCTGTCCTAGTTCAATGGCTTCATCTGGTCTGCTAGAATGCTATGCTTAGGTGCTAGATGAATGAATGGCTATGCTATGTTTGAATGGCTAGGCTCTGGCTGTGTGTGTTGGCTATGCTATGCTTGAATGGCTATGCTTAGGTACTAGATGAATGATCTGTTCTAGTCTGTCTGGGTTGGGTGGCTGAATGGCCGAATAATGGCTGCTTGAATGTCTGTGTTGGTCTATGTGTTGATCAAAGCAGCAACTTTGATTCTTCAAGGAGAAGCATGAAGCAGCTAGCTGCAACTGATTGCTGGCTATATGGTTTGTATCAGGTTGCTGAGATGTTATTCAACTTCTAAGTTTGCACTGGTGGAGGTCTGTTGGGACTATGAGGAGGTCTGTTGGTCTGTTAAGCTGCTCTGCTACTGTGACAAGCTTGGCCTTAGTCTTAAGCTGGACTCATTTGTGGCTGGAGTTGTGATATCAACCACTGATTTTGTGCAGCATACTTTAGACAAGGTTTTATTTTGCCTTGCTGCTGCTGCTTTTTGTTGTTTGGTCTGGGGGCTTTTTGCAGCAGTTCTTATTTTGTTAAGGTGCTAATTAATGGTAGGTTATGCTTAGGTGCTAGTAAATGGTAGGGGTATAGTGTGGGTTGGTTTGTCCTAGTTGAATGGCTGAATGTCTGTTGGTTGGTCTCTTATCAAGTCTGGGGGTGCTAGCAAATGATAGGATGGGCTTTTTAGTGCCAACCTAGTTGGAATGATTTAACTCATTGTGATACTATTGCACTCCTCTTTTCTCTATTGATATAATTTGCTTTGTACTTTGTACTTGTTTATTCCATCAATAAAGTTTTCTTTTTTTTTTTGCCGATCATAAAAAAAAATAAATAAATAAAATGAGTTAGCCTTTTATATTATTTTTTTTAACTTTTTAATTATTTAAATCAATTATCAAACATGGCGCTTATGTAAACAAGTGTAACTTAATTTCTATATGTATAGATAGAGGTGGATTGGATGTTTTGTCGGTGGGCTTACCATTCAATTCAGGAAGATGAGTGAGGGTACTAATTAGTGCTATCATTAATAATGTGGCAGTTACACACCCTTAACCTAAACTACTTTTGAACAAAATTGAAATTCTGTTCATTTCATGTCTGAAACCAAAATCTTCATCAACTTGATGAATAACCGTTAAAGAAAAAAAAAAAGTTTTTTTTTGTTGATAATAAAAATAAAAAACCGTTGAAGAGACGCAACAATTAAATTTAAAACAAGAGAATGGAATCAGTACATATGTGAAATAGAAAAAGATTATAAAAAAATAAAAAGTTAATTTTGATGCAGTCGGTGACAAAGAGAGGCAGATGGGATGTTTCCAAGCAACCTGAGTGTGGTCCCAAAACATTTTTCTCATTTCTCTCTCTCTCTCTCTCTCTCTCTCTCTCTCTCTTTATGCCTAACCCTAGCCCCTCGTCCCCTTTAAATACCCAAAGCATATGTAAAATCAAAAAACCGGCTTTAAGAGTTATATATATTTATATGAGAGAGATTAATTAAAGAAAACAGTGCAGGAGTAGGAGGAGTAATGGAGGATATGGCGCCAGGTTTTAGGTTCTACCCAACTGAGGAAGAGTTGGTTTCATTCTATCTGCAAAACAAGCTTCAAGGAAGACAAGACCTTGATCGGGTCATACCAGTGCTCTACATATATCACTACAACCCTTGGGATCTCCCACGTTTGTACTCTTATATCATCTTGCTCTCTCCATCATTTCTCTTCTTCTTTTTTTTAATCAAGTTTCTAAGATGGGTTTTCTGATAGTTTCTCAATTTTCAACTGTCTTTCATCTTTCACCTTTTCACCTAATGGATGTTTGATCATTATGGTCTTGATTGAAGTTATTACAATCTTAAAATTACTTGCCTTACTTTCTGTAATGTGCTGTTGTGTTGTGGCACTGGCAGCTCATTTTTAATCGTTACGTTTCAAATTATTATTATTTTATTTTTATTTTTATTTTTATACATTTAATAAATTTACACCATCTTCACTTGGATCCTTCTAGTTCAATTTCTTGACTACTTCAAAGATTGGTTTGTTTCAATTCAGCTTGTTTTTTAAACTTTGTTTTCACTTTCTTTTTTGGGTTACATCTAATTATTAAATTGCTTCATTTGGATCTTCTTGTTCAATTTCTTGACTACTTTTAAGATAGATGAGCTTTGTTGTTTCATCTATTATCTATTCTCATAGCATGAACATCTTTTTTGTTGTTTTTTTTTAGATTTATGTCATGGTGCCTCATCAAGATGTCAAGAAGATAAAGAAAATAGTAATTCAATCCTTACAAGCCAGTTTACACATCCATATATATATATATATATATATTATGAAAAATTAAGAGTATCCAACCTTTACCCAATTAGGTAAAGATCCCGAGTTTTGATTTTCGTTTATTTCATTTCTCAACATTAAAAGTCAAGCACACAAGTCTGGAAATTAAATTTGTTGAGAAAAATTAAGATTACAAACCCTAGTATGTAATTTATGTTAATTAAAGCTAAGGTTTGGTCTTTGCTAAATTGTTGTATTTGAACCAGAATTTGCAGGAGAACGGTGTCGCAGAGACCCTGAGCAATGGTTTTTTTTTATTCCTAGACAAGAGAAAGAGGCCCGTGGAGGAAGACCAAACCGACTCACTACTTCTGGATATTGGAAAGCTGTTGGCTCTCCTGGTTATGTTTACTATTCTCGTAACCGAGTTATTGGAATGAAGAAAACTATGGTTTTCTACAGAGGAAGAGCTCCCACAGGAAGAAAAACGGAATGGAAGATGAATGAGTACAGGGCCATTGAAGGAGAAGCATCATCAAGCAGTGCAATTCCGAAGGTCTGATTTGAATGTGATATATAAGAGCTCTTGCTTTGAACTTTATTTACTAATTTTCATAACAAACAAACTATGGCTAATTCTAGGGTTTCAAGTCTGCATTCATAGGTCAGTACGCAGTTCATACACTTGTAGCCTTGCTCTGGGATCCAGGTTAATATAATATTATAGATGGGGAGAATTTTGAAAAATATACCACTGCAACCTTTTAGTTAAAGTTTTAAAATGAACCAAGATATTTGAATTTGATTCATTAAAAATTCATACAAGATGAGTCCGTTAGGTAAACAAATCAAACTTAAGCACAGGAATTTTGAAAACTATGCCATTGTGTCCATATGACCTAATAAAACTAGTTTAAAGAAATTTTGATAGAAAATAACATAGGAGTTCATCTACGTTGGCTCAACCTACTCGAATTTTGATTCATTAAAAATTCATTCCGAGATCAGCTCATTATGCTAACAAATCAAACTTAAAACACAGATTTTGAAAATTATATATTGCGACTTTATAGTTGAAGTTGTAAAACTAGTTTACGGTAATTTTGATAGATATGAACATAGGGGAGTTTATTTGATTCTAAAACAGTAAAATTAATTAAGCTCCTTAAGTTTAATTTGTTAAAAATTCGCAACTTATCTTTCAAAAATATAACTCAAAACTTCAAAACTCATTTCAAAATTAAACCAAACGGACCCTTTTTTTTTTTTTTTGATCGGCAAATGGTAGTTGTTAATTATTAGATTAGCACCTATGGGAGAAAATCTCCACACCCATAGCAAAGCACCTAAGTGTTTGCACTCCCTTCATTCAACTCCCTAAAGGGAATTGAACCCATGACCTCCTTGAGACTAAGTCTTAAGGAAGGCATGGTGGCCAATTAGGCTAGGCCTAGTTGGTTACCAAACGGACCCTTTATATTTATAAATTAAGTTTAAACACAAAAATTTTGAATAATACAATTGTGACCTATTCAAATTTTATTTAAGTAAGCAAATCAAACTTGAATACACAAATTTTGAAAACTACAACATTGTGTCCATATAGTTGAAGTTTTAAAATTAGTTTTCCGTAATTTTCATAGAAAATAACAAAGGAGTTTGAGTTCAATTACACTGGTTCATTTTACAAACTTACTTGAATTTGATTCATTAAAAACATATTCAAGATCAGTTCATTATGTAAACAAACTACACTTAAACACCAGAATTTTGAAAATTATACCATGACCTCATAGTCGAAATTTTAAAACTAGTTTATAGTGATTTTGATAGAAATGAGTATAGGGGAGTTTATTTGATTCTAAGATTGTAAAACTAATTAAGCTACTTAAATTTAATTCTTTAAAAACTTGTTTAAAATCTACTTTATGTAAACAAATAAGCTTAAACACACAAAAAAATAAATAAATAAATAAATAAAATAAAATAAAATTGAAAACCTTGTGACCTCATAGTTGAAGTTTTAAAACTAGTTTATGGTAATTTCGATAGAAAAGAACATAGGCGTTTATCTGGTTTTAAGATTGTTAAATGAATCAAGCTACTCAAATTTGATTCATTAAAATTTGTTTGAGATTTTGCTTAAATAAGCCAAACTTAAACATACAATTTTAAAAGCTATACTATTGTGAGTTTATAGTTGAAGTTTTAAAACTAGTTTATGGTAATTTTGATAGAAAAGAGCATAGGAGTTTATCTAGTTTTAAGACTCTAAAACGGACTTAAGCTACTTGAATTTGATTAATTAAAAACTCGTTCGAAATTGATTCATTATGTAAATAAACTAAACTTAAATACATAAATTTTGAAAACTATACCATTGTGACCTTATAGTTGAAGTTTTAAAACCAGGTTAAGGTAATTTTGACAGAAAAGAACATAGGAGTTTATGTAGTTCTAAGATTGTAAAATGAGCCAAACTCGTTAGCATATGAACTGTTTAAAACTATATCATTGTGACCTTATAGTTGAAGTTTTAAAACTAGGTTATCGTAATTTTGATAGAAAAGAAAGCCTGCATGTTTAGCATACATAGGATTTTATTTATAGTTCTAATATTGGTAAAATAAACCAAGCAACTCAAATTTGATCTATTAAAAACTCATTTAAGATTGATTCCTTATGTAAATATATTTTAAATCTAGTTAATTTTTTAAGCTTGATTTGAACGTGGCTTAATAAACTTATATACACTATAAATTATTATTATTATTATTATTATTATTATTATTATTAATCTCAAGCTTGATTTGAATAAAGTTCATTTGATGTTGGCTCAAGAAACAAATAAATCAGAGTTAAACACAATTTTAAAGGTGAATAAATTTTCAAACCTAATTTAAACAATCTCATACTTGACTAGTTTACAACCATTGCATTTGGTTTAAATCATATTACAACAGGCCTTACGTTTGCTTCTAGTCAAGTACACCAATATGCGTTTTTGATCAGCAAGTACACCAATATGTTGAAACATAATATTAATAATAATGGTAAAGAAATATAGTAACAATTACATGGTTATTACAACTCATGGTTGTTGCAACTCCTTTCAAGAGTTCTCTACCTTATTTCTTTTGATCTTAATTATGTTTTTGCAGTTAAGGCAAGAGTTTAGTTTGTGCAGAGTGTACAAAAAATCAAAAAATTTGCATGCATTTGGTAGACGGCCATCTCCAGAAGTGCCAGTGACAAGCCAAGAGGCAATGGTTCACCAAGTTACAGCTCATCATGGTACTGAGGCAACAACATCTCATCAGAACCGTCCAACCATGGAGAGAACAGGCTCACCAGAGTCCTCCTCCGATAAAGATCATCCTAATCCTTCTAGCATTGTGAGAAGTGATAACTTGGATATGGATATTGGCAATGAGCCTTTGTGGGATTGGGAACATCTTAATTGGTTTTAAAACAAACGGTCAAATGAAGATGGCAGCATATTCTTTAATTTGCTCCTCATGAATATCAATGCCACAAACCACACTCTTATGCTAGTTAATCTTTAGTCCAGACATTATCTCAAAGCACCTCAAAATCCTTTTAATATTAAGCACCTCCTTTTTTGCCTCACAAAACAATATTGTGTCATCTGCAAACTGTAAGTGGGTGATGTTTAGATCATTTGAACCAACAGTTGCACCTTTAATCAACCCCATCTGTGCTGTTGTTGTCGTGTTGGTTGGTCTGTCTTCTCGTTGGTCTCTCACCAACTTCGGAGGTGCTAACAAGTGATAGGATAGGTTCTTTGGTGCCAACCTCGTTGGGATGACTTAGCCCATTGTGATGCTTTTACACTTTTCTTTTCTTTATTGATGTAATTCGCTTTGTACTTTGTACGTGTTTATTCTATCAATAAAGTTCTTTTTTTTCCAATCAAAAAAAGAGATCTAAATTATCCAATAAAATTGAGACCATGAGCCAGTATATATATTTTTTTCTTTCTTTTGGGTAGGCAAAACCTATTACTAGATTTTGATTCATGTCTACATTTTACTAAAGCTTGAAAATCTTTGAGTTGCTCTATTGCAGTTGGTAGGATTCGGAGAATATGTTGTTGCTACATTGGTTTTTGTTTCTTGTGTTTGTTCTTCGGTTGGCATCTCACCAACTCTCAATGTTGTGCTTGTAGATGATTGAGTTTGTTTTTGATACCAACCTAATTAGGATTGATTAGCTTTTCTATGATCTATTGTGCACTTGTCTTTTCTTTATTAATGTATTTTCTCAATGTTCTCTATACATTGATTTTCATCAATAAAATTACTTTTTTCGTTGTTAAAAAAAAAAAAGCCTATTGTTGTATGTGTCGAAAATTTATGAAGACCACATATGAATGTCACTATAAGAAATTAAGATTTTAGTGACAAAAATTTATGGACAAAATCACTTTTTATAGACAAAGTTGGACATTTAGTGATGAACTACTAACCTTGTAAGACAAAAAGTTTTGCCTAAAAAATAAATTTTTTTGGAACCCAAGTTATCTTGTCCCTAAAGTGCATTTTCAAAATTTTGTCCCTAAAAACTCATTTTTTTAACTTTCTATCAACTATCTCGCGACAACTGAAATTAATACTTAAATATTTTATTTATTTATTTATTTTGTAACAAAATTTATACTTTTAGACACAAAAAATACTTAATCTCTAAAACTCTTATATATTATAGTGCCAATTAATATCTTTTACTAATCATAGATGACTATTGACTATTGACTATTGACTATCGACTATTCACTATCAACTATCCACTATGTTATTTATTTCTAAGGGGCGCTTTATGCATTATTGAAGGTATACGGGGATCAAATATATTCTTCGCTTTCGTACTCCTTTCGTTCAACCTTTGCGTTACTTCAAGCGGTGTTGTACAATCTGGACGTACAATGACAGTGAGCTACCCAGCGGGTGCGTGGCCAAAGAACCCTTCGGACGGTCAAGTTAACACCCTCAGAAAAAGAGAAGAGAGACTAAAGCAAGGATATGTTAGTGTAAGGAGAAAATTGCAGACATTTTGCATAAAGGTGTCATATGGCTTATATAATTTGTGCGCGCACTACCTTACTTGCCCTTTCTTGGACATGTGGATGTACTATCCTCTCTTTATCTTACACACGTGTGTGTCAATACTGCCAAACAACATTAACAAAACCTCCAAATGGTATTGACACGTATGGACAACATGTGTAGACACCCATTTTGATTGACCATAAGACTTGGGCGCTTTTTTTTTATCACCCGATACTGAAAATTGGAATATGCTATTTTATGAATTTCTCAACAGAAAAGTCAAATTTAAGCTTTAATTCCAACCTTACACCCATTTTAGCCAAATTATTTTAGACATATTCAAAAATCATTTTCTGCATTTTTCTTGTCTGAAAAATTTAGCAGTTTTAAGAAAATTAGCTCTTCAAAAACTGAATGGGTTTTGGCTCTTCAAAATTGGCTCTTCAAAAAACAGGAAAAGGTGTTGGCTTTTCAAAATTGACTCTTCAAAAAATGAAAGGGTCTTAGCTCTTGGCTTATATATAGAAGATTATTAGAGCTATGAGGAGAGGTCTTAGTTTTGATGAAAAGAAAGTTTATTTTGTCAAAATTGAGAGAAAATGCAAAGTGAGATATACACCTCTTACCTTTCATTGATATTCCACTGATACATACTTTCCAAAATTCTATTAAAGCAAAAACTCAAAACTTCTTGCTGAGATTTTAAAACATACTCAATAACCGTGAGGGTGTAAAGAAGAAACTTTGATAAATCAGAAAATCCACCATTTCCTTTAAAGTATCCTCCAGTGATAAATAGTAACCCTGCCGATGAATAGTACCTTCGGCGATGAATAGTGATCGCGGATGAAAAAATGTCTAATAAAATGAGTAATGACCAATAAGGGTGAACAGTACTTGCTGCAATGAATAGTACTGTTGGTGATGAATAGTACTTCGTTGGCTAAATAGTACTCCCTTAAAATAAGTTTTATTGTGCAAAGCAAAGCAGTCAATGGCGAACAAAATAATTTTCGGTAGATGAATAGTGCTCTGCTGGATGAACAGTAACCGACGAATAAATAGTAACTTTTTTTTTTAAATTTTTTTTTTCTCTTATTCGTATGATTTGTTAGTTTCAATTCATGTTGTAATAATCTCCCAATCCTATGTCTTTTTTATTTGATTTTGTAATTATTCTGTGTTGTAATAATTCCCAACCTCCGCTTCTTTCTATCCCTTTCTATGTATGTCTTCCAACCTCATTTCTTTCTATCCCTTTTATTTACTCGCTTCCCAGATATATACATAGCATCATATTTTCCTTTTCATCATATCCATGTTCTGCATCCAAATTTCATGCATCTAGATTCGGCTCATTTGCATCTGTGGATTTAATAAATTCCTATGTAATTTTGTACGCTATCTCATTTCTTAAGATGCTTCACATGTTATATATTAGAAGTCGAATATTTAGTTGCATTCATGAGTGAATTGCATTATGATTTTATATATAAGATCATGCATATTTCACTAACTTTGTTTTGTCTGTTCACCAGACATCAGAAAATATGTAAGTTGTTAGGCTTTAACATCCCCTTTTTGTGTGTTTTTCTTACTTTGTTTAGCATCCTATCATGTGGCTATTTGCTTATTTGATATATCTCTATAAAAGCTAGTGGATGGAGGTTGTGTTGTTCAATTTGAAATAATATCGATTTTTTTTATTTGTCAACTCAATTTCTATTGAGTTAAATGTTATTCAAATTCTTTCAAAATACATGAAATCAAGTTGTTCCAAAATAAATGACACAATTTACACTTGTTTGCTTTCACATAGTAGTTTTTAGGATTATTAATAATTGGAACATGAACATATAAAGTTAATAAAATTCATATAATAGTTTAGTAGAGGCCGATCTTTTGATCGAGTGAGCGGGGGTACTCAATTAATGACCTTCCCCTCTTATACCTAAGGTTCCGAGCCAAACATCCTTGGTTACTACGAACAGTGGCCTTGCCACGAGTCACGGGTTTTCTATTTTTCCTAAAATATTAAGTGGCGACTCTAAGATCTAATGATACAGTCCATTTCTGGCAAAGCTTTTGCAATAAAATGGATTTTCTATAAAAGTTGCCGGATTTGGACTCCCATCTATGTTTCACATTGCACTCGTGAGACTAGATCAAAGAACTCGATGGTTCAAACTGTTTAACACGCATGGGTACCCCCCGAGTTATAGTTTCTGGCAATTCTACTAGAGACATTATGAAATCTTGACTTGAACTCCATGGTATGGCTTTTATTTTCAATTATACGTTCGTTGCATTGCATGCATTGGTGCACTTAAAATCCCTTTGTTGCCCAGATATTGGTGGGAATACAGGCAAGCTTTTTGTGACACTATACCTATCTCCGCATTACTTTTGAGACCTTATATTAATACTTTTTAAGATCTGTCAAAAAGGTAGTTCCACTATCTCAGGTTATCGGATTTCGAAAAGAGGTCATATTGACACTTCCGACTTCTTAGGATCTTAACTGCTCATTAACTAAAGGGCTTTTTCATGATGTCATCTTTACTTCAACCCCTAGAGTAAAGCTGACCTTGTACATATAGTGAGCTATAGCACCTTCCCAACTTATGACAGAATACTCTCCCATTACTCGGATGTATGGCACCATTTGTTCGAATAGTGAAGCTCTAGATCATTTCAAAGCTAGGACAAGGTAACCCTACCCCCTATAGGGGTGTTTGTTCTCTTTCCTACTATGTGCTATGAATGACAATTTGTATAGAGGTTCTTAAATTTAAATCAGTGGTTCAGGCATATCAGTTTATGAGGTTGAGTTTAATTTTTCAGTGGGGCAAACAGTGATCAGTTGTGCAAACTGAGATGAAGCGCTGCTAGAATTTTGATTAAGGGTCTTGTTTTTTATTTTCTTTTCTATTTTCTTTTATGTTTGCTAGGTAATTGTAACACCATAGTTTCAGAAAAGTATGATATCCTACAAAGTCTACCAGCGTGAATCCCTAGAACTTGTGTGATATGAGACTGTTTCTGTGATCAGGGAATGACCACCTGTTAGTTGCACAAGCTTTATTTTGAACGCTGTGGATAGCCCGCACGTAAACTGGTAATTCAAGAAAGGTTTCAATTCAAGTTCTGAATCGAATGTTCAGTCCGAGTCTGTGGAGTCAGAGTCAAACTCGAGTTAGTCTAGTCAGCCAGAATCTGTTGATTTCTAGAGTGTTAACCTAGACATCTTTGTCCTATTTAGGTCTTCTTTGTTGTTGTTGTTGTTTTTTTTTTTTTTTTTTTTTTGAGTCTTTTTTCAACATTGAGTCGAAGTTTCTTTTTAATGAAAGTCCTGTAAATTTCGCCTACTTCTCTGTGCCTTTAGGTCATTGCATTAACCAAAATTTCAACCAAAAAAAAAAAATCAAAACTTCAAAATTTCTCAAGCTTTGCAAAATTTGATCGATTTGGAGGAAGAGAGACGTGCTAAGCCCTTGATAGATGAGATCATTTCTATTAGTATGGGTACTGAGAAGAATCCTCATTTGGTCCAGATTGGTTCTACATGGTCTTCAAAAAAACAGAAGTGATTAGTAGCTTTATTAAAAGATTTCAAAAAATATGTGATCCTATAAAGATATGTTTGGAATTGATCCTGAGATTGTACAACATAGAATTCTGCTCGACCTGAGGCCTGACCCCTTGTAGACACCCCATTTTGACCAACCTTAAGACTCAGACGTCACCAACTGAGCGCTCGGTGATGTTGCATGTCATGCTTGTTCAGAGGTTTCAGAGTCTCGGCTGCGAGCCTTGCCTCCGAACTTCCAGGCTTTTTCTGTGCCTTGCCTTGGTTTGCGAACCAGGCTCCATTTTTCTCCGTTTTCCCTTCCCGAAGGGAGGGAGAGGTCTCGTAGATCATCTCTCGGTGGCCGTAGGCTACGTTTCGTGGTCGTAGGCCATTTTTCCCATTTCGGAGCCCGGTTCCCGATTTTCGGAGCCGTCGGCCGTGTGCCTCGGTTCGGGACCGCTTAACCACCTCCGTTTTCTCCGGCTTTTGGCATGCATCTTATTTCCTCCCTTTTGAGGGACACTGTGGTCCGAGAGACCAACTTCGTGGTCGAACACCACCTCCGGTACTTAACAGTCAGTTTTCGGGGCCCCAGGCTGCGTGTTTCGGCCCCCGAACCTTCGATTTGCATCGGTTTGAGTTCTTTTTTGGCAGGGACCTTATTTTCATTGTTATGAAGGTCGTAGAAGGGTGGGAGGCCAGCAATTGTTCTGAGGACCAGCTTTATTCCTTCAACACTCTCCGTCGCCCGTTTTTCTCGCTAGAAAGCTGATGTTGACCACCCCCGGGCCACTTTTTGGACCCTCAACCACATATTTGTGTTGTACACACCTGGGAGGCCACCGATATGTCATGGCCGGCCATCAATTTCTTGACCCTTTTGAACCCCTCTAAAAAGTTGGGTTTTTCTCTCCTGGCTCACTTTTTCTGGGTTTTTGACCACATGGTTGTGTTGTGCACACATGGAGGCCACCAATATGGGGTGGCCGGCCACTAATTCTCATTGACCTTTTGACCTTGGCCGGCCGGCCAAGGGAGGTGGCCGACCGGCCACCTGAGCTCCCAGAAACTGGCCGGCCATGCTCCCCACACCTTGTTCCTTGCAGATACACCCTCTTTTCCCCCCCAGATTCTGTATCCGAGGGAGGAACTTTTGGGGGGAAAATTTAAATTTGAATCTCCCCCCCTTTTCTCCACTCCTTTGCCTATATAACCAGCACCCTCAGCTGTGTTTTGAGGGTTAGAAAAATTCATTTGAGCCTCTTGCATTAACTCTCCCTTTCCCTCCATTCCAAGCCTCAAAACCACCTTGCTCCTACACCATTTCTACACCACCTCCAAGCCTACAACCTCCATACTCCATTCCAGCAACTTGACGCTATTTTTCAGAGCTTAGGAGCATCATTTCTTCAACCAAAAGCTGCTGGAGCTTTGTGCTACAAGGGTAAGCTTCATTTCCCTCTTTTTGTTCCTATTTTGGCATGCAATCTTAGCCTTTTTTGCTTACATTTTTGGGCTCCGACCCAACTGTAAATAGTCTTATTTTGAGCTCTTTTTCATGTTTGATTAAGGGCCTTTCCCTGTTTGAGGCTTCCTTCTTACCCTTTGTGTTTAAACCCTCTTTTAGGCCTATTTTTGCATAGTATTTTAGGCTTATTTTTGAGCTTTTTTAGACTTGGTTATAAACTGTAAAGTGGCTTGTTTCGAGCCCCTCTTCAACATTGTTGAAGGCCTCTCCTCTGTTTGAGGCCAGAAGCTATCACTTGCTTCTTTGTCCCTCTTTTGGCCTTTTTCTTGCATAATAGTTTAGCCTCACTTGTGTTTGTTTTCGTGGCTTAATGTAAACTATAAAGTGCCATTTTTTGAGCCCCTCTTCAACTTTTTTGAAGGACTCCTTTCCATTTGGGGCCGGCTTCTGTCCCTTATCTCTATTCTCTCTTTTATGGTCATTTTGCATGATTGATTAGCCCTACTTGTGTTCACTTTTGAGACTTGTTGTAACTGAAAAAATGCTTGTTTTGACATCATCTTCATGTTTTATTAAGGTTCCATTTTTTTTTGAGGTCATATGCTATCTTGTATGCTTGGTTGCCTCCCATTTTGAGCCTTACATCCTAGCCCTTGTTGCATGCTTCGTTCGGCCTTCTAGCCACTGAAATTCAGTGGATTTTCAGTGGCTTAGCCACTATTTTGAGCTTCCAAAACAGAGGGGGGTCACCCCCTCTCACCTTGACTTGTTTGGTGGCCATTTTGGCCTTCCAAAGAGGCCCTATCTTGCATACTTTGTGGACTGATTTTGGGGCCAATTTGGTGAGTTTTGAGACTATCATATTTGATTTTCAAAGTTTATTTGGGGCTGCCACATGTCTATCTTGTATGTGCCTAATAACTCCTTGCATGGCCCTCTAAAGGAGCCCCTCATTTGTGCTTGTGTTGGCTGCCTTTCCATGTGTATTTGGGCATATTTTGGCATGTTTAGTTCACTAATTTTTGCTGGTTTGATGAGTTCTTACCTGCTTCATACACTTGCCATGTAAACCATGTTTGATAGTCAAAATCGCATGCTAATTTAAGCCATCTTGCTAGCACTTTTTGGCCACACTCTAAACTGGAAAAATTCATGTTTTGGGACTGCCTTGACTCTGTCTTCATGCTTCATGTTCAAATAATGCATGCTTCGTACAGCTATAAGTCATTCCATGTGCCTAATTTTGAGTTTCGGGTTTTATCTCACGCATCGGGTGCCATATTGCCATGTTTCGGGGCTGTTTAGCATCATGTTTTAGTGCTGGAATTTGCATGTTTGTATGCCATATTCCATGCCTTACCATGCTTTGGTAGAGTGGCATTTGTGCCTTAGGTTCGGTCCTCGGTTTACGTGCATGTGTGCACGCATCTCGAGTGTCTCATTTCCATCTTATGGCCTCCTATGTGAGTGTGGCTGAGGTCCACTTGTGTTGGTGTAAGTCCATCATGCATTGCGTATGCCATTTCATTTCATAGCATTGTGTATGCTAGGTTGCATGTTAGAGCATTGTATATGCCATGTTACCTCTCGTGATCGTGTATGCCATTTCATAGCATTGTGCATGTTAGGTCTATCTTAGTTGCATTCATGCACGTCATGCATATTACATTATGTTTTGGGATAGGAGTTAGCCCGAGCACGGGAAACGAGGGACGTTTCGTACTCCGAGTGACGGAACGTGTCTCAATTCCCAGTCACCGACACTCCGGATTATCCATGATGGAGTTTAGGTATTGTTGTGTTTACGTGTGCATTCATTTAATATAAGTCGTGCAATTCGACTCCCCAGCCATCATGCATCGATATGCGTGATTGGTGGCACACGAGGATCGAGGACTTACGCTCCCTGTAAGAGTAGTCAGCATACATATGTGAAAATACATTGGCCATGCCCCTTTCCTCTCTATTGCAGCAATCAGAAATCAGCGGCTTTCAAAGCCTCGCACAGCATTCCGGCATCAATGGCAAACAGAGGCTAATTGGGGCATCGCAGTGGATTCTGCGCAAAGCAGCTCAAACATGCAATCATCCATCATCCGGAATAGAGTCGAGGCAGTCCCTGGCTTGCATGCCAATTTACAGCTTTCCTAGTTTAATTTGTTAATTAATTAGGGTTTTGTACTTATTCGGACTGTATTTATTTGGGGACTGTATATTATTCTTTTGGACCCTCCGAGCGAGGGCAATGTTGTAATAAGTGTGCGTGCGTGTGATGTATGTCTTCCAACCCCACGTCTTTCTCCCTTTTATTTACCAGCTTATGATGGTGAGATTAGGGCATGTTTCAATTAGCATACAGTATGATCATGTTGCATTCATTCATCTGTCTTGCATGCACCGGGCTCGGCGCATCATACTAACTGCATTTGTATTTCAATTCCAAGTTGAATACATGTTAGCTGTAGCATTCCATATGCCATGTTTAGAACAGCCGAGCCTGCTATAGTTGCATTTTTGCATGTGTTGCATTAGGCATTTCTGTATAGTTAGGATCATGTATGATTTCTAATTAGCTTCTGTTTTGGCTTGGAGTAACTCGGTAAGTTTTATGCTTTAGCATCCTATGTATTGTGTGAGTGACTGCCATGATAGATGCTACCATGAGGCTATTTGCTTATGTGATTGTAGACAGCGCCCGCGTGGGACCTCGCTCTACAGCTCGGGACTCCCCTCTGTTTGTGTGTTGCGGTTCTAAATCTGAACCAAAGAGTCCAACTCTGGCAAATCGTTTTGAAGAAACAGATTTTTGAAAAGTAGTGCCAAACATGGACTGCTTTGCCAGATTACAGAGTCGCCACCTAAATATTTTTTTTAAAATGGGAAATTTAGGAAACCCTGACTCGGTGCCGAAGGCCACGTGTCCGTCATCACCAAATATCTTGGCTCGGGAGCTTGGGTACGATCGGGAAGGTCAGCTATGAGCACCCCTTTCGCCCGGTCCGAAGACCGGTCTCTACTAACCGTGATATCCGATTTTGAAACATTACATGCTCTTATTCCAATTATTAGTCTAGAATTACTATGTTATGCGCACAGCAAACAAGTAGACTAGATCGCCTAATTTGGAAACAAAACATTGCATATCCGTTAGTTTGAAAATGCTTTGGAATTTGCTACTCGCAAGTAGGCTAAAACACGGATTTCAATGAGTTTTCCCAACTCAAGCAATCCAACCTCCACCCACGGGCATTCAAACATTTTATCTCACATAAGCACTTAGCCGCATGGTAAGCATACTGTCATGTTAACATTCACACGCATGCGATATGCTAAAGCATAAATACTTACATCGTACTCCGTGCCAAAACAATAAACTAGTTAGCAAACATGCATGTCCTAGTTCATGTTAAGTGGCTAATGCAACACATGCAAGGATGCAGTTAGAGTAGGCTCGGCTAATCTAAAATGGCATGTGAAATGCAATCATTCGATGCACGTATTCAATTTGGAAATTGAGGGTACGATGCAGTTTGTATGATGTACCGAACCCGATGCATGTTAACAAATGCATGGATGCACGCATGCATTGCATAAGGTATGCTAATTAAATATGCCCTAATCTACCATCATAAGCTGATAAATAAAAGGGAAGAAAGAAGTGGGGGTTGGAAGACATACACACACCCACGCACACTTATTACAAATTTGCCCTCACGCGGAGGGATCAAAAGAATAGTACAGTCCCAAAATAATACAGTCCAAATACAGAATAAATTAATTATTACAAAAAAAAAAACTAATTATCAAATTAAATTCAGTATATAATAAAAAAAGGAGGGGCCTCAGCCCTGCCTCGGGATGCGCGAATGATGCATGCTCGATCCGACTTGCCCGAAAAGCCCGTGTCATGACACTGTTGCTTCTGTTTCTACTGCCCTGCCTCTCCAAAAAATTCCCAAAGTCCCAGAATACCTTCTACATGAACTGCAGTACCCCACCGGCTGGAGGAAGTGACCACCGGCCGCTTAAATCGGCCACCGGCTTCTTGTAGAATTTATCGGCACAAAAAGTGTGCCGGTCGGCACATTGTTCTGCCGGTCGGCAGAAAGTTCCTGCAGAGGACAGTTTGACAGCAGCAGCAAACCAGCAGTGCATGGCATGGATTTTGAGCATATGTAAGCGTGGCCAATGCCTCCTATCATGCTTGGGGACTCAAGGAGGCATGACTCTTGGTTCTTGGGCCATCAATTATGCATCTTGACGCATGATGGCCTAAGGAACCAAGGTTGCATTTTAATGGCAATGCATGCAAACAACAAATGAAATCCAAGGCCTTATCATGATTAGTCAAAGGTCTTGATGACCAAGAATTGAGACGAGTTGCACCACTCGAAGTGTGAACTCCTCTCAACCCTATGCTTGGCTTGACAATCCCCAAGTCAAGCCATGGAATGCATGTATGCAACATAGCTCAAATGATGCAACAATGGGACTAAGATGCAAGGCATACCAAGTGTCATGCAACTATCACAATAGGCATGCAAAATGCTAGAGCATGCAAGGTATAAGTGGCATGCAAACATGGGCCAATCAAGCAATAGGACCAACCTACTACAACACTCGATGAACCAAGCATGCATCAAGCATATAATGAACATACAATGGTGGCCTTAACTTCAATGGGCAGCCCTCAAACCACCCCAAAACAGTGGCAAAACAAGCCCTAAATGATGACCAAAATGCTATACAAACATGCAAGTTCATGGGCCTAAACCTAAGGCACCAAAAAGAGCATCTTACTACCACTTACACAACCACTCATGGCATGAATCTAACAACCAAAAACAGATTTTTAGTATGCAAAATGACACCTAAATCCCCTCACATGGCACCCCAAATGTATTAATCATGGAAGCATACACAAGGCCTATTCTTAGGCATAAAAGGACACACCTTTAGAGCATGAAGAGATGACAAGTACAAACATATGAGCATGGATTAGGGTCTGAAATAGCATGTCAAATGATCCCAAATCATCTAAATAGACTATCCAATGTATGTACATGGATCACCTACCCAAGGTCTACAAGCCATCATGCAAAACAACCATGTCAAGCATGTTAAATATGACAAAAACAGTGGCCCACAGCCCTTATACATGGCAAAATGATGTTAGTATCTCCATGGAACTAAGCTAAAATATGCGAGAAAACATGGCCTCAAAGCATGGCATACTTCTAGGCATAAGAGAGCATTTCAAAGCAAACATAAGAGGCATGTTAAGGACCATAAAACCAACCTAAAACAGAGGCATAACATGTCATATGAACCACAAATATGCTCTAAAATGCAGCCAAAACCAACCATGCATACATGCTATTATTTGAGCCAAAAAACAAAGGTAAGTAAGGGACAAAGGGGAGAGGGGTGTCCCTCCCCTATATGAGACTCGAAAATACCTTCCTCACCACTGAAAACCCACTGGTTTTCAGTGGTGAGAAGACCAAAAACACCGAGTAAACAAGGCCTCAAGAAAAGGCTCCAAAATGGCCAAACAAGGCCTAAGAGGGTGAGACTCTACCCAAACCACAAACAACCTTGATGAATGTTGTTAAGCAAGGAAAAACAAGTCTTTTTTATGTTAAACACAAATCCAAAACACAAAGCAAGAGGGGTAGAAAGCTAGTGCAGAATGGGGAAACTAAAGTAACAAGCTCACCCTTGAAGATCCTTTGAAGAACAGGTGGAGCAGCCCTCCTCTAATGATCAAAACCAGTCCAAAACCACCACAAACAACCTTCCAAGTCCCTCAATCTCGGAGCTAGGTGTAATAGTGTGTGTAATGGTGCAAAATGAGGTAAAACTACACTTTTTGGCCACAAAACACACACACAAAAGGAGAGAGAGGGAAAATATAGAGAGAGAGTGTGTATCACACAGATATATGGATATAAGCTCTGGTTTTTGACCTAAAATGGCTAACCTTGAGCAAAGGGAGAGAAGGGTTGCTTATATAGGCCAAGAAGACTTAGTGGCTAAGCAAAAAAAAAAGAGTCAAAGGGTTCAAGGGATCAAAGGGGGGTGCAAGGCTTCTTGGAGAAGCCAAGACAGCTGGCCAAGCTTCTCCAAGAAGCTTTGGCCAAAGGGTCAAGCTTCTAGAAGCTTTAAAGGGTTCAAGGGTGCAAAGGGTGCAAACCCGGGCATGGGGAGTGGTGATGGTGCACTCCAGCTATCACAGCTGGCATGCACCATCCCTAGGGGTGCAAAGGGGTCACACCAACCAGCCAAAACAGTCACTGGCACAAAAGAGTGCCGGTCGGCAGTATATCGTGCCGACCGGCCAAATATTTTGAGAAAAAGTGCCGACGGCTAAGAGGGAGTGCCGGTGGAGTTCAGGGGCAGCCGGTTGGGCTTCAGGGATGGCTAACAAGACTCTCCCTACCCTTGAAGGCAAAAACACAAGTGTTTTGGTGCAAAACCGAACACGAAGCAGTCGAGTCAAGAGGTCCTGAGACGAGGCGCGCTGCCGAGGCCTCCGGGAACTCGAGACGAACACAATCATGGATAATCACCGGGTGTCCAAGCGGTGACGTCCAAGTCTTGAGGACGGTCAAAAATGGGGTGTCTACAGTGATAACTGCCTGAATGCCTGTGGGTGAAGTTTGTGTTTTCTGCTTTGTATTTGTATGTATGCTTCTTGAACTTGTATTCACTAGTTAATTATTTCAAATATATGCTTCAAATTTGCATGACATTGCTTTTTGATTATGTTGATTTACAATGTGTTAGTTACATTTAGTTTTCTTGAAAATTTGTGGAGCATTTCTTCCATTGTGCAACATCATCTATTTCTAACTGAATTATAATAAATATGGATGCATCTCATAGTGTTTTTTCATTTGAATAACATCTC